>CM037029.1:24784660-25363370 GCA_020875875.1 Dioscorea alata | reverse complement strand
ACCCTAAACCCTAAACCCTAAACCCTCCTAATGTCTTGGTTGATTTTGCTAAATTTTTAACAAATTATGTTTTAATCATGATTACATTTTAATTGAAAACAAATTTTTTTTTTATGATTTAAAACTTTGACTAAAACCAAGCTAACTGAATTACCATTGTTTTAATAAAAACCTAAGTTAGACGAATATTTCAAAATTAATTTTTATTATTATTATTTTGTATGTTGATGATCTATTTATCCATATAATAATTTATAAACCTTAATTATCTTCTAGCGTCTCCTCTCTCTCTCTCTCTCTCTCTCTCTCTCTCGCTCTTGCTCACTGTCGGCGCAGGAGGTACGCCCGCCGCCTCCTCTCTCTCCTTCCTTCTTTCTCACTTGCTCGCCGCTGCCTCTTCTGTTCGAGAAAGGCGTCACCACCACCTTTTCACCTTCAAACGGGCATAACCTCTACGACGAGGAAGGCTCGCGCTCTTGTTGACTGTGGAGATCGGGGCGGCGATGATGAGCAGCAGTTCATCCCAGCACCAACCTTTAGGAGTGAGTCACAAGAAATTCTTTGATTCCCGTATAGCCTTTATTTTCTTGATTTAGGGTTCTTGCTTGAATTCATGCATCTGGATCTGCGTTTTGATCCATTGGTTTCAAAAAAGATATCGTAGACAGGGGTTTAATATTCCGATCTTGGTTCCATACTTGATTGGTTCTTGTTTTCCTGGTTTGATTGTAATTTAACCTATGAATTTTGTGTTTTTTTCGTAGGGTTCGACGTTAACCCTTGTATCTCCTCAGTGCCTTTTCTCTCTCTCTTCTCTATTTGCTTTTTTGTTCTCATGCCTGGATCTAGATCAGAATCTTTAGCCCATATTATCACGGAACTGAGCCTAAGCTGAGTTCCATGGCCTCTGTTGGTAGAGATCGGTTTTTGTTTGTGTGGTTGTGGTCGTACAGGGCTTTGTTTGTGTCTTGATCTTGATTGCAGGCGTGATCCATTCTCGCAAGGAGTAGAGCAAAGGGGTATTGGACATTGTTCTTGTTTGTAGAGTTTACACACTCAATCTTGATTCCATTTGTTGATTATACCCTCTTAACCTTCCTTTTTCTTGTCTAGGATTTGTGTTAGCATGCCTAGATTATCCATTCTCTCAAGAATAGTTACATAGAATAGGCATTAGATATTGTTTTTGCTTTTAGGGTTTGGAGCACCAATAACTCATGATTCCATTTGTTGTTTTATCCTACCCTTACAGCTCCTATTTTATATCATCATTATTGCATGCCTTTTGAAGTACTTTGCTTGTATGTCGAGTTATATCATTTGAAAGTCAACTACAGCAAACCCCAATAATAATGATTTATTATTATGTTTGTTGAGGTTTTTAGTCTGTCTGTGTTCTGTGTTTGATCTTTTACCAATTGTTTGTTTTGATAAATTTTGTCATTGTCTGATTGATCGTCCTTCTTTAACTAGACAATTGGATAAGTTAAGTACAGGTTGGACAATGTTTAGGTACAATTTAGCAACTTAGAGAACACTAGATATGTCCTTTATTAATTACAAAACATTCATATCCAAAATTTCTTGGGTCTTTATGAAGTTTTAAATTCTCAATAGCTTTCTTTTCAATTGAATCATAACTACCTTTTCGTGTAGCAATTATATGATCTTGAAAAGGGATTTTTGATATAATTCTTGATCTTATAATTTATGCTTCTTAAGTCATTATGTTTTTATATTTTGCTATCTTGGTTTTAATTGAATTAAATAATCTAAAAGAAATGGTTATGTTTCTTTTTAGTTCACAGAGATGCTCATTTTAGTTAAGGTTACTCGTTTTGCACAAATGCAAATTATATATTTTGGTAGTGCTTCTAAAAGTAAGATAAGGCCCTTAGCCAAGTTAAGTTCAATGCATAATTTTTCAAGTGCTATTGTGATTTTTTTTTTAATAATCTTTTTTCAAATATAATACTTACAAATGCACATAAAAGAATTAATCAAAGGTATGCTTGTCATGAAGCATGAACAACTTATAAAACAAAATTAACCAGGAAAAAGTAATCCATTGCTTTGCATGGCTTTGTAAATCATAACATTCATTCCAATGGCTTTGTAAATCATAACATTCATTCCAAAGCATGTTGGCCTTAAAGTAAGTTGCTCTAGTTTGATATTTTGTGGGCCCATCTAGCCCATCCCAAGGCCCATTTCCTAGCCCAATCAGTTCAAAAACCTTTATAAATACCTGTTCTTCTTCATCCCCAAATCTCCGCAAGAAGTGTACAAGTGAATGCCTTTCCGCGGCCTCATCTTCGGACTTCATCATTCTTCATTGGGCATCTCTTCTTCTGCCTCTTATCTTAGTTATACAAGGTGCGATTTCCTGAATTTTCACATCCGATCCCATTATTTGTTTCTTGCTCTCCTTGATTAGCAAGAATCGTTGTCTATTTTTTTGAAATTCTATAGAAGTTGGGGTTTAGGGTTTTCAATTTTTCTTCTTATTTACATGTTTGAGGAATTGTACTGGTTGAACTAATTTTTTGAAAGAAGTTCTTGAATGGGTTTCTCCTGGATTCTTGGTTTGTTTCAAAATCCTAGTCCTCTCTTTGCATGTGATTTAAATTTTGAATATGTTCGTAAGGTTCGTGATTTCCTAATATTCTTGGTTTTTTTCCTTAAATCCACGGTTTGGGCTTTAGGTTTGATATTTCTTGTTTAGATTCTTCATGATTTCCACGGGATTGTGTCCATTTCAAATGAGTTTTGATGCTTCTATTGTGATTAGGGCTTGTTTCAAAATGCTGATGCTTTTTTTTTTTGTGCAAATTACTTTTACCATTCACAAACCTAGATTTGTTGTGAATTGTTTTTTGTTTCATGGATATTTATTAGTATTGATCAAAGTTGAGAGTTTTTTTTCTTTTTTCTTGAATGCAAATATTTCAGTGTTAGGGTTAATCTTTCTTCTTGTTTAGATGCTTCAACATTTTCATATGGTTTTTTTTTTATAGAATTTCAAAATTCAAATGCTCTCTTTTGCTTGTGATTTCTTAGTTTATCATTTCCTAAACCTTAGATTTATTGAGTATATTCTTATTTAATTGGGATTACTTCAAGATTCCTTTTTTTTTCTATTATAAATAAATTGTGGTGTCTTGTTCTATGTTTTGCTCAGTAATGCTTGTGTCTGTGTATTACTCAATCAAATTTGGACTTTTCTAAGTATTTTAATTTGTGGGATGGGTTTAATCTTGTGCTAACCATGCCGGTTTCATTTGAAATTAGTTTTTTTTTTTTTTGGTCCAAAGATTAAGGTTTTCTCTTGTTATTTTGATCAAAATTAATACCTTAAAAGTTTTTTATCAGCTTATTTATTGATCAATTTATGGAATTAGAGCATCATAGTTAGGGCATAAATTATGATGGCAATAAGTTAAATATGCTTCTTTCAAAACCAGTTACCAGAGCAACCATATTCAAGTTAATATGCTTCTTTTAAAACCAATACCATGAGAAAGCATATTCATGGTTATCTAAATAATGCCATCTAATGAGTTTTAAAAATCAAAACAACTATATAGACAATGTATCTGCATTGATATTAATAATGTTATTAGTGAATGTTTGTTTTGCAAATGTAAATTGTCATTTATTAGCATAGAAGTCTAATTTTCAGAACTTAAGTTACGAATTAAAGACTATAACCTTTTTGTGATTGGTTTACATAATTTTTTTATGAACAAGGAAATTACTGATAATTTCCAGACCTTTGATCATAAGAAATATTAACCTTTTCATTAGGTTGTAGGACAATTGAAATTAGTAGCAAGGGAAGGAAACTTATTGTTGTATTTGGAACTTTGCATGAGTTATTAACTAAAAAAATTTATTGATTAATTGCAATGCTTGGACAACCATTAAGAGTACAAGAAGGCATGTTTTGGACCTCCAAAATCTGATTATTCAACCAATAACTGTTCTTAAACTTGAACTATCACTCTTTTTTTTTTAGTCCACCAACAAGAAGCATCCAAATTGAGGTAGCAAATCACCTAATTGTAGAATTCAAATAGGCAATCGGAAGGCATGTTTACCAGCTTTTATTTATTTAATGGTATTAATTAAATCCCCAAAAGATTCCTTTTGTGAAATATTTTATATTGAAAGTTATTAAGATCATAAAGAAAATGTGATTAAGTATAAGTTAAAGAAAAACCATAAGATGAAAATGTGATTTGACTATTTATGCGAGTGGCACATCATATTAATCGATTGGTGGTGGATGTTGTAGAGAACTATGGAACTTCCGGTATGCCACCTGAAAGTGGTACATTGGTGGTCGAACCTAATCACGTAGTCATAATAATTCAACTTATGATGGGTGCTTGTTTCCTCATATGATAAAGTCTTCTATGACATTTATTTTTTTAAACTAGTGTTTCTCATACGTTTTAATTTCATCTTGTTCATTCTTAGTATGATGTGGCATGATGGTTGGCCAAAAGACCCGACCCCAATCCCCCCACCCCCACCCCCCCCACCACCACCACCACACCCAAAAAAAAAAGTTTCTGTGAAGGCTATTTTACATGAACTTAGTTTGTCAATCATGTTTGTTAAGTTCGCAATGTGTACAATCTTAAATGGTGTCTTCATGGCATTATCCATTTTTTTCTTACTCTCACTCTTTTTTCAGATCCAAGCTCTTGTTGATTTTGAGAAAACCATCCAGCACCTTGATGAATACTTGATTGAAATTGGCAGTAAGGTTAGTAGTATAACAAGCAACTGAAATGGCTCTTATTTTGAACTTTGTCATTCCATTTTGGTAATCACCTTCAAATGTATCATCAGGGAATAGCGAAACCCAAAGAAGTAAGGAAGTTCAGAGGTGAAGGGATACCATTGCATTTGAGTAACAAGAAAGGAGATTTCAGATTCAAATTGCTGGCCAAGCTGCATCTTCACTGCCAGAGCCACCTGTTGAAGTAGCAGAGGTTTGTTATTCTTAATTTCTATAATTCAAATTTATGATAACTTGTAACTATGTTATCAACCAGTAGTCTTGTGTGTGTTGTATTTACCTGTTAAAATAGAACAATTCCTAAACATCAGTTCTGATAGATACAATGCCACACTCTGCATGTTCAGGTCCAAGATCTGTAAATTATCAGGAGAAATAATCAGTGATAATAGTTCTCTAATTGATGCAAATGTATCACTTATTTTAGCGTTGAAGTTGTCTTGCAGGTCTGCACAAACAAACCTGCGAGACCAGCAGCTAAGGGGGCTATCTTTGTATTTAAGTCTATGAGTGAGGTACCAGTAACATATGCGTATTTGTACACTAAATAATTATAATGCATGTTACAAAATAGTACAGACATTTTTTAATGCAAAGAATGGCCACCATGATTCATGTCTTTGAATTTTTGTTAATTGCAAGAAAACAAATGTTCAAATTTGGCTGAAATTAGCATGCATCCAGTTGTTAGGAGAAAAGAGAACTCTTTCATTCTTACAATGAACAGGCGACATTAGTCAAATTTTTGTTGGGAGAAGTGGTGCAAGATAAAGAATGAGTTTAGTTTATGCATTCAAAGTTTCAAACAACGAAAATTAAAGCATGGTGGTTGTGAAAACCTTTGAAAAACTTATTTTCTTTGCTTGTTTTTATAAACTGTTTGTTGTTTGGGTTTGATCTTTTTAAAAGGGTGTTTGTTTGAATTGTTTTAGAAATAAAACAAAAAATACATTGTTATAAAGTAGTCCTTTCAATGCTATGATAATTAATATTTGGTCATCTATATGTATGGCCAAATATTTAAATATTTTATAGATAATATATGGTATATAATTATAAATACATATATAAGTTCGTAAGGGATATACATAAGTATGGTTTTGTATATTACAGACTTATATTTTTACACACATGATCCAAATATTTTAGTAATAAAGATATGCTTTTTAATCCTCATTAACATATAATATAAATATATAATTTTAATTATGATAAAATTCCTACAAAATATTTTGGCACATCATTGTAGAAACGTGGAAGTGGAAAATGATTTTTAAGCTGAGGTGCAAAACAATTCTCCAAATTTAGGAACTTAAGAATGCATTTTAGAGTTTGATAAAAATACTATGCATGATGGATCATGGAAAATTGCTAGTTTATACTTTATATATATTTATTGGAGAGAGCATATTATGCCACTAAGTATACAATGAAGATTTTCAATTTTTTTCTCAAATAATAAGGAATTAGATCTTATTGCAAAATGCTATTAGAGGAAGTAAGATTTCAATTTACAACAACAACAACACGTTGTTAGTCCCAACTATGAGAGGAAAGTAAGATTTCAACTTAATGACAATTAACTATTTTAATCTTTTTGCGATAGTAATTTTGATGGTTCTTTAATTAGTCTTCTTTTTAATTGTTAAAGTTCGTCATTAGCTAACTAATTTTTTTTCTCGAATAATAAGTAATAAGGAATTATAGATCTTATTGCAAAATGCTATTAGAGGAAGATTCCAAGTTACAACTACAACAGTCCCAATTATGAGAGGAATGTAAGATTTCAATTTAATGACTTTTAATTATTTTAATCTTTTTGTAATAGTAATTTTGATGGTTTTTTAATTAGTCTTCTTTTAAATTGTTAAAGGTCTTCATTAGCTAAGTAATTTTTGTCATGACTATTTTGTCGATTATAAATAGGTTGCATGGATATAAAATTATTGCTTGGACCTTATTTTTATTATTTTACTCTCTTGTTGAATTAATATGGTCATTTGTCAAAAGATATTCATTTCATTTTCTAATGAAGATCTGCATTAATAGAAACACTATCAATGTAAGAGTTGAATTAAGAGTTTGAAAGGAAGTTATGTTTAGGTATCTAGTTTGATGTGCATTGTTTAAGATTTCTAAGGTTTTAATGTTATTATGGCATTTTAGTGAGGGTACGTTTGTTTTGTATAGCAATATTTATTATATTATGTTTATGCAATAATTGGCCAAATATTTATGATACAATAATTCCTGTATAAGATTTGCATTATAATATTATTTATATTGATTTTTTAAAAAATTGACATTTTAATAATTTATTAAAAAAATATTCACTAAAAATTTGTGACAAGTAACAAATGCGTCACAAAAACATAATTGTTTGTGACATTATAAAAATATCATGAATGATATGATAGTTGATTAATTTGACATATATTTACATAATTGTACATATCAAATATTTATTTATCTTCTTTCAACATCCTTATTTTTGTAATACATAATTGAATGACAAGTTTATTTAATGACAATTTTTTGTTAGGACGAACTTTTATTTTCACTGTAATGGCGTTTTGCCACTAATTATTGTACTTTTTAAGAATTTATAGTGGTGTTGTACTTCTTTTTATGACACTGTCCTAGTACAATTACTGACAAATATTTTTGTCATTTATTATATGACGAACACAATTTTAAAATGTTACCTCATATTTGGTGACAATTCATAGCATTTTATAATAAATTGTCAAAACATTTTGTGACAAAAATACATATCACGGATGATTATAAAATATACGTGACATCACAGTTTTGTCACATACAAGTGATCATTGCATGACGAATATGTAAATCATCACATTTGCCATTTAACAATGGGAAAAGGTGTTGAAAATTGTGGCAACCAAAAAGCATCACGGAATTTTGTCAGTCATAATAATATGCTATTTTGTGATATTATTATGCACAAATTTGTTGTAGTGTTACATTGAAATATTAGGGTTCCATTTGCCAACATCCACAGTCCAAGTTCATTCTTTGTATTTGGGGATCGAGTACAGAGCTCTTCAGTGTTGCTAATGGCTTGTCATCATATAGGATGTGATAGATTGGTTTCTCGTATACCATTTTGTACATTGAACCTTAAACCTGGAACCCTAAACCGTTAATCTAGGTTAAGGGTTTTGGGTTTGGAGTTCCCTTTTTGATGTTTGGATTTTAGGGTTTCAGTTTTAAGGTTTCAAGGTTTCAGCCATTGAGGTTTTTTGTTTGGGGTTCAATGTTCGAGGTTTTGGGTTTGTGTTTTTGGTTTGAGATTTAAGTTTCAAGAATTCATGTTTTTGGGTTGGAAGTTTTGGATTTGGGCGTCGAAGGTTTAGGGTTTGTGGTTCAGGGTTCCATTTTTACGGTTTTAGGTTTGCTTTCTAGGATTTAGGATATCAATATTTAGGGTTTGGAGTTCTTGGTTTGAGATTTTTGTTTTGATGTTTGGTATATTGAGATTCGATGTTGGGTGCTCAAAGTTCCGGAGTTGTTGTTTGGGGTTTGAGGTTTATTATGTTGAGGGTTTTACCTTTTAGGATTTATTGTTCTCGTTTATGAGTATGTAAAGGACATAGTTGTTGACGCGGATGCAAACATGTGATCGACTTCATTAGAGAAATTCTATTATTCGTATGTAGTATTACTCATTCATATTTAGTAAATTTAATTTAAAGTTTTCATGTTATATATGTTAAAGAAACCAAACACTAGCCCTATAAAAGCCTAATGCACATTTTTGAATTTTTTTTAAAAGAATTCTATTAAAAACAAGCAAGAATTCTATTAAAAACCAAACCCTAAACCCAACATGTGCCATATTTGACATGCCATTCAGCACGGCATTAGTAAATTATTTTCTAAAAATTTATGGTGTAGTCAAATGATCTATAAGATGAGTTCACTAATAATTTTCAATCTTTGATCGCTCCAACATAGAATGATAAGGTCATCCACATAGTAACAATGTTTTTTTATTATTCTCCACTGTTCTAAAACCTAGAAATACTTTGTAGAGGACCTTAGAGTTTTAAATACTAAATTAAAAAAATTCAGTACATACGGAAGACAGAAAAAACCATTATTTACTTCTCGATACCTCACTTCTCGATTCCATCAACGGCGCCCACTTTACTCCATTTCGCCCGCTCGTGACGACGAGAACCAAGAAGAAGAGAGGTAAGATCCTCATCCAGTCATCCTCCACTTTTTCTTGACCAGGTTTTTGGCCAAGCTGATGATTTCACGGACTTAGGGTTATTGGGTTTGTTTCTACTGTACCTCGCCACGCTGTTAGGGTTTTAAGAGTTGCATTTGGATTTCGTTTCCTTGCCATTTGATTGTTTTGCTGATTTTGATGCTGATTGTTCTCTTTCGGTCAACACTGCTTTAGAAAGTAGTATTCCCGAATAGGCATTAAGTGGTTTTTGTGTGATATTGATGTTGCACCTATTGTTTTCATTTTTGTTTGAATTTGGGTTTCTTTGATTTTGTGTGTTCTGTGATGGATATATTTTGGAGCTGTTTGTGATTTTAATGAGATCGGCAGCAGGATTAACAAAAAAACGAAAAATCATAAACACATACTAATCTCATCTTAAGCTTTTGCATCACAAATATTGTATGAATATTGTTTTGAATTGAATAACCATGTATAGCATAGTTTTGTGATCAATGGCTGGAGAGCTAAACCACATAATTTATTTTTTTAGAATTTGTTTGAATTTAGGTTTCTTTTGATTTGTGTGTTCTGTGATGGATATACTTGGAGTTGTTTGTGATTTTAATGAGATTGGCAGCAGGATTAACAGAAAAACAAAAAATCATAAACACATGCTTATCTCATTTTAAGCTTTTGCATCACAAATATTGTATGAATATTGTTTTGACTTGAATAATCATGTATAGCATAGTTTTGTGTTCAATGGCTGGAGAGCTAGACCACATAATTTATTATTATTTTTTTATTTTTATTTTTTAAATTTGTGGGATGGATTTATTCTTATGTTAACATTGTCAGTTTTATTTGAAATTAGTCTTCTTTTTTTCTTTTGTCGAAAGATGGATAGGTTGACTTGAATACTTCATTAATGTAATTAGGCAATTACTGGGCATGTTTAGCTTTTTCATGAACAAAGAGGAGTATGATTGGCTTAAGGATTTATGTCCAGTTCTTATTGATTAGTTTAGGATTAAGGTTTCTCTTGTTATTTTGATCAAAATTAATACCTTAAAAGTTTTGATTAGCTGATTTATTGATCAATTCATTGAATTAGAGCATCATAATTAGAGCGTAAGTTATAATGGCAACAAGTTAAATATGCTTGTTTCAAAACCTTTAACCATGAGCAACCATATGCAAGTTAAATATGCTTCTTTTAAAACCAATAACCATGAGAAACCATATTCATGGTTGTCTAAACAATGCCATCTTATGAGTTTTAAAATTAAAATTACAACTATATAGACAATGTATCCACATTAATATTAATAATGTTATTAGTGAATGTTTGCTTTACAAATGTAAATTGTCATTTATTATCTTAGAAGTCTAATTTTTCATAATTTAAGTTATGAATTAAAGACTAACATTTTTGTGATTGGTGTACATAGTAATTTATGAACAAGGAAATTATTGATAATTTCCAGACCTTTGATCATAGGAAATATTTACTTTTTCATTAGGATGTCGGGCAATTGAAATTAATAGAAAGGAAAGGAAATTTATTGTTTTATTTGGAACTTTGCATGAGTTATTAACTAATAAAATTTATTGATTAATTGCGGTGTTAGGACAACCATTGAGAGTACAAGAAGGCATGTTTTGGACCTCAAAAACACTGGATTAAGCAACGAAGCTGGTTTACAAGTAAGATTTTCATTCATGCATTGCAACGAAGCTAGTTTACAAGTAAGATTTACATTCATGCATTGCAGTCTGATTCTTCAACCAATAAATGTTCCTCAACCCTGAACCCCGAAACCCTGAACCCCAAATCCTAAACCATAAACCCTACAGACTTATTAAAAAAAATAAAATAAAAAAAACTAAAAACGGTTACCATGTTACTGTTTTCCATTTAAACACACATAAAACGGTAATTAGATTACCGTTTTACCTAAATGTGTAATTTTTTTAAAACTTGCCTATTTTCGTAATTAAATAAAAAAATGCAATATTTAAAAAAAAAACCACCAAGCTAATTGAATTACCATTGTTTTAATAAAAAATGTATAGTTGAAAATTAATTATTACTATTATTATTATTATTATTTTGTATTTTGATGATCTATTTATGCATATAATAATAATCATAATAATAATAATAATAATCCTCTCGTTTCTCCTCTCTCTCCCTCTCCCTCTCGCTCAGGTTGTCCGCCGCCTCCTCTCTCCTACCTTCTCTCTCACTTGCTCGCTGCTGCCTCTTCTGTTTGAGAAAAGCGTCACCACCACCTCCTCATCTTCAAACGGGCATCATCTCTGCGACGAGAAAGGCTAGCGAAATCACATCAGGTATCTTAGTTTCTCGTCTTTTGAATCAGATTCTACTCATTTTGGTTGAATTTCTGGACTTGTTTCAAATCTCACTAGATTCTTCTTATACATGAAATAATTTTGATGCCAAGTTGCAAGTTCCTTCTCTGCATAGATCGGGTTCGATCTCAGAGGTTTGAATATCTAATTGGCCTGACCTTGGAGAGATTTCGTTTGCAAGATTAATCAATCTTTGATGTTAAGGGATTGAACTAGTATGCAAGCCTTTGCATTAACAAGATGAGGAACCCTATTTCGGTTTGATCTCGTAACTTGGCAAGAAATGGTTGGGGTTTTGGATTCTAATGCTTTGTTCAACACATTCAAAATATCACTCTGCATTCATGGGTTCTAGAATAAGGATTTAAATTTTTATTTCTGCATTGTGTATGAAATCATACAATTTCAAGGAAGAAGATCAGAACCATGAGAAAAGACTGACAAACCTTAAATACCTTGAATTCCTCTATACATTCCATCTTTATGCTTTTGCTTGAGGTTGCAAAGTCTTCTGGTACATCCAAGCTTTTCCCCAAATTGCCCCTTGGAACCCTGAAGCTTACACCCTAAAACCCTAAACTGCAAACCTTAAACCTTAGGCCCTAGAACCATTTGTTTCCCCTTGATGATTTTGTGATTGTTTTTGTGGCATTTTACGTTTGATATTTTTTTTTTCTCTTATTTATGAATTCATGTTTTATTTTATTTATTTCTATGTTATGTTTCATTCTTAATTGAGATGAAGCTGCTTTGAATCACTAATTGTATTAAAATTTAGTCTTTTTAACAAGTAAATTTTCATTTAAATCCTTATTAAAATAAATATTTTTCTAACATTAAAAAAAATCACCATAGAATCTAGTTTTAACTTATGGTTAGTGTAAAATAAAGTTATTTATATAAATTTAGGGTGACTTGAGTAGCGAAACCGCATTGTTCAAATTAGTTTTTTGTATTAAACATTATTCATATATAATTGAACCATATAGATTTATCAAACGTTATAATTTATATAAAACAAATAGCATAATATGGATAATTATATGGTTCATAGTCACCAATATGGTGCCAATATACACCTATAGCGCCATATGGATAATGTAATATGGTGCCAATATATTATTAGTTATGACATGACATATTAGCTATGGATCATGCATTAGTATTAGTGACTATGAATAATGTAATATTGTGCCAATATATTATTAGTTATGCCATGGCATATTAGCTGTGGATCACGTAATATTGGTCACCATATTAGGATAGCGTGTTAGTATATGATAATATGGACCATATGCTTATTATCCTAATATACATGCATATTATGGCACTATATGCTAGTAGCATATATGCACCATAGAGTATGCTAGCCTATGTAGCACCATATATATTGTCACAATATGCTGCCGTATATTAGTATATTAGTATATTGGCACCTTATATAAGTATATGATGATAATATGGTCCTATAGTGCCATATGTACGACCATATACTAGTAGGTGCGATATTACTAATATGGTCCAATACGACTATGCACCGTATGGTCCATAATATGGTGTATGCTGTAAGATATGGTGTCATACTGTATGTTGGTATGACCATATCGTACCATATGATGGTGCTAATATGGACCATATTATTAGTCATAGCTATATTATAACAATATCGTGCCAATATTTAATGCGGTCCTTAAGATGGGACCAATATTGGATATATGGTCCTATATTGGTGACTATAATATGGCGACCATATTAGCTATTTGACCTGTCATTTCCAGTCGAGTAAAGGAGCATCTCCCTCTTCATCGAAGTCGCTCAATACGTTGCGTCGATGGAGTGACATCTGGGCTTATCCCACCTAGTATCTATTTGTGCCTAGGTATATGCATAATATTGGCACCATTATATTATCACCATGTTGGCATATTATTTAGGGACCATTGGTGCCAATATGGTCCATATTAGCTATTCATAGCTATGGCATAGCACCATGTTATGATAATATGTTGCCAATATATATTACGCTAGAATATTGGTACCATAATAATTCCATATTAGTACCATGTTATGATAATATGTTGCCAATATGTATTGCACTAGAATATTGGTACCATAATAATTCCATATTAGTACCATATTGGATAATATATGGTCATTTATTCCAATATATGTGGGTAGTAATGGTGTCTCTTCTATAAGTAATGTATCTCTTATATGATGTTAATATAGTGCTTCCTATTGGAGGCTTTTTGGGGTATACCTAGCCATCTAAAACACAAATTCATGGGAAGGAATTTCACTAACTGAGATAGAAGAAATTAAGAATAGTCCAACAGTTATGACAATTCCAAGAGTAATAGATAATTTTGAAAATGCATTAGGAAGACAATTCTTAGGGAAAACATGGAGTCAAAATAAAGACCAAAAAAAAAAAAAAAAAAACAAAAACAAAAGGTAAAACAAAGATTTGTATCTATTAATAAACTTAATATTATGTCACATGTGCAAAAATAGAAGAATATATCAGTACATTTCAAAATTATTATTATCAATTTTATTTAGGAAGAGATTCTAATAAATTAGTATATTTGAATATGTTTTATAACAAATACCTGAACCATAGGGAATAAAATTACTTGATGAATACCCTATATATTGAAGATAGTTCGATACATTAGGAGGTAGAATAGAATTTCTATGAAGAAAACTTGAAGAATGGCATCGAGAATCAAGGATAATTAAGAAAACAACAAAATCCATTAAAGGAAAGATTACGTTGCGAAGATATAATAAGGCAAAATAATGTTGGATATAATAAGACAAAATCCATTAAAATAATGATGTATCTGGCCTATATTTGGAGTTTCTTCTTAGGTATTTATCTTGGTTTTGTTAGGTAAACATTGAAGAATGGAGGACATAATCTCAAGCAGGAGTTTCCAGAGGTGTATCATTTGTATATATAAGGGTATATTCTTTTCCCACCATGTTTGTTTTGTAATTTGAGTTTGGATATGTCCCTTTTCCTATATTGGAAATGTATTTTATAGTGTAGCTCACTTAAAAATTGGCTGAGAGAGGTTGTTGGAAGCATCCAAATCTCTTTTCTTGCAAGTTGGCTCACAGATTCTGGTTGAAAATAAAGAAATACTGAAAGTGGACAGGAATATGAGTTATATGTAAGCCTCAATAGTCAGTATCATCAACAAATACTCCAAAAGTTGCCAATGCTAGTTCGTACTTAATTCTATGATATGTCATCAACGTTTTTTCTTCATAATCTTCGTGTTTTTTTTTTCCCATGTATGTTATTTTTCTCTCCTTTTGCTTCTGCTACTCTTGCTCTTACCTCTTAACTATTTTTTAACTTCCTTTTCTTTTAAATATTTATTTATTTATTTTTCTTTGTAAGGATTGGTTCATTTGTAACATTGTTTGTTACAATGTACGTTTCTATAATTATTGAGACTTTTCCCTTTGAACAACTCTTAATATTCTATTTAGCATTTTGAATAACTTGCACTAGATAAGGTAGTAATTTTTAGTTAAATCCAATGTGGTGTCTTGTACTCTTATCTCAAGCATCTAAAATTTGAAATGCATTGTTTGGTTCAAGTTGCGGACATTATGCATGCTTGCCTATGCTAGCCTTAAATATTGATCTGGTTTTAGCTGACAATATACTACATTAAATTTTTTTTTTAAATTAATATTTTGGTTGGTTAGTGTAAGATTAGAAGCATAAAAAACTCCATAAATATTGCTCTCATTCCTATTCCGCAATCCAAACGGGTTTAGCCTTTTGGCATGCTTTATGTTATATCAAATATATGATCACAATATTTATGGATTTTTTATGTAATAGTTGATGCATGTCTTATTCCTCAAAAGTTATTATTATTCTACACACCTTATTGAAAGTTCAAAAAAGATCTACCCTTTATTAATCACCAGGTTTATTTTAGATAATATTGAATCTTTGATGTGTTTTTTTATTTGTCAATTTATTATACTTATCACTGGTGGTTACTCCTCATAGTTGTATGATGTAGTTGTTGAACTGATTCAAAAAATTCTTCCCTATGTTGATCCCTTGGTTTGTTGTATATAATATTGTATATTTGACACATTGTTTTTTTTTTTTTTTTTTTTGCTTGAGTATTATAATGTTGTTAGGTTGTTAGCGGTGTTTGTAAGGACATTTTACATAATTGTGGAACTATATTGTGAAGAACATTTTTGTACTTTCACCAGTTCTGACGAATAGTGCTGATGTTCGCTTGTCCGGATTGTTTGCTACCTAAGGAAATCAAGAAAGTACAGAAGAAAAATGAATATTCCTCCAAGGGCTTGACCCATGAGTCAATCTATTTAAGTTGTTTTATGATTTTTGCCGGAACTTTATTGATGAGGCTAATGCGAACCTCAACAAGAACCAAAGTATTAGAGTGACAACTTGAATATGTTTGTCATATTTGCGTGCATATGATATAAAGGTTGTTCTTTAAAGTTAAATTTTTGGAATTTTATAGCTTAAATTTCCTTATATTTCTAGCACGACATTTAATTTATTCCTCATCCACACATGTTGGTGATGAGTGATGCATGTATCCTAGTTATTTACATTCATGCTCATGGCATCATGGATTATCTTGAAAATATCACATGTTCTCTGTCGTCTATGTTAATATTTCATGATTGATATTTATGTGGCACAATTTTGTCTACTGCATAATGCATAATTACTTTCTGATCTGCAATCCTTGCAATCCTGAAATTTATATAACAATGAGCTTCTTAATGAAATATGTATTTTGTTTGATTCATGTAGACCAATTTTCAAGGCACGTTTTGTTTTTGGTCAATATAAATTTCGCATGCATTTTGAGTCATAAACCCCTCAATTGTTTTATTTATCACATATATTATTAGCAATCTCATCATTCAGCTTTTCTTCAATCTCAAGCTGATGATTATTAGACACAAATTCAATCAAACCCGCTGGTATCTATTTTTTTATTTTTTACATTGCAAAGGGAGCTAATGGTATTAGCAAAAATAGTGGCCTAATATGTATTTGTCCTTCCACTTTTTTGCTTTATTATTTTATTTTTAATGTGGTTCACTTGGTGGCTACATCAGCCGCTTAGGCATTTTTCATAATTTTGTTGCTATTATTTGTGAGGTTCTGTTTAGTTTTAATGTATCATTGCTTCTGAGTTATGTGAAACCTGTTTTTTGGATTCATGCCTTCCTTCTTGTTCCAACATAATGCTATTCTTTGTCTTCCATGTGAAGTTATGTGCACTTGAGACTTGAGTTTGATATTCACATCCTCTATGCTATTGGTTATGAGCAGCACTAGAAATTTACTAACCTTATTTATGGGATATGCTTATAGTTAAATATATGAAATAATGTTTGAGTTCGAGGTGTAGATTAAATATTTCTTCTTTATGTTATGATTGTCCACTAAATGTGTAGGATTTAAAAATATTCTTCTATGGTTATGTTTATGTTTTTCGTTGAAGTGTCTTATGATGGAAATGTAGGTTAACGGCTGGGGTGACACACACAAATGTAGGAGTTGACCATAGTCTCAACCTTGATCTAGGGTTTTTTTCAGTTTCATATGACATTGCAGCAAACCTACCCAAAGTGCGTAAGTTCACTTAATATAAGCTCAATTAGTTTTAAAAGAGTTCAATTATGCTAACATGGGTTTTTTTTTAAAGAACTGTTTGTGGGTTTTATTTATGACCATAAACTAGCTAATTAGTTGTGACATATTTGGCCACATGGTTTTGCCATTTTTTTATGAACTTTATCAGTGTTAAGATTTGGTTTGAACTTAGACAGGTACCCCTTGCTCAACCTAAATTTGTTATCAGTGTGTTTTGTCCAATGTGTATGTGTGGTTGATCATGCTTTATACACTTGTATGAAAATAGTTATTGGTTATTTCACAACTTGTAGTTGTGGTACATAATCTGATGACTTGATTATTTACCCATTACTTTTTTTTCATATGAGAGTATTATTATCTCTTTGAATATAAGGTTTATTAAGTTAAGCATTAATAGGAAATATTAATTTCTTGGTTTAATAAAGTATTTCATGTTTTTGCTATTATTTAACGTTTTACTTTTTCTTTCATGTGTTATTTTGTGAAAGAAATATATTGAGGAGATATTTATAAGAAATTGGGTGCAGTCTATTGTCTAAGACTTGACTACTGATATAGATGATTTGTATTGACTTATTATTCATTGTTTATTATTAATAGTAGCTTGATGATATCTTTCCATCCACTTTGTTCATCACATAAGGAAGGGCTCAATGAAATTGCACCTCACATAAGGGCCGTATTTCATGCTCTTAAGTTTTTCTTTGATAGCCCTTAAATGAATTCCTTTCATCTTTTATAACCACCAACTTGAAATTCAAACTTTTTCTGGTGTGGTTATCAGAAATCTATATGAGGAAATATGCTTGGAACTTCTTATACGGGTTTGGGACCGATAAAGGCAGAATTTTATGGAACAGCTATTAGGCCAGCTATGAAATACTGGTCAGAATACTGAGCTGTTAAGAAACAACAAACTTAAAAGATGAGCATGCCTCAAATGAGAATGCTGATATGTATGTTAAGCATTACTAGAAAAGACTGATTAGAAGTAGTGCCCATCAATGCCTATTAGTTATAAGTTAAGATAAAATCGTTTAATATTGTGTAGACATGTCCTAAGACGACCAATAGATGCCCCTATAAGATTGGTGCCAGGGCTTTAGGCAAAGGGTCATAAAACATGTAGATGTTACCTAAAAAGTGTTTAATGGGAACTTTACATTAGTGATAAGTTAAGAAAGAATCGTTTAAAATTGTATGGGTGGGTCCTAAGATGACCAGTAGATGGCTTCATAAGGTTGGCAGAAGCGCTTCAGGTAAAGGGTTGTAAAAGAGGTAGATGTGGACCTACATAGTGTATGGGAACTTTACATAATGATATGTCTATTCCTAGTTTATTTAGCTCTTTATCTTTTGATCGAACAATTGTGGAAGTGAAAGAATTGTGTAGCTGATCCGAAATAGTTGGGACTAACAGCTGTTCTTGTTGTTATTGTTGTTGTAATTGTGCCTTTTTTTTTAATTTGGTATACATGATACATGACTATGTAAGTTCTCAAAGCTCGCAAATCCCAAGAAATTGAACTTTGTATTCACGGTATTTTCCAAGAAAAGTTTAAATATCTTTCTGTTTTTGTACCCTATGGGTTTATTGTTCGGGCCTAATTTGCTAGATCTATACCAATCAATCAAACCCTTTTCTCTAGTCAATTTAATGTATGCCACACACTATTTATAAACCTTATGAGTTTCTAAATTAAGATAGTAAATAACATGTTTTACTCCCAGATCATTACTAAAAGTAGTGGAGGATGGTTTTTTAGGGTTTATGTCAGTGTGAGAAAGGATTTCAAGCTTTACTTTGATTCCCTCTCTTCTCACTGTAAGATAGGGCTTTAGAGACAATAGATTTTAGGCTTGTGCTTGATTCCTTTTCTCCATTCAAAAATTTGGTTTTGAGGTTATATTGGTTGAGGGAGTAGGATTTTGTTATTAGGTTTTTAAGGTTATAATGGTCAGGAATTTAAAGCCTTGGGATTTAAGGTTCTACTAGTTAATGGATTAGCAATTTGGGATTAGGCTGTGGGTTTTTAGTTTATTTTGGTTCAAGGATTAGGGTCTCAACTTTGGCTTTTAAGGTTGTACTGGTTTGGAAATTAGGCTTTCATCTTGAATTTAATGCATATCCTGGTTTAGGCATTAGAATTCCGGCCTTGGGTTTTGATGTTATACTTGTTTTTCTTAAATGCAAAGGCTCATACTTTGTGTTTTATTACTTTGTTTCAATTCTTGGGTTGATATGAAAATATTGTGGTATGTAGTAATGTGGTAACTATTTTATTTTATTTTATTGTTTTTTCTGATTTGAAACTTAGAGTTCTTGTTAAAAAGCTTGTAACTATTTTTTTTTCTTTAAATGTGGCAAGATCATCCACAGAATCAGAATTCAAAGCTATCACTTAGGGATTGTGTGAGCTACTATAGCTGAAGATTATCCTAGATGGCTTGAGAATTATGTGAGAAGTCTTGTGAAGCTCTATTAAGACAATGAGTCAGCTATCAATATTGTTTGTATTCTTCTACAGTATCAAATGAATTATTGTGTATGTCCTATGTTCCATTAGAGTATCAATTAGTTGTTCTAAAATAAGGGCTGAATAGCAAGTTTATATGATCTTGTAATCAAACTGGGAATGGAAAACATATGTTCCTCCCTCAATTTGAAGGTTTAGTATCATGGTGTTAATGACCAATAATATGAAAAACATGCTAAAACAATTAGAAAGATCAGCTTGAAATCCCCTGAATAGAAAGATAGAACTAATTCCTTAAGGGCTTGTTTGGCTGCAAAATAACAAAATATAGCATAATTTTATTATGTAGGAAATTCAAGTGATTATTATAGAAATTGTAACATATTTTATTCTTACAGAATGAGTGTATGATTAAAAAATTAAAAAAAATTACGGAGATTGGCCGGTTGGCAACCAGACCACCGTTGGACAGGTGGCCAATCGTCGGAGGCCGGTGGACAGTTGGCGTGTCACCGGAGGCCAGCCGGCTGATGGTCGAACCACTAGTGGACTGGTGGCTGATCGTCGGGGGCCATCCTGTGGGCGACCAGACTGTTGATGGACCGGTGGCTAAGAACCGGAGGCCCGCCGGACTACCAGTTAACCGCCGGCGTGTCACCGTAGGCTGGCCGACCGATGGTCGGTCACCGGAGACCGGTCGAACAGGCGGCCGGACTGCCGACAGGACCGGTGGCTGGTCGTCGGAGGCCGACCAGACCACCGGTGGCTGTGGCTAGTGGCTAGATAAAAAAAGAGACTTCTTGCACTGAAAAAATATTCCACTCTTTGTGGAATATTTTTTTTATGCCATAATACCTATATTATGCCATAATTTTATACTTTAAAATAAGTACTCAAACAACCAATATGATATAATTCTCAGAAAATGTTAAATTATGGTATGATGTATGGATTATGTCATAATTTTGGCCTATCCAAACAGGCCCTAAATAAAGGGATTTTATTATAGAGTTTTTCAGTTTAGGAGTAATTTAGTTTCCTATCAGAAGTGATTTAGTTTTCTATTTTTTTCTCTTGTAAATTCTATATAAGACTATGCCGTATTAATTTATAACAACTGAAGAATTCGGAATTCTCTTTCCTGTCTCATATTTTTGCTTCGTTTTATTACAGTATTTTATTTTATAAAAGCTACTTTCTTGATCAATCCTATTCATTCTGGTTGGGTTCTATTTTTTACTTGTGTATTCCTAAAACATGTGCTACTAGTAAGCATGTAGTAATATGATCAATTTTTGGTGCATACATAGCATGATATTTTTCATGTCATTTAAATCTGTCATCTCTGTCTTTGGTTGAATAAGCAAAATGTTTATCTTTCTTTGAAACTAAGTGCATTTTATATTTTGT
Organism: Dioscorea alata; assembly: GCA_020875875.1. Lineage (NCBI taxonomy): Eukaryota > Viridiplantae > Streptophyta > Magnoliopsida > Dioscoreales > Dioscoreaceae > Dioscorea > Dioscorea alata. Next base: position 25,342,410 of record CM037029.1, on the reverse strand, counting down.
TCTTGTGTTTCCACTTTGATAAAAAGGATTGATATTGCTTGTTGTTTGTTGAATTATTGTATGATAACTATTAGTCCATTAAGCTCCAAACATGGATGTATAAGTATTTCATGGAAATGCAATACTTCTATAATTATTCAATGAAGAAGACTTTACCTTTGATATTAGCCAATTTTAGCTCAAGAATTGAAAAATATATCTGACAATCTTACCAGAAGCAATGAATTTTTGTTGGTTTTTAATATAAGTTATGAGCAACTTTATATGTGTATGTATGCTATTTCAATAATTTACGTCCATTCATATTTCTGGTGACATCATGCCAACAACAAACATGTTTTATGGTGTTTTCTTTTGTGGCACGGCGAGCTAATACTTGATGCATCTTTTAGATCTGTCTAAAACTTATTCCTATCAATTCCCTACGTACATGCCTGTGTTTTAATCTTCATGATAATTGGAATGTGGAGATATTTCATTCTTTTTTACAAGATGTGAAGGTTACTTTTTTTAATTGAATTATGAGTGGTTTATCTTTTAAAATTTATAATCTTGCGAGGGATTTTTAGTATCATTCTTGATCTTTTCCTATAATTTGGGAGTTTTAAATTAATTATTATGTTCTTATGTTTGCCATTTTCTTGTTTAAATTGAATCTCTTTCTGAAAGAAAAAATAAATGATCGTCTCTCTATTAAATTCTCTTTAATGCTCTTTCTAGGTAAGGTTGTGGTTTTTTTGCACAAATACAGTTTTTAACAAAGATTTATTAAAGTAATGCCATTCTTTTTGGGGAATTATTACTTTGTTTATTATTTTAAGTTAGAGTTTTCAGTGGTATTATGTTATAGTGTCTACTTGTTGTATATTACTTCTTTGTTTATGTTGTCTGTGTGTGGAATTTTGTTTATCAATGCATGTTGAAATCAACACATTATCTATCAAGATGTACTATGAAATTTCAATCTCAAAACTAATTTATGTCCACGATTTCCTTGTCTTCTTTTGTTTTCCTTGATGATTCTTTATTCTTTATTACTTATTAATCCAAATATGTTCTTTTAGCTTAGAAATATGTGATTCTGATTTTGCACATGATAAGCGTCTTCATTTCTTATGTTATGATTTTATTTAAAAAGCTATTGTCATCTTCGTATCCTTATCAATAAGCCAATTCTATGTATGATTTTGTTTGAAATTTTCCAGTCTTCAGACTGAAATTCTTAATAGACATCACTGTAGGTTAAATCTATACCTTACAAATAACTCACATTGATATTTTAGTAATCAATGAATCATTTATAAACTTTATGAGATGTGAGATTCTTTTGCTTTTGTAATTAAGTAAAATAAACAACTCTTCCATGGTTGAATCAACCGAGTAAACATTAAAGTCAACTCTTTTTATCAACAACTTGAGTAACCAAGGTAAGTTTTGCAATCTAGGTGATATCAGGCATCAACAGGTGTCCAAATAATTGCCTTATAATGTTTTATGTCTTTGTGGATCTTTGCTGAGCATCAAATTTTCAAATCAGAAGTATACTGGTATAACTCTATGGGGGCGTTTGGTTCGCGGTAATGTGAAAACATTACCGGGAATCTGGAGGTAATGTGTTCAGATTACCATGTTTGGGTACTGTAGCAGTGGTAATGTTGATGGTAATGTGAGATTACCAATAGTGAAATATTACCAAATAAGGTGGTAATCACATTACCACCAAAATAGGTGTCCATCCAGATTACCAGATTGGTGGTAATGTGTAATATTTATTTTTTTCAATTATGCCCCCACTCATTTAATCTAATTTCATATTACACTCATTATCAAAACCCTAGTTTTTATTTTCCCTTTATTATTTTTATATTATAATTTAATTATTTATTTATCTAAATATTTTAAATTAAGTTTTTCAAATTTTTATGCGTAGGGGTATTTTACTAAATACAAAGGTATTTTAAAAATTATGAAAAAAATAATTTTTGATATTATAATTTAATTATTTATTTATCTATATACTTTAAATTAAGTTTTTCAAATTTTTATACGTAGGAGTATTTTACTAAATACAAAGGTATTTTAAAAATTATGAAAAAAATAATTTTTGATATTATAATTTAATTATTTATTTATCTAAATACTTTAAATTATATTTTTCAAAATTTCATACATAGGGGTACTTTGGTAAATACAAACGTATTTTAAACATTTGTGAAAAAAATAATTTTTGATATTATAATTTAATTATTTATTAATTTAAATAATTTAAATTATATTTTTCAAAATTTTATATGTAGGGGTACTTTGGTAAATTTGACATATTACTGAGGTGATTAACATGACTAACCAAACATGGTAATGAAAGATTACCAGTAATGTAAAGTCTTAACCAAACATGGTAATCTCACATTACCACAACATTCCTGGGCATACAACATTCCCGATCTCATTACCACGGTAATCTCATTACCGTGGTAATATACCATTACTGCGAACAAAACGGCCCTATGTTGTGTCCTTTCGAATGTTGGTAATGCTTATCCTGAATTTGGATCTAACTCAGAATGACTTGCTTGTCTGTTGTCTGTTTTAATTTAAAGTGTCGTATGGTGTATAACTACTGTATGCTATACTTGAAAACTACTAATTTAAAGTGTTTTATCATGTGTTAAATAGTGAGCCGACCAAGGTTGGAACCATCTGCTCTTTGGTCTAAAAAAAGAGTGGTCATTGCCAATCCTGTTGGATCTATGTCTTTCAGACTAAATTGGATAATAAGGGTGAACACAATATGTACTATCTGTTGAGATCCAGGTTCAGTTGCTTTCTCAAAGGCACACATTTATCCCTGATGAATATATTGTTGAGAATAATTCCAAGTTTGTTAAAATCTTGTTAATTTCTTGATTGTGTTTGGTTTTTTAGTTTAGATTTTATATATTTTCTATGGCGTATTTAAGAGAATGATCATTATGGTTTTTATTATTCCTTTATCTCCTTTCTTTTCCTTAAAACCTAACAATTGGTATCCGAGCTATTAGATCTAAAGGACTTGTGAATGATCAACATGGGTACTACCAATACGTCTCTTTCACCTCCAGTTGTCAATAGCGAAAATTATCAAGTTTGGGCCATCAAAATGATAGCTTATTTGAAGGGGCTTGGTTTGTGGCAATCAATTGAAGACGAGAGGAGCATACAACCTTTGGGAGACAATCCAGCACTCAATCAAATGAGATGTCATGCAGAGGAAGAAGCCAAAGAGAACTATTTTTTTTTTTTTTAATTAGTTGGTAAAAAGTGCATCAGCTAGTGAAGAGAAGTGCTTAACAAATATTAAGTTTGGAGAGAAGTGCTCCATGAAGTTTGAAGTTTGGAGAGACGTGCTCCACAAAGTTTCTCATTTAGAGAGAAGCGTTCTATAAAGTCTTAATTATTATTTATTTATTTATTAGAAACTTTGAATTAAGGGAGTGTGTTGAGAATAATTCAAATTGTTAAAATCTTGTTAATTTCTTGATTGTGTTTGGTTTTTTAGTTTAGATTTTATAGATTTTCTGTTGCTTTGTATGGCGTATTTAAGCAACTCAATAAAATTAAACGAGAATGATGGTTTTTATTATTCCTTTATCTTCTTTCTTTTCCTTAAAACCCAACATATATAATCAAGCCCGCATATCAATTGCAGATGATATACAGTCAAGGAGGAAAGTATTAACAATGGTTATTTTTTTTTAAAAAAAATTGACAATAGTGTTATTCCTCCCATTTTAGGTGGAATAAATATGCCTTTGCAGTACCATTATTCATTCCTTATACACTTTATTCCCATTTTAATAGTTGTGCATCTAAATAGATATAAACTACTGTTAACAATGATTTCTTTTGTACCGATGTTTATTACCTCCATGTAAACACTCTTATTTTAAATTTAACCAATCACTTACAATCAATCAATATTTATCAATTATTCAAAAATAAAATCATGACATTTTTAAACTTGAATAATATTTTAACCATCCAATCATCTCATCTCATCGGGTAGATTCATAACGGAAAAGCAATTATTAGGTAAAATCTCGCCCTACATTATTCATCTCAATGGAGGGCCCAAATTGATTCTCAAGCCATCTTTTGCAATTCAAACGTCTTCCGCTTACGCGCTCTCTCTATGCTTTAGTAGCTTGCTTCTCAAGACAGAAGCAATCAAACAACTCGGGTTCGTAATTAGACGACAGCTGTTGGATAATATCTAACCGTCCATTACTCATCTCTAACACGAAGGGCGGTTCAAATTGTATTATACTCTTGGCTTCAAACGCACGCGTCCGTTATTCACCCCTCCTCACCATCTCCATGTCGAGGAGTAGCGAAGAGCAATGGAAAAAAACGCAGAGAGGGAAGCCTAATCTCTAGTGAAGGTCTCCAAAATCTCTCTTCTTTTCCTCTACATTAGCTTCGCTATCTTGCTATCGTTTTGGATTGTTCTAATTTTTTTATCGGAAATTAGAAGGTGTAGAAACCCTAATCTCATCTCCTATCTTGGCATCTTCATTATAGATCGATTGCATTTGATCTTGAACGACCTCTAGAATGCAGTTTTCTGGTAGATGTTGGCTTGTTTTGGAAGTAACCAAGCTATTTTACAAAATATGTGATGGATTTCAAGGCTTCTTTCTCAATTGATCGCGTAAATAAAACTTCACCATGAAATCTTGGATGGTTTTCATTATTTTTGTTCTTATATTATATAAGTTATGGTATTTGCTTACATTTTTTCTTCTTATTATTATGGTTCCATGAGTTCTTTTGATGATTGCTGTCTTTCCATGGTCCCAATTGTAGTATTTTAATTTTCTAATATATGTGGAAAATTTTCATAGAATTTACCCATTCTTTTGAGAAAAACATGTTATTAAATGTATTGCTTGGCAAGTACTGTATCACAATATCAGCATTCTTTTCATAATGCACAAATGGTTTTTCTGGTTTTAGATCAGCATTTATTTCTGGTGCATATTTGGTTTTGAAGTTAACACTCTCTGTGAGATAATTTTGTTTTCAGTTTTTACTGAAATTAATCTTTGATTTCCAAATTGTGTTAAGTTTCTATTATGTCAGATGCTAAAATAGAACCTATTTGTGTAATAATCCTTTTATCATGCTAGGGTTAATTATGTTTTAGGTGTTGCAATATTTATATCATCTGTACAACTTTTTTTTTTTTAGTGTGGTGAACTTTTACTCATTTTAGAAGCATGGACTTGATTTCTTTGTATGGTTTACTAATTCCTGATCCTCTGCAAGTGTACATAGCATGCATCATCATGCAAGCTCATAGGTAGGAATATTTCCATCAACTATGCCGTACCTTTATGAGCTATATTTATCATGGCCTGTAACCAAGCTCAGTTTGTGTCTGTCATTACTAGTCTTTTTTTCTAGCATATGATTAATTCAAAATGCTTTGTGAATTCAGAGTTGGAATGGCATATTATGACTCCAGTGCCTGTCAATTATTTGTTATGGAAGCTTGGGAAGATGGACATGGTGACTTACCTTTTGTTGAACTCGGTTTGTGTCTTCTACCAATCACCATTATAATACTGATAATCTATACATATTTCTGTAGTTCATGTAATTATTATTCCTCTTCTTGACTTCATCTCTGCTACTTAACTTGATTTACTGCCATGTTAAATCTATATTACTCTTCTTTTTAAAGCTATCTGCATCATATTGGAGAGAGATAGATTTGCTTTGCATGCATCAATTTTTACTGAAGTATCAAGCAAAGCCCTTTGTCATATATGCAAGCACTAAAGCTGAAGATTCTCTGCTGTCTGCTTTACAACAAGGAGGTCTGTACCGAAGGACCTGATTTGCACCAAAACTCAGATAAGTATGTGGTTGTTTTCTCAAAATGAAACAGGTGGAATTGAGACCAGTGATACTTCTTTGAAGCTCGATATTTAGCTATGAACAAGCAGGGCATAGGTATAGTGTGTCTACTGATTATTGAGTAGAGCATGGTTGTTCATATCAAATACCAAACTTGATTTAAATTAAGATAACATTCTGATTAGTATCTACTTGCATGACACCACTGTTAGATATACATTTTCCTTTCATAACTGCTTTGAAATTCTTTTTTGTTGTAGGTTGTTATATCTAAGAGTTGCCAGGGTGGATGATGGACTGAATGTCAGGAAGAGAATTTGCTTTGTAGTGGAAAACTAGTCCTAATAAATCATGTCTATTTAGTAACATATGCTTATTAAATCTACGTAATCCTAATACGAACATATTTAAGAAGAAAACATACTGTAATTGTTAATACTTATTCTCTCTATGTCAAAATCCTGAAAGGTCTTGATCTCAATGGGAAATAAATTAATGTTGCCTGCCTCATTCTACAGACCAGGATGTGTGCAATGTCCTCGGCCTCTGATTGTGCTGCAAACCCATAGATGTTAATATATTCTTTCTATATAAAAATCTTGAAAGGTCTTGATTTCAATTGGAAATAAATTAATCTTGCCTCTCGTTCTACAGATCGGGATGTCTGCAATGTCCTTGACCTCTAATTGTGCTGCAAACCCAGAGATATTATTACTACCAAAGATAAACAAAGATCAAAAGTTCTGTGCATGCACTTCTCAGAAAATAGCAATGAGAAAGGAGATGGAAAAGATAATAAAGTGAACAAGACTACAAGCGAGAGGGAAGTGATTGAAGTCACACAAGTCTGCTTTGTGTGACTGTGATTGAGTGAATGTTTGCTTTGTATCTGCTATTTCTGGATTTGATTTGATTTGATCTGGTAAAAAACTGTTTCTTGCAATGCTTTATGTCTCTTTCATAGTAGCTTAACTCTATGGTGAATTTAGGAAGTGAGGTTCATTTATGTGCCGGTGGGGGGCTTTTTGTATGCTGGAAAACAAGATGTTTGTTGATACTTTTAAACAAAAGGAGTGTGGTGACACATCAATCACCATCGAGGGTGTTATGTAGATCTTACTGTATCCTTCTGCTACTTCTCTACTTTGTTTGTAACATTTGTTACTCACTGGATCCTCTATTTGAAACTTTGCATTTCTGACATCTGCGCATTAAGACAAATTTCTTAAGCTTGATGCAGCTGCTCATGAGGCCTTGCAGATTTTTCAGATTGACAAGCACCCAGCTCATATGGGAATTGACTGGGAAAAGGAACAGTTTGATACCTAAAAAAAAATGCTCTATACCCAGATAATTTATTGAATTATCTAATTTGAATATAAATTGCAGGTTCTCAGTTTTTGGAACATTCAATCAGGTATGGAAGCTTGATAGGGATCTGGTTAGTGAATTCAGTATAATGGAATAAACTTGGTTCTATAATTTAATGTGTCACACCAATCGGAAGACGTCTCCTGCGGTCAGCCCTTGGAATTTGTACAGCAGTCAAGGAGTTCAGTTTTCCTAATCAGGTTGTATTTGATACTAAACAAAATCTGATATATACTCTGATAATTTATTGAATTAACTAGTTTCAATATAAATTTCAGGTTCTCAGTTTTTGGAATGTTTCAATAAGGTATGGAAGCTTAATATCATGTGGTTAGTGAATTCAGTATTATGTAATAAACTTGTTTCTGTAATTCAATGAATCACTCTAATGGGAAGGTGGATCCTGAAGTCAGCCCTTGGAATTTGTGCAGCAGTCAAGGGGTTTACTTTCCTGATCAGGTTGTGGTTCTTGCCCTATTCTTGAATTTTTATCACCTCAATATGGTATCCTTTTGGCATCTCCATTATTTCAGTCTTATATTACTGAATAGTATTCTTTCCTTTACCAAGTGTTCAGATATCTTTCTTCCTTTGATGTGAAGAAGTTATGTCTGCTTTACGTGAGACTTTGAAGTCTCTATGAGATATTCTACACATGCTTAAGGTTCTCACTTATAATACTTCTTTCATCGGTGGCCTACTTTTGTCATACCATTAAAGTACTAGTATCTCAAGCATTTTCGTTTATCAATATCTCTAAAAGATAAATCAGTTGTATAAACAATGTGAAACATTACATTTACATTGATATCTGCATTATTTCTTCGCCAATTTAAATTTACTCACCAAATATTGAATTATTAAGTCCTAGTTCTGAATGATATTCATCTTTTATTTTTTTGGAGTTCATTTCTGAAGGCATGTATTACGTTAGTGCTTTCCGTAGAAGACTTTTATATCTTTGCATGACCTGCTTGTATGCATATAACTTCAGCAACAGGATCAGACAGCTAATTGTTTGCATAATTGTAACCGTTTTGTTGTCAAAATATTAATCATACTTTATTTTCTTCTTATTAGCTCTTTAAAATTTCAGCATTCAGGTTGAACTTGCCATCTTCACATAAAGTTTAGAATATGCATAGAAATGCTTTCCTTTGGCATTGCTGCATAATAGTAGGATGGTGTTCTAGTTTTGGGCATTGGACATGCTAAAAGATATGAACACCTTATGGATGACTACAATATAAGTGCCACCATGGATTGTTTCTCCATTGTTGTTAAGGCGCAACGCTAAACCTCCTTAGCGCCTCTAAGGGTCTAAGGCAAGGTGCTTTTAATCAGGCGAGGGCTTTTTGGGTTTTTTTGCGTCTTTTTTTGAAGCCCAAGGAGCAAAAAAGGCGCACCTTATTAAAAAAACTGTTGGTCTTCTATTGTTTAAAAGAGCCACAATTTACTAGGCATTGGTATTTGAAAAGTCTCTAAGTCTATTAAAAAAATAGAATATAATAACTAAGCAATAAATATATTAAAATTAGAAGTCCAGTAGTCTTCTTGGTTTGAAGAGGGAGAGCAACTAAGCAACAACCACTACACTTCAAATTAGAAGATGAAAACATGAATTAGAGTTTGACATTAATGATGATGATTATTAGTTGCTTATGTCTTATGATTTTAGGAATAGATTTTTTACTTTAAGATAAGACAAGTTTGTTAATATTAGAGTTTAAGCCTTTAAGCTTTCTATTTGTTATATATATATATTCTTTATGTGTAATCAGGCGCGCGCTTTTTTTGTGCCTTGCGCCTCGGGCGATATAAGGGTCCTAGCGCCTCGGGTGCGACTTGCGCTCTTAACAACATTGGTTTCTCCTTTTTTTGTTCATAGAAATCATGTTTAATGTACAATCAGTGTTGTTAAGGCGCGCACCTAGGCTCCCAGGTGCAGCGCTAAACCTCCTTAGAGCTTCTAAGGCAAGGCTCTTTTAGTCAGGTGAGGGTTTTTTTTTTCCTCCGTTTTTGAAGCCCACGGTGCAAAAGATTGCGCCTGATTGAAAAAACTGTTGGTCTTCTATTGTTTAAAAGATCTACAGTTTACTAGGCATTGGTATTTGAAAAGTCTCTAAGTCTATTAAAAGAATAGAATCTAATAACTAAGCAATAAATATATTAAAAGTAGAAGTGTGGTAGCCTTCTATGTTTGAAAAGGGAGAGCAACAGCCACTACGGGTGCAAATTAAAATGAAGCAGGAGATGATTTGGTGTTTGAAGATGATGAACTGACTTGGGTTGTAATGGCAAGTGCTACTGGTCTTAGAGAATCATCAAGACGAATTAGATTGCAATTAAAATCTAGAAGAATTTTTTAGCTGTTAAAGAATTTTTTCTAGTCTTTATTCTTAAATCTCCATTGAAATCTATCCTGCTTTAATTTTTTCAAAAAATAAATTGGAAGGAAAATTTTAACTTGAGTGGACTAAATCAATACTAATTAAACTTAACATTTTATTTCCCTTTAATTAATATTTGTTAATTTTGATAAAACTTCATTTGTTTAATTATAAAAATTTTTGCTAAAATGATTGGTGGTCTGGTAAGGGACCAAATACCCTAGTGCCTCAAAATTTATTTTTCATCCATATGCTTTTAATTGTTCTTTTACTTTCTTAGTTAGTTCTAATTTGAATTTTTTCCCAACTCTATATAGTTGCCAACATAATAATGTGGCGCTATAGCCTCAATGGAATTAATTATGATTCTTGGGAATTAAATTGTTTATTTGTTAGTGTCTTTTTAATTGAATTTTTTCTTTCCATGTTAAAATTTTTCATGCTGGCTTCAAAAAATCTATTACCTACCTTGAGAAGAGAATTAGTAATGATTTTATACTTATCATCTTTAAATTCCTCTTTGTAGATAGGAGGGCAGTTATTAGGGATTTGGTGATTCGGTGCTTCAATTTGCTCCTTAGCTAATTAAGATGGTAAATTTTGCAGCATAATTTGATTTGGTTAATGCACTATGATTAGCATTTTCATGTAAATTTTATTTGTTATTTGTGCCATCATTTTGTTGCATTATTTCCTGTTGTGGTTGTCAAGTGTTGAGTGTCTTTTTTAATATTCCTCTTGATAGCTTTTTGTCATTATCACCGGTTGCTCTTCAAAACAACTATGTGAGACCCATTCTGACAGTTTGATACACAAAATAGCAGGTCAGTATTGCTGCCAGTGGACACTTTTGTTCCAAATGACACAAAATTCCTCAATGATGGTAAGGGGGTGTTTTATCGTTTGCCCACAAAACAGGGCATATTTATACAAACATGCTGTTGTATTTCTCAAGCTGCATAAACATCATAACTGGCCCTAAATTTTCAGGGAAAAACATCAATGTTAAATAGGTTGAATTGTTTTATAATATATTAAATGATCTTTTTCTTTCTGAAGGCTTGAACAAGATTTGCTTTGCATCATCTGAAGATGATTTAATTTTTTTTCTTCTGTGTACAATTGTTGTATAGGTTTTATTTTTCTAAATTATCCCTCCCTCTTAGAGGTTGGATCATTTCTTATTATGACCTGCTGATGCATGACATGTTTAGAGATTTATAGTTGAATTTTATTAGATTGTTCTTGGCCTTTGAATTCTAATTAAGCTAGGTTTTATAAATAATAGGTCCATTTATGCTCTTCATCTAGATAGATCGAATCTGAGAAATCTCTCAATTGCAATTTTCAAGGACTTCATGATACTGTATATAAGCTCGGCAATCACATTTAGAAAATCTAAACAATCACAATTAGAAGAAGGCATTAATTTCAACTGAACTTTGATGGTAGACTTTACAGACAGGCAATATCACATTCTTTGTGTTAGTTGCACGAATTTGGGAAGGGCATTTTTACAGGTCATTTTTTTAACAGTAACACATCTATGTTATTTACTTATCAATTTCAAGCATAAAACATCTTAAGCAGTTCTAACCCTTCTGGCATTAGTTACACACCAGATGGTGTTAGGCTAATGGGTGGAGCCATAAATCATTTTGTTAGCTATGAACATCCTCCATAGGTTTGGTGGAATCTTAAGGTGCTTTTATTGTGTTGGTCATGAATTTCATGGTAAGCTCTTTTCACTCTATAAAGTACTAGCTGCATGTGTTCCTTATACCCTATAATTGGCAGTACCTTGGCTTTCATGATAATTTCCTCATTCCTTCTTAGTAATTGGCAGTATAATCTTTGAACTAGCATTATCTGTTATTCTAAGACAAATAGAATCATGTTTTTGTCTCTCTAGAATAATTAATTTCTTAAAGCCAATTTAGTTAGTAGTGGACAAATTTGCCTACTACGTTTTTTTGGTTCATTGCCACTGATCCCAGCTTTTCCATATGTTGGACGCATTTAAATGTAAATATGAAAAGAACCACTAGATTAGACTCTATTGAAGTATTAAAAAAAATAAAATACATGTGCTAGTTATTCTGTTAACAATGCTGGCAATGGATTGTACATTTTCTCATTTATTCAATAATAATTGCACTGTAATGAATATCAAATTGAGTTGGAGACACTAATAAATATTTAGGTGATTATGAATTTGGTCTAGAGTCCGGGCGCTAAGAAATTAGCTGGTAGAGTATTTTCCACAATTGGAAAGGTACAGCTGAATGCCTGCCATGAAGTTAATCCGGCTATCCAGTATCCCTTGTTCACAATTTCACATATGCCATGTTACCCAGATAATATTCTCATGACACTGGCGGTGTTGCTTGCTGTCTTCTTGCTTTATAATCTTTTATCTTTTCAAAACTTCTCTTTTTCTCTTTTCTTCTAGAATGCTTCATGTAATCGTGAAAGTAATGGTGAATTCCAACCACCGTATATGAAGCACCAAAAAGCAATACCCTGAACGAAAAGGATAATATTCAAGTAAAAACATTAACAAGATGCAAGTTTTATTAATGAATTAAAACTGATCCCTAGTTAAAATGTTACAAACTTTTTCATTTAACAAATGTCAAATTTACACCATGAGCATTTTACAACCTTACAACTACTGCACAAATATTGAGAACATTATCTTTTTAAACAGGTAAGTTGGCAACACTGCTTTGGTCTTCTGATGATTTCTGCTATTATGAAAAGTTCACCTTCCTGTTTTCCTTTTTATGTTCAATTTTTACGCTATCTCGATTCAAAGGCTTGTGCTTGAGCACTCACTTCTGAGCTATGCTGAGCGTAGTAATATACAACTACATAATTTACCACTTTTATTTGTCAAATAATAATGTTTTCTTCTTTTACAGGATTGCATTGCGCCCTACTTGCTGGCACTGTAAAGTGCATTCTCTATTGTATATCGCGTGCCAAGTTTTCCATTGTATTTATCACATCTAAGTTATTTGTGTGCCATTACCGATTCTTTTTTATTAGTTCATCAAGATTTGATCTACTACATTATTCGAACATTTGTTTTGGAACTGGGACCATTCTTATTTTATCTTCAGTAACATTTGCTGCAAAGAAGTTGAATATAAAGATTTTATTAGAATAATATAAGTTAGCAGTTAGTATCAAGATTAGATGAGGTTAGTGGATGAGCTAGATCAATTTTTAATATTTTTGGTATGAAGCCAAATCTTCATATTAATGCTATTAGATATGTGGAAAGAACAAAATAGTAAGTGCAGGAGGTATTAGAATTGGATAAGCTTGGTGGGTGAGCTAGATCATTTTCTAATATTTTTAATATGAAACCAAATCTACATATTTATATGCTTAGAAATGTGGAAAGAACAGAATAGCAAGTGTAGGAGCCATGTCGTACCACTAAAAGAATATATATGTTGAATCTGAAATATTTGCATTCTTAATGAAGATTCTTACTTTATGCTCAATCACTTCCAATATCTTGGTCTTCCAACTCATGTTTACTTATGTTAATTCTTACTTTATGTTTCATGGAAGAAAACATCTGTTTTGTATGACCAAATGTTAGCTTAATTATATATCTTGTTGAAAATAATCATATGTTTGTTTCTGAAATGATTTGCCGGCATGCATGTTTTGGCTTGAAACTTTATAGTTATCTTTTGTTTTGATCATTTTTATGATAATAAAAATACTCGTGCAGGTGTGCTTGAAAAGGCCAAGATGGCCACTTTAATTTTGGAAACAGTAAAATTGAATTAGTTTGTAGACAGATTGATTGCTTAACCAAAGCATTTTGGCTAAGGATCAATACTACAAGGTGAATAGAAGATCCTATATATATATATGATAGTATATCTAAGGGTGGAAGAGAAAAAGGTGGGCTTTAGCTCTGACAGAAGCTCAACCCTAAGAACCCGATAGGCTCTATCTGAGTTTTGAAAAATTGGTTTACTTACCCAAGTAGTTTGGTTTCAGTTGGTTTTGATATTTCGATCCTTCATATTCATGCCCCAAGTAAATCTAGGGATTGATTCTTCAACTCGTCTCTGTTCTCTTCTTCATCTCCTGGATGGTGGTCTTGCCTAAGTTTTATACACTCCAACCCCTCCCACAATGTTTCGTCTAAGATGTGCCATACCTGCGCTCTCTCCTTCTGCACTAACCTCAGTCGGATGAGGTTTCCCACCACTCCATCGGCTCAGGCTTTCTTTCCTTCCAGGCCTGCAGCAGCAGACTTAAAGAAAAGTCCCGATGTTCCCCAAGCAGGTCGGAATTGCGTTGCACATAAAGCCAATTAGGATGCCACTGTTCAAGTCTTAATGGGTTGGTTTTCTTTCTTTCTTTTCTCTATTTGTTAAGTGTGCTTGTGCAATGTCTTTCTTTCTTTGAATTATAATAGCTTTCCTTTCTTTTCCTTTCATTCAAATTTTGTAGCTTTCAATCCTAAATCGCGAACAATTATATATTAGATCAATGTCATGTTGTGGTTAACTTGATTATTAAATGATTCATATGTAGAATTTCAGTACTCCCTTATAGGAAATCTGACATATAGCTAGTATGGCTAGAGTTTACTTGTCACAGCATTCCTCTAAAGTCGATGATAGCGAGCATTTTTATGATTATGAGGCCTTAAGGTGGACTTCGTGGATTGCCAAGATATCTTTTACTCTCTTTCTTCTTCATGTTATAATTGTTCTTCTCGTGTATGTTCTTCTTCATCATGTTCTTCCTTTTTTGTTCTTCTTCTTCTTCTGAATTTTTGTTTTTCAGCCTCTCAATTATTTTTAATTTCTCTTTTTACTTCAATTTTGTGCTTGTTTATGAGAATTTATTTTGCATAAAAATTATTAAATTTGCAATCCCACGTCCTTTATTTTCTCTTTTTTTTTTCCCTTTGAAAGGATGGGGTTAGAAATGCATGTTTCTAAAATTATTTGTTAGAACTGAGAAAATTAAATTTTTTTTGTTAGAAATGCATGTTTCTAAAATTATTGTTTTGTCTGAGAAGTCTTCCCTTTTTTTTTTTGGTAATTCTTGTCATACAAAACTTTTTACCGTTTGTATTTTTTAAAAATTTACTTTTTTTTTTCCATTTTTTATCCCCTTTCAAGTCTTAGGACAGTTTGATTCGTTTTTGAAAATTTCTCACATTTGTCTCTAATTCTCTAATTTTATGCAAAAGTTTTTATATAAACCCGCCCAGTTTTTTTCTTTTTTTTAGTTTTTTGAAATTATTGATATGCTTTATTTAGTCAACTGCTATAATTAAATTATCATACGTAGGTTATTCTTATCTGTAAATTATGTGACTTTTTTCTTGATTTATGCATACTTGCTTATAAAGGCCGGCTAAAGTTTTTCATGGAAGTATTTGTTTTCTACCGAAGATCTAGTATATTATTCTTATTTAATAAGCCTTTAATTCATTTGCTGTATTTTTCTCA
Organism: Dioscorea alata; assembly: GCA_020875875.1. Taxonomy (NCBI): domain Eukaryota; kingdom Viridiplantae; phylum Streptophyta; class Magnoliopsida; order Dioscoreales; family Dioscoreaceae; genus Dioscorea; species Dioscorea alata. The sequence continues at coordinate 25,327,250 of CM037029.1, read as the reverse complement.
GTATAATGGACATGTTTTGCTCATGAGTTCTTCATTTGTTGTCATACACATAATGATCAACATATCTTATGGAAATACACCTGATACGGTGATGATTTTTCCCTCTATACAATTCTTAATATCCTATTTAGTAGTACTAGATAAGGCAGTAATTTTTTTTGTTAGACCTAATATGGTGGCTTGTAGTCTTCTCTCATGCATATGAAATATAATTATTGATCTTTAAATATATTATTATTTGGTTCAAGTTGCACGCATTTTTCATGCTTGCTTGTGCTGACCTCAAATACCAATCCAAGATTAGCTAATGATATACTACATTAATTGTTATTTAAAAAAATAATATTTTGCGTGCTTGCTTGTGCTGACCTTAAATACCAATCCAAGGTTAGCTAATAAGATCAGAAGCATTACTTTGACACCCAGGATTTAACCTCTTGGCATGCTCAATGTTATATCAAATATATGAGTGCAATACTTATGGAGTTTACTCCGCTAAAGTTATTTTACACACCTTATTGAAAGTTCAAACATGTATAGGCTTTGTTGTTCACTTGTTTTGTTTTAGATAATATTGAATCTTTGATGTGTTTTTATTCCAAAAAATTTATTATATTTCTCACTTGATTACTCCCCATATTCGTATAATCTAGCTATTGTTTTGTCGTAAATGATATTGTATATTTGACACATTTATTTATTTAATTATTTGCATAAGTTATTTTTTTTATATTGTTGTTGGGTTGTAAGCAATGATTGTAAGGACATTTTACATAATTATGAGAACTATATTGCCAAGAATGTTGTTGTACCTTCATCAAGTTCAGATGAAGAGCGTTGGTTTTGGCCACATGTTGGTTTTATTTATGACCATAAACTGAATGGTTAATTGTGACATGATCTCACCGCATGTTGGTTTTTAACTCATGAACCTTATCATTGTTAAGATTTGGTTTGAACTAAGACAGGTGCCACTTGCTTAGCATGAACTTACATGCTATTTTTAGTGTGTTGTCCAATATGTATGTTTGATTGATCATGCTTTATACACTTGTGTAGGAACAGTCATTGGTTATTTCATTACTTTAGCTGTGTTGTCTTTGCGTATAAAGGTCATTAAGCATTATTAGGAAATCTTACTTTGTTTAATAAAGAATTTCATTTTTCTATCTTATAATGTTATATTTGTACTTTTCTACATTATTTTGTGGAGGAAATCTATTGAGTTGTTATATAAGAAATTGGCTACCGTCTATTACCTAAAACTTGACTACTAATATAAATGTTTTATGTTGACTTATTATTTGTTGTTTATTATTGATAATAGTTTGACTATATATTTTGATTAGGGGAAGGGCTTCATGAAACTGCACCTCACATGATGTTCGTATTTCATACTTTTAAGTTTTTCTTTGATATCTTTTAGATGATATGTTTTCATCTTTTATAACCACCAACTCGAAATTCAAACTTCTGCTTGGCCTCCAAGTGGTCATTAGAAATCTAAATAGGAATCATCTTTCAAACTTGTGGCAAAGGTAAAATCTCAAAAGCAGTTCTTGCTTCAAGTAGTTATAATTATTTAAAAATATTATCAAATGCTCGAACTATTTGTTTATCTAGTTAAATAGTTTGTCCTTTCCTTCTATATATAACCTTAATTGTCTTATGTTAAAATATTTTTTCTACCTGTTCAGTTTTTTTTTTAATTTTAGTGTTTACACCATATTATTTAGTATTGTTTACAATATATATGTTTCTTATGATTTAGAACATTTCTGCACAATTGCTTTGTTTATAATTGTCATCGGAACAAATATGTTGAATTTTAATATTTTTGTTCTAGATACTCCACTTTTTCTGTAAGATGACTTCTTGTCACTTTGGATTCTTATGTATATGTAATCCAAATGAAACAAATTTGTGATTGTACTTTGGTTTTTTAAAACCTTATTGAAAATAAATCATCAAAAGAGTTAAACAATTGTTAAAAATGGATGTTAGATTTGTTTAATTTGCTCAAATTGATGTGTTGATTAAAAATTTGTAATATTATCTTGTCTTGAAGCTTGCTTGTGAAGCTTACCCAAGATATTTATGGGGAATCGATCTATTAAAGTTGCCCTAAACTTAACACTCACAAAACCACTTTGAAGATTTTCTTTGACAACTAGGATTTGATGTCTATATCGAGGCCGGTCTTTGAGAGAAAAGGGCCTTAGTCAAAGATGAATGTTTTTTTAATTAAATAATAAATTATACAATAAAAATAAAATATTATCATAAATCAATTAAATAAGGTAAATTTAAAATTTTTAAGAAATAATTATATTTTTCAAATTTATATTTTTGAAGATAGGATTATATGACAATAATAAATAAAAAGTTTAAATATAATTTTTTTTCTTTTAAAGAAAGCATGAATCGTGAGGTCATTTTTTAAGATAATTATATGGATTAGATTATAGAATTATAGTAAAGAAAATTTTAAATTTAATTTTTTTAAAATAACAATATGAATTGTGAGGCTCTATTATAAAGACAAATTTGTTGCACACGAGCCCTCTTGCATTCATACAAAAGAACTAACATATACGAGACTGTGCACACGACGTTGGCTAAAAATGTTTTCAATCTCCTTAATAAAGCCGATTATATCTGGGTTGATATTGTTCAGCAAAAATATGGTTTGTATAATCCTTGGACTTGCTCACTTCCTCCTAAGTGTTCTTGGTTTTATAGGGGTCTTTGCAGAATGGTTGATGTTATCAAAGCTAATCTTTAGATTATTGTCATTAATCCTGATCAGATTTCCATTTTTCAAGACCCTTGGATTTTTGAGATCCCTTTGAATTTCAAACCAACCTATTTGAATATGGATGTGAACTGGGAAAATATTGCTTTCTCTGATTTCTACAATACTTCTGTTTGGAACACTCAAATGTTTTTTACATGTTTTTGGCCTAAACTTGGACTCTCCAGTGTTAAGCAAGGGTAAAATTGATCCAAATGGTAATCACCATTGGGTCTGGTATCCCCATGCTAATACCAACAAAATTTCTCCTGCTGTTTACAGTTTTCTAAATAGCAGACATTGTCAGGACGGTAATTGGATCGGTTGGAAAAATCTGTGGAACATCAATGCTTCTCCAAGAGTTAAGACTTTTGTCTGGCTTTTTTGTCACAATAAGATTAAAACCTATGCCTTTCTTCATGCCATGAACTTGGGTTCCATTCAAAATTGTGTATTTTGTGATCTTTAAGTTGAAACTGCTGAGCATTTTTTTAACCACTATTCTAAAATTCAATTGGTTTGGACTAAAATTGTTGAATTTTATGGTTTTAGTCTGCATGGTCTCGACTCTATTACTTCAGGTTTTTGGTTAGATTACTCTCATGCCAATTCTTCTAAATATATGGCCTCGCTAATCGCCACAGCTTGCTGGTACATTTGGAAAATGTAGATGTGATCAGATCTTCAAAAATAGAAGCCCAAATTTCATTGGTATTGCTAAAACAGTTGTGGATCATGTTAAAGATTTCTCTGTTTGTTCAAGAGCTCATAAAGATTTACAGTTCTTCCATGCTAATAAGTCTCAAGCTGGACATGTGCATATTTATGCTGCTGGTTGTTGGAGGGGCAATTCAGGTAAGGCAGGATTAGGTTTCATTGCTTTAGATTCTAATGCTGTTGCTATCTGTGTAGGCACTGCTCAGAAATTAGTTTCCTCTCAAATGGAGGCAACTAGTGCTGCTCTGGTTGAAGCTCTGAATTGGCTATCTAGCGACTTCGGCATTGGCACCAGAATCTTCATAAGCAACCAGGGTACTGATATCAACGGACGGTTGGAGCAGGGAGTTAATGATATCAATCAGTTGATTAATCATATGCACAATTCTCATATTGATCTCATTCCATGGGAGTGGAACAAGTTGGTTGCTATTATTGCCGGTCGAAATTTTTCTGATATTCAGCTCTCATTGTACCATCATCAGAGGCTTTTCAAGGGCCTTGAAAAGGCTCGTTGGCTCATGCATCTGATATCCAGTTTTGGCTTTCTTACTTAATCCTCTTTTAGTCTGTTTTTTTTGTGTTTTCTTATTTTCTTTCCTTTTGTACTGGTCCTTAATTCAGTTTTCTTGTTCTTGTTCTTCTTTATTTTAATAAAATAGCTACCTGGTAGCTCTTTCCTCAAAAAAAAAAAAAAAAAAAAATACAAAAGCATACTCGATTGAGACGCCACAACGGTAACAAGATGAGTAATTTACAGGTAGGATGTAAAGGAGGAGCAAAGAGCAATTAATCTCAGAGCTCGTCTTCTGGTTTGCCTCTGTGACCGACGATCTTCTCCTTTGCCACCTCATAAGTGGACGCTAAGGCCTCCTTTGCACCATCCAAGGACTCCCCTGCTTTAGCTTTTGCAGCCCCTGCCTTCTCTTGGGCCTTGATCTCAGCCTTATCCTTGGCATGGTGCAGCTGCTCTCCAGCCTCAATGGCCTTCTGTTTTGCCTCGTTCGCAGCCTTCTCCGCGGCATCCGTAACCCTGCCTGCAGCGTCCTTGGCAACCTCCCTGGTCTCCTTTTTGGCCTTCTGTGCCGCCTCCGTCAGACTGCCAGCCGCGTCTTTGGCCACATCTGCCGTATCCTTAGTCTCTTCTCTGACGTTCTTCGTAGTCCCTTCAGCCGCCTCTTTTCCCTCTGCTACTTTCTCTTTAAGCTTCTTTGCCTTGTCTGAAAGAAGAAGATGATGATGACCACGATGATGATCAGTAGTAGTAGTAGTAGTAGTAGTAGTAGTAGTACGTAGTAATAGTATTTTCAAGAGAAGACGGAAGTAAAAGATGATGGCATGTTACTCATCCATGCACGATGCACATACCATAAGCGATTTCTTGAGCTTTATCTGCGGCCTGCTTAGCATTCTCCCCCGCTGCGGATGACTGCTGGTTGTAAGCATCCATGGCTTCTCCTGCCTTCTCAGTGGCATAGCGGGTGGTATCTGTCCACAGTCCATCAGTAAACATTGTGGTTGTCGGGTTATCGTAAACCCAAGAAAAGTTACGGAGAAGCACGCGAGCAGGCACATGCAGAAGGTGCATGCCTTGCAGGCGTGGTTCTATCTATATGAAGCGTTGTACATATAAGAGTCTATAGATGTAAGTATACCCACCAAAAGTGACCTCATCCGTGGCGGTTTTGGCAGCCTTTTCTTCCTCTTCCTCTCGTTGCTTCAGGCCCAAGCCCTCGGAGATCTTCTCTTTGGCCCAGCTAGTCCATGACTCTTCTCCAGCTTCCTCCGCTGCTTCTCTTGTATCCTCCTGGAATACCGCACTGCCCTTTGACGACGTGGCTGATGCGGATATCATAAGCAGTACGGCCAACAGCGCTAGTATTCCCATTGCTAGGCCGCTCCTCCTGGTGATGGTCACGGTCACTGTGCCCATTCTCTCTCACAACACCTAAGCATTCACTTTCAGTCAGTCTGTTGTTTTAGTTCAGAGGATGCTAGCTAATGAGGTTTAAAAAATGACCCTGCTCCCGACGTGGCGCTTCTATGTTGAACATTGTTGAACACCACTGCTAGGCCTCCGCCAGGTGTCCCGTTGTCGCCCTTAACGCGTCAATCGGGGGCGATGGACACCTGACCCTCATATTAAAAATTTAAATCCTTATCCAATTCTAAATTAATCAATTTAAAAAAATGATATATAAACACACATACATATAGACGTATTTATCAAATATAATTTTTTTAAGAAAAACTCATGAAAGGCATATATAATTGATATATATATATATATATATATATATATATATATATATATATATATATAATCATGGTTGCTGGGAATCTGGTTGTTAGGGGTAATATTGAATATATGACTAAACCAAAACTTTATATTTTCAATGATAAATTCTCAATGCAAGCATAGAATTTTTTTTTTTTATAAAAAATAGATAAATCACAACTTTATTGAAAGGACAAGCATAGATTATTGTTAAAATTATTTATATATTTTTTTTAATCGTTGGTTGATGCAACTCTGCCAAAAAAGCAAAATTAGAAGATTTTGTTGGTTTAGCAAAATAAAGCTTGGAGGTTTTAGGGGTCAAATGAATTTAGGCGATCATTTCGAGAGAGTAACCTCAAGCAACTGGCTAGCTTGTTACTTTATTTATGTTTTTTTTTTTATCCTTCTGCAGTATCATAGTTATAGTCGTCGTGGATTTTGTACTTCTAAATTCACCCCTAATGGATTGCGTTCTATCATCTATGTTTTTTATTTTTCTCATTTTCTTTTTTTTGTTTGTTATCTTTGTGTATTTATATTTTTTTTATTTTTAATTAATTATGATTTATTCATTATATATATATAGTCGAAATGGTGATTTGTATACATATATACCTCTCCAAAAAGTATATAATGCTCTCGTATATGTATATATAATGATAATGAGTGCTTACATATACATAAATATAATATACATATTGGTCTACATACATGTGTGTGTGTGTATTAGCTAAATTTATGATTACCTATAATACCCATGTTAAATCCCTGTAAGAGTTTTAATATTAATTTCTTTAAAACAACAATTATAATTTTTTGACTCCATATATGGAAAGAAATATTATAATGTCTGTTGCTATGATTATTAGAATTTCAATATAGAAAAAACCACTTTGCAAACAGTTCAAAATTTCTTTTTAAAGTAATAAAAACTACTTAAATTAAATCATGACTTATCTGAAATAAATTGATTGAAATTTGAGTCTGCTTTTTTTCATCATCAAAAACCGGAGAGAAAAACCAAGAGAAGGGAATCTAAATAAATTAGTAAATTACTGTTTTATGGGAATTTTGAATTTGAAAGTACTTTAATTTTTAGAAATTCTTATTAATTGTCCCCAATACTTCTCCTGCATTTCTTCGTTATCTTCTTGGAAAACCCTCTTAATTTCAGCATCATGATTTCTTTTCTTTTTTTTATCTATCTGACTTTGAGCATAAGAATAATATGGACATTTGATAATTTAAGTTAAAACCGAAAGATTTTATGTGCAACACAATTCTCATTATTTTATTCATTAAATAGTTATATAAAAACAAGCGTCTATGATTGAATTGGCAATTATTATTAGCATTCGATATTTTTCTATTATTTTAAGCATGTTCTACCACATATTTATAAAATCAATCAAACTGGTAGTCCTTTTCATCCTGCCCAAGAACAACCACGCATTGATTACAGAAGTTAAAATTGAAAATATCATGCCAGCATAGTGAAGATGCATAATCAAATAGATCGTTTGGCGTTTCTTAGCTTGACAAATGGATCAATCAACACAAAGGGCTGGGAAAAGAAGTCAAGCATAGGTAAAGCAGCTTATTTCAGCCTCTACCAGCTAAATAACAATGACACTAAATTATTTTCCACATAAAGCAACCTATGAAGATCTAGTTTTCCAAACATTGCATCTATATTTATCACGCCTTCTTAACTTTCGCTGCAGGTGGTGGGAAGATAATTCTAAATAACCAAGATGCCATGACGGCACCAATGAAGGGACTGATCCAGTAAACATAAAAATGCTCCCAAGTATTGTGACGATTGTGGATATATGCCCAGCCAAATGCCTGAAAGCAACAAACAGAACAAAGAATCATAGGATTAATCAAATAGCAAAGTTCAAGAACTGGCAGAGTTGAATAAAGGAAATGCAGATGGTCAGCAAATCAATGTTGTGTGCAGTGTTGATGTTTCATTCTTGATGCAGTCATGGAACAAGCGAGTTGTAGTGCAGAGAAATACTATTTGATGGCTTTAGGATTGTAATGGAAGAAATGAATTTGCAGTTCTGCACATAAAATTAGAATAACAATGCTGCATGATGCATTTAGGATGTGCAAGAATTCAGAAATCCCATTCTTGAAACAGATAACAATATTAAAAAGGTCATAATACCATCAAAGAAGATTTACAAATAGCAGAAATATAATCTGCAAGGACATTTTAATATTTTAGATGCAATTAAAGTCCAATTACCAACACTTAAATTGAACATTGATGTTCAGAAAAGAGCCTTTTTGCTTAAGTGAATCAGCTGCCTTAGCTATGTTACACAGTGATGCCTCAGAGAAGAACATAATTCCTCAGAAACCGTTACATATGCATTTGATAAGACTATTTCCTACTTGGTGTCAAATACTCTAAGTACAAGGAGGAATGCTCTTGGCAGACTACAATTCAACTAAATGACAGGAAGAAAAACAATCATGACACATGACTTTCAAATTGATAGCTCATGAATAAATTGGTAAAACAATGTTTTCACTATGAATACATATGGCATAGGTCCAGACAACAAATATCAAGGAGAAGAAACTCACCAATCCTAACAAAAGCCAACAAGTACAAACAAAGATTTCTAAGGCCACATTTTTACACTAAGAAATAAGTCCTGAGTCCTGATGAACTAGTTCTGTTCAGACAAATATTAATAACTGCCTTTTGGGCATTAGCCTGCAGCACAGCACACAGCCTCCAAAGAATTTGATGTTTGTAGAGGACACAAATGAACATTGCGTTGATTGGAAAGTTACATGTGCAAAACCGCTATTTTGAGGGGATGAGATCCTCAATGTGAGGATGTATGTCTACAAAAACACTGTTTCCTGAAGGTGTAAATGCAATGGCAACACTATTACTCACTATTATATGGGCATATTAACCGGAAAAAAAGTAGTGGTTTGAAACTTTGAAACCCAAATAATCTAAATTCATGATTAAAAGAACTGATACAAAGGCTCATTGATGATATAGCATAATACTTGCAACAAAGAATATTGTCAGGCTGTACATGTCACAAAGATGTAGATTGCAGAAGTGATGGGCTTTCTTAGAATTCACACAATGTGGACATCTGATTCATGATGTAGAGCTTGGTTATTTTCAGCAGCCAAACATAGAAGTTTATCCTTCCCCTTTCATGATTATAATTTTAAGGAGGATAAACAGCTTCACATATGCTGAGTTCCCAACTAAATATTTTTTTGGAGGCATATCTCGTTGATCAATGCTAAGAACCTTATCTAAGCCTCTCAATAAAAGTCTCTTTCTGTTTGTTGCACATTGGAAAGAAATGCCGAAGTTAAAAGCGTTATCCATATTCTTCTTGTTCATCTCTCATTAGATACCTTTTCTTAAAAATACGTGCCTACTCCACTCTGAAGCCAATCTAATTGTCTAACCCCAACCATGCCAGCAGCAAAAATTCAGTTGGTCAAGATATTCAAATAGCATATTTACCACCACATTCAGAAATTTGATGGCTTTGATATTAAGAAGTATCTTTAAGATTATTTAAAGAGAACTATTTTCCATTGTATAGTGATTGTATGGTGCTATGGATTAGATCGTTTTAGTGGTTTAAGACAATTTTAATATCATATAGGCTATAATATTCATTACATCTACAACTACATTGTTGTTAAGTACCATCATAAATCCTATTAAGTTCAATTTTTTTTAAGAAAATCCAATTTACTCAACAGTGGTATACAACAGTCTATACATTGTAGCACCAATCTTCCATCTTTGGCCCAGCTTTTCTAGTTCAATGTATTGCAGATCTTTTTAACATGCTAGTACCTATTTCCTTCTAAAAAAGTTTCCAATTTACACAAATTAGTGATTCCATCTAACTGAGAAATATCCACCAAATCTTCAAAATTATCCTAGAGTTCAATCACCAATTTAACAAAAATTAGTCATTGTGTAGTTAGAGAAAAGGGGAGAGATGGTATGGTTTTCTAGTCCATGATGATGAAACAGATCACCCGTTCAGTTTGACACTTGACCAAGCCAAACCAACAAAGTTCAAGCAAGAACCACAATTCATTGGCATATAACTCTTCAGTGACTCTTCTCTTTGTTAGTTAATCAATTACTAAGCCATCCAAAATAAATCAGAATTAAAAAACTTGAGTAATCCACTAACCCACTGCTACTTGTGTTTGATACATACACCATATAGATTTTCAAGGGAAAACGTCTTGGTTATCTAAGATTATAAACAAAGGAAAATAATATAGATCTAAAGGTAATAGTCAAATAGCAAACTACAGTTGAAAAATAATGATTTTCAACCTAACCAAAAGAAGCAATGCTAAGCAATCTTGGTTCAAGAAATAAAAAAAAAAATAAAGAATGTTGGAACTTTCAGACCTATCGAGCACCAAAGCTGACCAAATGAATCATTATTCTAAAACCCTGATTGACTCAAATAAATATCTAATAAACATCTATTGTCCATTAGATAGCAAACACGCCAATTATTGCCCAAGGGATAATAAACTTCAGCTGATCTGTACCCAAGGTCATTGCTTAGATGTAACATATCAAGCAAACATTCCATAGATCAGACAGACTTTTAAAAACTATTTAACCAACTCTTAATGTGAAAGACACATCTTATGCTTATCTTCACATACCATTAGAACAACTCCATGAAAACTATTTTAGAAGGTGATTGGAACACTCAAGTTGTTGATGCGGATCTAGCACTTCATAGCACTTAACATCAAATAGATTCTAAAAGAGAAACTTTATCTATTATTATTTGTCAACAGCTACTTTAGCACAGATGGCACCAGGAAAGAAAGAAATGTAAACTAAATTGAATTGGATAATGCACAATGAAAAATAGAAAACGAAAAGAGACGCTCACATTAGCGGGGTTCATGGATGGTCCCGTATAGCCAGTGCCAGCTATAACAAAAGCAACAGTGCAGGCAGCGAGCAGCCAAGCTTGGATGACCGAATTTCTGGGGCCCTTGATGATAATCCAAAGAACAGTGAAGGTGATGAGGAAGGTGAGAAGCCCTTCAGCGATGGCACCGGTGTGTGCGTCGACCTTGAGCGAGGGCCCGCCAAGCATGTGCTTGTACTGGGGAGGCGTGAACTCCATGATCGCCAAAACACCCCCGGCCGCGCCAAGAGCCTGTTTTGCAAGATGAATCAGGTTCATAAAGCATTGGTAAGCAGATGAAGGAGAAATCCAAAAAAAACAAACAAACGATCGAAACAAAGAGATAGAAATGGATGCAGATGCAGAGAGGGACCTGGGCAGGGAAACGGAGTGCCATGGAGAGGAGGGTGCCGCCACCATAGCCGGAGGCGTAGAACGCGGCGGTCCCGGTGGGATTGAAGCTAGCACCACCGAGAGCATCGCAGATGATGCTGAAGATGAATATGAGAGAGGCGATGAGGCCGATGGTGATGAGGACGTTGGGGGCGAAGCCGTTCACATTGATAGCGGTAGCTATGAGGGGGGTGAAGATACCCACCGTGGATACGCAGAACATCCATAGGAACATGATCAGGGCGTCGTACACTGCTGCCTTTATCGGGCCCATCCTTGCTTTACTCTTCTTCTTCCTTAATCGTATCGGATCTCCACACCACTTTTTTTTTTTTTTTTGTTCGCCCTTGTTGATGGTGCCGATGAGGAGAGGCTTGTTGACCTCTCTAGGATTTGCACTCGTATCCGATCCTCCTGCTTTTGAGAGAGAATTTCCTCCCTTCGGACTTCCCCCACTCTGGTCGATCTACCCTTCTGTTCTATTACTCTTTTGTTCTCTCGGCCGCCGTGCACCACCTAATTAATACTGAACTTTTTATTTTTAGGTAGGATTTTATCCAGACTTTTGATTTTTCATATTTTAAAATTTCAAATATTCAAAGATAAATGATTCTCTTTTTCTTTTGAAATTTTCAAAGTTAATTTATTAATTAATCCATCCCTGCTTTTTTACGGGGAAGTCTGGATATGGATATGGATATGGAGTAGTATTTTTATTATTATTATTAAAATAAGTAAATCACGAATTTATTAAAGTGGATATGGATTATTTTTTACTCAAACGAAAATATTATCTTAATTTTATTTTATTATTTATTAGACTAAAATGAATTACTTACTTCATTGGTTTTTCTTCTTTTCCCAGCGCGTGTAGTCATTTTAAAAATTTAAATTGACCATGTTTGCATTCACGGCGATTTAATTTATATTTTTTTTGTGAAATACTTCAACTCCGGGTTTAAGCGTATCTTCTTAGTTTAAGTTGAGATACGACATTGAAAATCAAAACTTTATTTTTATATATAAAAATTTCCCTCAGCCAGCTGCAATTTTTTTTTTTTTTTTTTTTTTGAGATAAAGGGAAGCTCCAAAGATCATCACAATCTCTCTTCCTTTATCTAATTCACATTTTATCCAAACAAAAAAAAAAAATATATATATATATATATATATATATATATATATATAATTATTTAACATTAATCTTCATTTATATTCAGTATTTATGGAAATAGTCACCAGAATTTTTCTCTTTGGCTCATAATACAATAGGGGGTTTTTGCAGGTGTACCCATGAATAATTTGAAATTGCATATTTACCCCTGAATAAAAGATAATTACATACATACCCCTGAATAAGAACATATAATTGCGTATATACCCCTAGAGTTTAAATTGGCTGAAAAACCATCTATTAACAAATATTAGATATATAAAATGACCATTATATCCTTTGCATATATACTATTGAAAAAAAATTATTATAAAATGGAATTTTGATTCAGTAGACTCGGTTCCGTGGTAACTATCACGGAACCAAGACGTGGCTCATTCTTAGCCATGGATTTATAAATTTTATTATTTTTTATTATATAATCTAAGGATAGATTGATAATTATTTTAAAAGATTCATACTTATTACTTTAGAAGTCATTAAATCGAGATAATCCAATGGATAAGATTTAGCCACATCTCGATTCTACAGTAACTATCACGAAACCGGTTCCGTGGGATCATTTTACAAAGGTTATTTTGGACTTTAAGTATATCTTAATCCAAGTTATAACTATAGTTAATAAAGATAGGGGCATATCCGTAATTACCTATATTTTTCAGGGGTATATATGCAATTATATTTTTTCTGAGGGTAAATATGCAAATATAGAACTTTTTAAGGGTTTATAAGCAATTTTTTTCTTTTATTTTTATATTCATGGTATCTACTTTCTGAGATAACGCCAGTTTGTCATGCCAAAATGCCATTTTATACCATTTGCGCTGAAACGTGACATTTGAATAGGAATATTTTAAAAGAAAATGATTATTTATAGAAAATAGATGCCAGCCTAGTATACGTATATTTATTTTAAAATTTTGATTTTTTTTTAAGAATTTAATTATCTATATCCATCCTCTATAAAAATAAGTAATTAATTAGATAATGTATTTTTTATTTTTTATAAATTATAAATTATTAGATAGACATGCATGAGAAAATCTAAATACTCATTTATATATTAAAAACTTACCACCAAAATACAAGAGTAGGTATTTTATTCCTCTTATTTGTTCATAATTATTAATATATATATATAATGTTAATCCCATATTGATTTGTGTCGAAGTGGGGAAAGTGTCACTTCCCCACTTCTAATTGAAATAAATTTTGATCTAAACATTCAAGTCATTTCCTTTTACTTTTAAATCCTTTTTAAGGAAACCGCGATCTCTTCAACTCCTTCTGGATGATGCAGACAATAACGTCGACGACGTCGTCTGTCACCATTTCCTTCCCGTCCAATAACGTGAACACGTTGGCTCGTGTCGTGTGAACATAGTTATTCCTCCATACGACAGTCTTGATATTTAAACGAAAAATAAAACTATTTAAATGTTAAGTAACATACTTAAACAGACAAATGAGATAGTTAAATAATAAATCGGATAGTTAAATAGAAACGTAAATTACTTAATTGATAACATAGATAGTTAAACGAAACTTACGAGTCCATATAGCAGTTCAAGAATATTGATATGATTTTCTGTTCGAATTGCTCGAATTGTTGATTTGCAAGGAGTGTCCTCTTAGCTTGAGTTAGCGTTGTTTGCTCGTTGACGACAGTATCTTTATTTCTAGTAGCTGCTGCAACGTCTTTATTAGACTCCGGTACTGCCACAGAGTCTTTATTCGGTGCCGATAACGCGACAACGTCTTTGTTCGATTCCAGGGATACTGTCACCTGGATTGTGTCCTCCTTCGTTGCCGGTGCCGCTGCCGGTAACAAGCCAGCGCCTTTCTCCGATTCCACGGAAACTGTCGCTTGGATGGTATTCTTCTTCGTTGCCGGTGCCAGTGCCTCTAACGAAGGGACTTCACTGGCAAGAGATTCTATTATCCTCTCGACATCGCCAGCGGCATCGACAGGCGGGGCCACAGCCAGTGCAGCCGGCGCGTCCACTACTTGCCCCTTTTCCAATGGCGCGCTCGGAGCTAAAGTTGGCTGAGCCTCTGCCATTGTTGGTTCAACATCAATTGGTGCTTCCGTTGCGGCGACGTTTGTCGGCGAAGGCTGCGATATTGTTGATTCCTTCCACGCAAGCCTCTTCCGACGCCGGCCTCGCGAGACTGTTTTCGCAATGACGTCGTCATCGGAGATGGTATCATAGTCACCCGGCGGATGGAGGGGGGTTCTTGCGTCAACATTGGCCTGCGAACGTGCCTCCAGAGCCTCCACGCGAGCAACAAGCCTGGGGAACTCTATAGTCAATATCTCGTATGCCTGCAATAGACATGCGGTCAGGTCGTCGAATGTTGCTATCTGGGGGGGTGTGGAGGGGGGCTTCCCCGTCGCCGAGCAGTCCGTGCGCAGGATGGGCTCCGAGAAGATGATCGGCGTCGGGCGCGCTTCGAGGATGTTGGCCGATCATCTCTCCTTGACGCCAACGGAACGGGAGCGGGAATATCACCTCCGTGTGTAGTTCTATCACCCCGACGGCTGGCCCCAACAAATATTTCTTCATCCTAGTTCGTGGCGACCAATTCGGGAAACTAACAATTGTAAACAACAATACTGTTAAACACTAAATACTATGTTTGTAACAAAAACCACGTAAGTTAAACAATACCCAAGATAGTTAAACATTAAATCATATGTTTAAACACTAATATATTTTGTTAAACGACAAATACGATACTTAAATCGATTTATTACCTCTTTTCCTTCAAAAGATAAAAATAAGGTTCCTGTGGACACTTGCTTCAGGTAGCTATTCTCACCGTAGCACAGGATCCTCGGGGTCTTGCCAAAAAGAATTTTTTTGCCGGTGCCGGTGAGCTCATAGAACCAAGTCGTTAACGCAACCAAGCAACCTTTGACGTACCCCGTGTTGGTCTTGTTCCCGGCGCACCTCGCTTGCACTCGAGCGGCCGCTTGTGGAACGTCCTCCATCATCCACTTGTGGGTCGCTTGCGCCCATGCATATCGTCCCATGCCCGCTAAGTCATCGACGTAGTAAACGATCTAGATTGGAACAGAGCAGGAGGTGTTCGGGAAGAGGATAGTACCCATGAGGTACACCATGAGGAGTTTTACAAAATTCTCCTCTCCCCCCTCTGCCGAACTAGCTGCTCAAGTGTTTTCTTAATGGAGTTTTTATTTCTCTCGTACGATTTTGATAGAAACCTCGATTCGAATGCCTAGCGTGGTTTCTTCTTTTGGAACACGACAACGTCTCCAACACACCATAGCCCCAGGATGAGAGCCACATCTTGAGGCCTGAAACTGACCAGGCTGTCCCCAATCCTGAATTTGTTGCTGCGGTCATCAAACCTCTGCAGCAGAGAATCAAGAAGGGTTCTCTCTTGGAGGACGGCTTCAATCTCGGTCAAAGCCGTGAACGGTGTCCTTCTAATGATCTCCTAGTGACGTCCACTCATGTGAGGTTTCAATTCACTCAGCGTTTGGACAACAAGCATCAAGTAGCATCGCCCGTTAACTAGGTTGACCGCCATGACCAAAACCCTACAAGAAGAACAATACATCTGTTTAGAGTCATATAGTTAAACAGAAACCGAAATAGTCACACAATAAACTCAATACTTAAACGGAGACATAAATTGTTAAACGGAGACAACATTATAAAACACGAAATCAGATTTATCACACAGAAAACTCAATCATCAGATTCATCAACGGGCTCCTTACCTTGGTGTGAAAATTGATGAAATTCCGAAGACTTGAGTGGGAGTTCTCATTCCAGACAAATGGTGAAGAGGCGATGATAGCAAGATGCTCAGCCAATGACAACTTCGTAAACGGAAAAGGTGAAGAGGCGATGATAGCAAGATGCCCATCCAATGACAATTTCGGAAACGGAAAAGGTGAAGAGGTGATGATCACAAATAACCGGCGGCGGAAATAGTGTTCTTTCGGTAATAAACAAAGAAAAATAAACCGCTTCCTCTATAAGCGGTAACATCATTCCACGTAAGGGCATTATCGTCAAGCCAAGTCGCAATTGCCACAACTTCTCACGTAAGGGCAATTTCGTCCAATAAATTCAAACTTAACTCCGTCAATCACCGTTACAGCCCTGGGGGATTGAAATTCATTCTATACAAAAGGAGGGGGGGGGGTTTAGGGATATTAAAATTCATGGGGTTTTTTTGTGCATATTGCAAACTTTGGGGGTTTTTTTTTTTTTTTTTTGTAATTATCACAATTAAGAAAGACTTTTGCTTTTTGAATACTATTGGTTTTCATTGGAAAGCCTTATTAAATATTTAATGGTAAACCAATCTAGCCTTAACAAAATTAATGGCATAAAATCTTTCCTATTAACAGTAATTAAATTAAGACATGCACTTAATTCTTTTTTTTTAAATAATTTCTTTTGGCCAAAATACATTTTATTCACTTGATTTTTTAAAAGTTCCTCAATGGAATAACGAAATTATAAATGTTATGTTTTCTGGAAATATTAGCTATTGGTCTTGTATAGGTTTTGTTTTTGTTTTGTTTTTTTGTTTTGTTTTTTTGTAGTTCCCATATTTATTGTAATACCAAATAAACATTTTTAAATACTTTTTATACAAAAAAGTTAAAAAAAAATTAGAAAAATTTTCTACTTTCCATAGAATATAAGTTTTGGTGGAAGCTCTTATTGATTTTTTAAGGTCAACTCAATGTAATGCCTTAAACAAAATTAATATCATTGAATTCTTTTTTATTAACAATACTACAGAACAAATAAATGAAATCAAATATCTTCCATTACTAATTTCAGATTTAATATAAACGAAAACTTAAATACAATAAAACAATTTTAAAAAAATAAAAAAAATTCATTTAAACCCTCTTGAGACGGATTATATATCTACTTTTACATAGATAATAAAATAAAATTTAAATTTTTATATAATTTTTTTTTGTTTTTTTTATTTGTCACATTTATCTAATTCACACCGATTAAAAAAAGTTGATTAAAGTTAATTAGTTACGTATATGATTTAATGTTTAGTTGATTGCATAAATTTGGAAAAAAAAAATATTTGATGTTGGACAAAATTTTTAATATGATAAGTAATAAAAGAATAAAAAAGAGCTCTAAAATGTGACAAGTAAAAAAAACCATAAGAGTATATTATACATTAAAATATATTTTTAAAACTCATGAGTCATGAAGATGTGCAAATATCCATTTGTTCAACTGTGGACAAAAAGATATCCTTGTCAGATTACACAAAGCAAACCCACTGCATGTACTATTATGGACGGGTGGGACTCCTTTAGCCAGTTGCAGGTATTTGTGCCTTGCCAACTTGAGTGTAACCTAATGGCTGTGTCTCTTGCTGGGCCCGGTATGAACATCATGATCCATCTGATAACGAGCGGCAGTGGCAGTGGGGGAAGCACTGATGCTCTCTCTTCTTGGAGAAGTTATGCGCAAGCATAACGAGCCATCCATTGGTATTCCGATTCCCCGGATGAGCATGAATATCATACTTTGGAGCGAATCCAATCCGTTCTTATCTTGTCCTATGCTTCTTCTTGAAGGTGAGATGCCGTCCAGGGTCTCAAATCCCATTAATACAATGAAGAAGAAGCCCCAGCATCACAGAGAATCAGGGCTTTGAAAGGATGTCAACCATGGTGATGCACGGCAAGCAGATGCCTCAGCCTGCCCCAGTTTCCGTTCTTGGGGAGGATCGCCGTGGTACGTGGGTGATTGGGACACCGGTGCCGCCCCAAGCTCATCCGGCCAACCAGCAGGCAGCCACTTGGATCGCTGTCGAATACATCCCCTCCATAGCCGCAAACCACACTTGCATGAACAACTATTCAGCGCCGTTACCTCAACTGGCCACCACCCACACTGCTCATGGTCTGGCCATGAGCACCAGCACAAACCCCTACGTGCAAGTGTCTCCCGTACCTGGATCCTCCGGAAAGGGTGGGTACCTTGGTCTCTTCCTTCTCAAAGGCTTAGCTTTTTGTTTTGTTTTGTGTGTGTGTGTGTGTGTGTGTGTGTGGGTGGGGGGTTTTTTTTTCCTTTAAACAAAAAAAAACAAAAAACAATTTTCAGGCCCCATGGATATGATGCTCAAAGTGTTGAACCGCTGCGGGAAGAAATTGGAGGTCACCGCCAGAAAAGCAGGGGATGCGGCTGGAAATGTCTGGAATCACCGTATGTTCATTTTTGTTCCATCCTGCTGTCAAAACTTAGTTTCTTTGCCTTTTGTCCAGGTCATACCATGTTGTACACTCATACTGTTTAATAGTAATTATTTTTCTTTATGCAATATGTTTTTTGACGTCTAACAGAGAATTTTGTGCAAGTTCTCACATTCCTCTGTTATTATCTGTTGCTATTACATCCATCTCGGATTCTCTACGCCAAGATTATCTTTGAAAGCATTTCCCAAATCCTCTTGTCCACAGCCAACTGATTTTGTGTCCTGGGTCAGTCTCCAACATTTACGCACACTATACTTTTCATCTCTTACCAAATCCTCTTGTCCACAGCCAACTGATTTTGGCCATTTCCCAGGACAAGTCACTAGTATGTAACCACATTATTTAATCTAACCCATTTTGGTTACCTTATTCTCAGTTTCTTGTATTCTAAACTAAGTAGGAACCTTTTTGATGAAATTTCTCTTAGTTGCGGTTAGCCGGTTACCAAATACTGTTCCTTGGTTCTAATAAACATTTGGTTGTGACGTACAAGTAATTTATTACACAACTGAAAGGCCGCTTCTCACTAATCTCTTCATCTTCTCTTTTGATGTATAAATTTGTTTTCAATGCAAGCAATCTCTTATAGTTCTGAAAGGCTAAATCATCAGGCTGGGATGAGTTTCCATTCTTGTTGGAGCACAAGGCAGAACTGAAGTGAATCTATGTTGTTATGAAGAGGTTTCAAAAAGTTTCTAAATAATGTCTTCAACTCTCCATTGCTGATAATGATTGCCTACCAGATTCACGAGCCTTAGACCAAATGGTAGTTGTAGGCTTCTCGTTGCCTTCTTTGCTGTAATAGCCCTGCTGCCCTGGTGGTGTAATGCCATAGTCTCATTTTTATCCCTATGATGGAGAAACATGCCAATGCCTGTTATCCTAATGCCTGAGTGTGGTTTTGTTAACATTGGTAGTTATTTGACTTGCTAAGTTCAAGAGAAGAAAATGCCAATGGATGGCCAATCAAGTCCTTTCCCTTCCTCCTCACACCTTCTAAAAATGAAAAGACAACAATATTTAATTGGTCAAACGTGCCTTGTATAAATTCTTCTCTCCTATTGGGATTTTAGAATTTATTTATTGTTTGGCTACATTTGTTGTTAGCTTATGCATATGACTAGTCCAGGACACAAGTTTGACGATATACTCACTTGATGCTAAAAATTCTTATACATCTTTATCTTAGGACATTTGGGTTCTAATTATCTTTGAACTTTGTGAAAGTAAAAACTAAACTGCAATATATTCAAAATTTCAAATTGATTTTTGTGTTATCAGGAAGTCTTGAACATTCCAGTTTCAAGTGACATTTCTTGAATTGTGAGTATTGTTGATAAGTTGAAGTCATCGAGCATAAGTTGATAAATGAATTGTTCTTAATGATTTTTTTTTACTGTAATTGTGCTAGGTTTGATGCCATTTCTTATTTTTTTCAAACCAGTTAGAACTGGGCCCAGCATTACTGATGCTGCGATGTCTAGACTTGCCCAAGGGACAAAAGTTCTAGCAGAAGGTGGACGTGATAAAGTTTTCCTGCAGACATTCACTACGTTGCCAGGAGAACAACTCCAAAAGTCATATGCTTGTTATCTATCTACATCTTCTGGTCCTGTGATAGGGACACTCTACATAACCACAGCTAGATTAGCCTTTTGTAGTGATAATCCTCTCTGCCAAAATGTTGCCCCAGGGCAGCTCGAGTGGGTTTATTATAAGGTATGCCTCTTGCTTTTCTGTCTTAATACATTCCAAATTGCAACATAGTCATATTACCATGATGTCCTCACCTACTGTTAATGATCATTTTGTTTACTTAATCTAGAAAAAAAATTACCGTTAGATGACATGCCCCATCTGGTATCTCATATGAGTAGATTGTAGAGTGTGGCCACCACTTTGAACATATACACTTACAGAGGTCGGAAGTCCATAAGAAGGAATTTTCCTCTTAAGAAAGAGGAGAGTGGAGTAAGAATTTATGTTATAATAAACTTATCATTGGGTTTTTACAGAAGTATGTATCTCCTATATTATAAGCAAACTCCCCCTTAATAAAATTGTCTTTGGCTCTTTTTTTTTTTTTTGGCTCATTTTGCCCTTATAGGTTTGCTTATTTATAACACCACCAAGTAGCCATTATAATTTTCTGAGATATTTCTAGGAGGCCTTACAAATTTTTTAAATTTGAGATCAAGCCTTTGAATTTATAGTATATTTTTATTGCATATATCTCCTCGCAAACATATTATATATATCCCATAAAAACTCTGTTATTTGCATGTATACAATGCCAACTGGAAATTTTTTTGAATGATGTTTTTACCTTCATCTTTCTTCTGATGTTACTTAAAATTATTTAGAACCTGGGCTTTTTTTTTTTGGGGCTTGCATAATGTTGCAAAAAATGGATAACCTTCAAAAATCAGCAAACCAAAAGTGATTGGGATCAAAATCAAATTATTCACTTGCTCGAATGTTTATAAAGATTCAAGGACAGAAGTTTTTTATATTTTTATGGGACTTTAAACAATGGGGATGCACAACCAATTAGCGCGGCGCGGATTATGTAGCAATTTCCCATTTTGTATGATGTACAAGCAATTTTCCTAATTGTTAAAAATTAACAATTCAAGTTATGTAAGCATTTACTATACATGTGATATCCATAATGATTAGCATAAAAAAATTTACTTATGAACTTAAATTGTTTTCAATATATAATATTGTACATAAAGTTGTTTTGTTAAAAGCTATATAATTATAGAAGCCATTATAGACGTGCATTTAGCCTGTTTTGTTGGAAATTAAATGAAACTCAAGTGTTTTAGTTTTAAATTTTCAAAAACCAAACCTGATATTACATGAAGTTAATGTTGTTGCTAGATTAATCTTTGAAACTCATTTGTGTTGATCAGGTTGTGGTGCAAATTGATCAGCTGAAGGCTGTGAATCCTTCTTCTAACAGCAGGAACCCAGCAGAGAAGTACATTCAGATTGTCACTGCAGACAACCATGAGTTCTGGTTCATGGGTTTTCTGTCGTACGACAAAGCCCTGAAGCATCTGACTGAGGCTTTAAAGCATTCTAGCTACTATAAGTAAGTATTAGGCCCAATCCATATTGTTTATGTTGGTGCAGCTGTTTGGAGGAAAGAATAAATATTAAGAACTCAGGGCACACTCTGCTGCATCACTATCGATTGGTGCAGACAATGAACATCATGATGTATGTATGGCCCGTGGCTTTTAGGTTCGCTAATTGTGGTGTTTATGAGATTGACCTATACATTGATTCTACCACTTGTTATTGTATGTTTTAGTGCCAATCCTGTAAGCTGCTGTAAATGTATTGGCCATTTGCATCCTTCTGTAGTGTCTGTTCATGCATTCACAAACCCTTGAATCAGACGAGGATCTTCTTGTAGTTGATCTCAAGACAGATAGGTGGATATGGAGAGAGAGAGAGAGAGAGAGAGAGCTACATAAAGCGGCCGTAATAGTGAAAGATAGACAAGAGTCACAACAAAAATCCGCAGTTATTTCACACAAACACAATCCTCTGGTGTTGGATAGTTTTCCGATCCAAGTAATAAGCCTTCTCCTACAAAGGATGATGCCCCTGATCAAAAGATTCAACTCGGGCAGCCAGCGCAGCTAACTGACCCTTGACACTGAGATCAATCACCCGGGAACCATCAGTGTCATAGCTGATGACGAATCCGGCAATCAGAGAAGGATCGATGATGTTTTCTAACTTCAAGTTTCTGAAGCCCGTAAGCCTCTGCATCTTCCGCGCAATCAGATCAATCTGCTTATTCTCTAGCTTCGCTGCAGAGTAAATGACAACGTTGAGAACCACTCTTGATGGGAAACCGCGGTTGCTCTTGAGCAGATTGAAGCTCCCCATCTCCAAGAAGGAATTCATGATGCAAGGAGTTAGTGGCTGAAACTCCGAGTCATGATTTGTGGTGACAATCCTCATGGCAGGCTCCTCTGAGGAATTTGAGCGGGGGTTCATGTTTCTCGGATGTTGTCGATTGAAACCGACTTGGGAATCTGGAAAGAATGAGGCTCCCTGTGCTGATTCTTGGGTTTTCATGGACAAGGACAAGCTTGGCCGGAATGAATTGAGAGAATGCGTTACTTGAGATGGAACAGCAACCGGGACATGCTGAGGAGGCACTTCATGAGGGCCACGAACTCTGGGAGAGAACCCCGGATGCCCGCTTGGAGGCATGGACTGGTTGAAGGTGCTCATTGATCCAATCGTGTCCCTGTTATATTTTCATTGATTACAAACGATTTTAAAAGAATAAAATCAATGAAAAACATTCGCTTATGGCGTCCGGTCCTCATCAATGAAGCGCCCATTGATGTCAGTTGGCAGAGATGGGAAGTGGAACTATGAAGAATATAAACATGGCATCTCTAACACGTAATGAGAAACATTGGAGGGAACGGAGCAACCAACCTGTCGAAGACCAAAGGCAGCGTGTGAAGGAAAACCTTCAATGAGAATAGAGTAAGACCTTCAATGAAAAGAGAGCGAGGAGGTGACGCCTCGCCTCGCCTCCATCTTTTGTGTGTGGGGGGGTGGTTTCGAAGAAACGATGGATGCTTGACGCCAAGTTTGCTGTGTGGTCACAATACATATGGCTACTTTATGGATAACACGAAATGAGAAGGGGGTTGTGGGCTGCTAACAGCCTCAGAAACCCAATCTTCATATGCTCCCCTTCCTGAGCTAGCAAGTACACTCTCGATCCTCCGTCCCACCTCTTTGCGTCCCATTATCTCCACGGCCTCTTGCACATTTTGAATCATATGCAATAAAAATCTTTATAAAACACCTTTTATTATGGAGCTAATCTCACCGTATCAATGGTCATTTGGTTAATAATATTTTATCAATCTTGGGTCCAAGTAAAAATATTGAATTTGTTCAACTATTATATCTAAACCGTGTGTGCTTCCAATTACTTTGGGGTGAGCAAGATGGTTATTGGACCACTTGCAGGGAAAAAAAAATACTCATTAAAACTGGAATAAATTTTTTGGTAGAGCACTAAATAGTGCATTTTTTTCATTTTGGTATCTAAACTTCAATTGCATCAAAGTCGTCCCACTTCAATTTTATTTTACATATGAACACCCAAGGAATTTCAATCTTATTTGATGATGTGGACATTGTAAAAGCCTTGTTAGCACTTTCATGACACATCACTGCCTCAGTTGGGTCACCCATAGATGCCATGTCAGCTAAAATTGTTTATGTCAGCACATTGTTATAGAAACTCCTTTTACCTGAGCCAAGGGCCTTCATCTCCTTTGTTTCAGGGAGTGAGAGTGAAAGAGCAATATATAGATAGGGGGAGCAAGCAAGCACTAGCAGGAGAGAACAAAGCCTTGCGGGCGCCATCGAGCAAGGAGAGAGGGCTGTGCAAGAAGGGAGAGAGGTTCCACTCCCCAGCAAGGCTTTGTGATTGCCTGTGCTCTATCGTGGGTTTCAGTTTGCCTCTACGCTTTTTGTTAGTTCCGCCGTTAGGGTTTGTGAACTTAGAGAAACACTTACGCGCTTAAGCACTCAAGAATAGCACACACAAACCACACAAGAGAAGACACAAGAAGTTGGTAACCCAGTTCGGCGTCCACTCGCCTACGTCTGGGGGCCAAGCCCGGAGATCAATAATCCACTAAAAGAGGTAAAAATAGGAGTACAAACACACTTGTCACTCTCTCTCTCACATACAAAGAATACTACCCTCTCTAGATTGTCTGGTACCTCTCTACTCCCTCTTTCAAGAGTTGTACCCAATCCTAGACCAAGGTGGAATATATAGAAGCCTCAACGTCCCAAATATAGCGCATACCTCTTTTAGAATCTCCGCGGTTTCTAATTTTAGAAACTTTCGAAATTAGATGTTGCAACTTATGTTGTAACATATGTTGCAACATGACCCTGACTGCTGGCTTGACTGAGTTCTGGCTCCATTGTTAAGCGACCTCAAGATCCATCAACCACCTGGTCATGCTTAGTCCGAGTCAATGCAGTCAAATCACCTGATCTTGACTACCGGAAACTAACCTCCCTCCTCAGTTCCTCACCACACAGTCCCCTCGCAAGGGGCGCACGTCGTAGATGCGTTTTCATGAAACTTGCCAAACTTAGTCTTCACTTCACCCAAGTTTGGTCTTCAAATCTTCAACAAAGATCTTCAGTCAATCATCCAAATCTTCCCAACAATAGGCGCATCTTCAAACATACCCTTAATAGACTTCATATCATCTCTATTAGGGTTCTTCAAATCTTGCCTTCAATAGTCTTCAAAATCATACCATTGATAGGATATTTCTTCAATTAGCTCTGCCCATATTTAGTCTTCAATCACATCTTCTAAATATGGTCTTGATGAGATCTTGACTCCATGATATTGCTTGTTTGATCTTCTTGCCTAAAATAGTTTCAACAAGATCTTCATTTAATCTTCATGAGAGTTCCAACTTCTTGCCAAAAATAACTTCTCAAAAATCTCCCTTGATATTTTCCTCCTAGCCAAGTCATCTTGCCATGTCATCACATCATTATGCATGACACGTCATCTTGCTTGCCATGTCACCTTCACTAGGTGTCAAATTATGCCAATCTTAAAGTGCATTTGCACTAACACTTTTCAATCTTTCATTTTCAATAGTAGTACGTGTTTTTTTGCCAAGATGAGAGCGGCTAGCTAGGTCAATAAGAAAGGTAGGAGCGTGCATAAGCCTCTCAAAGCAAATGGGAGTTGGGTCTGTGCACACATGGGTGTTGGGAACAACCGTACACAACCACTACTCACACTCTTAGAAATATGCTCTCACCCATGATTCAAACTCTCATCACTTTGTAAAGGGTTCTAATGGGGATCTGGCTATCAGTAGAACACTTGTGGTATGTTGGTTTGATAGCATGATGAATAAGAGTTTATTTTGATTATTTGGGTACTAAGCATGTACATAACCATTAACTCATGGTTTTAAGCTAAGGCACTAGCTAAATCTATTTGATTGATGGAAGAATTATAAATTAGTATTTTGTTTGGTATTGTTGCTATTTGGAATTGTGGCAAAATAACAATAGTCTGCATAGGCATAACACCAATGATGCTCACATCTAGTGACCCCTAACCCCAAAAGAGCAGTCTGATCAGGTGAGTTACCTTCCACATATATAGACATGGACTACATCTTAATTAAGCAATTTTTTCTCGTCCTCAAAACAAATCCAAGTTTTGTTGATTTTTTCATAGTGAGATCAATTTTTTCTCTTGTTTTGTCATGTAGAGATTATAGAGAGATGAACGGTAAAAGAAGATTTGTCTAATCTTAGCAACATCAACGGGCTCATGGCGCTTGAATCTTTAATGAAGAGGAGGAAATACAAAACCAGGGTCTATCCAATTTAGGTCCAACTTGCTGGTTCGGGTTGTAATGGTTCTGACTGATTTGGTTTTTGGTTTTACCACTCGAGTTTAAAAACATTGTCTGTAACACATGTGTTGATGTGTACAATTTCATGTGTCATAAAAGGTGTGACAAAGCTTTTCCAACGTCCACATTATCAAATAAAAACCAGAAGCTTCTAAGTAACCTCTCAGTAAAACAAAATGAGTAATTATATTTTTACCGAATAGATTTTTCTGAATACCATGTTAACATTCACATCATTATTTTTTATCTCTTCTTTTTTTAAAAAAAAATTAATTTCTTTTTATTATCTAAATCCTAAATTTAAATCTTTAATCGTAAATGATAAACTAAAAACTTCATCTCTAAACCTTGTGTAATGAAGTTTATGGTTTACTGTTTAGGGTTTAGGACATAGGATTTAGGGTTTAGGGTTTAAGTTTTTAGATTTTTAGGTATAGATTTTGTAATATTTGGGTTTAAGATTTTAGATATGGTTTTATAATTTTTTTTAAATTGTAAAAACTTAAGGATTTTTAAGATTTAAATTTGAAGTTTATGTAAAAAATAATGATGCCGATGATGATGTGATGACATGTCATTTTGGAAACATATTCGGAAAATCTATTTTCCCGAATGAAGTGGATGTCAAGTTGGCATACCTGTATCCATGTCATTCTCTCTCTCTCTCTTTTAAAATAAAATTCACTTTATTATCTAAATCCTAAATTTAAACCCTTAATTATAAACAGTAAACAGAAAGCTCTCCCCTAAACTCTAAATTATAAATTCTAAGCGTTTGGTTTGTGGTAATGATATATTACCACGTAACGAGATTACCATGGTAATATGTGTGGGAATATTATATGGTTGGGAATATTGTGGTAATTTGATATAACTATGTTTGGTTGGGAACTCTAATTGCGGGGAATAGTTCATTACAAGTTATAAGATTACTATATGCGTGGTAATCCAAGATAGACACTAAATTTGGTGGTAATAGGATTACCAACTTTCTTGGTAATGTTCTCATGTTCTTAATGTGGTATTACTATTTAGATTACCACCGGTGCAATACCAAATGTGGTAATATTTTCAGATTACCATGTAACACGTGGTAATTTTTCTACATTACCGCGAACCAAACGACCCTTAAGGTTTTGGATTTTAGGGTTTATTATTTATTATTTAGATTTTAAGTTTTTAGAATATTAGATACATGATTCTATAATATTTATGTTTAAAATTTAGAATTTAAGGATTTTTAAAGTTTGAACTTGAAATTTATACAAAAAAGAATGACATGGATGGTAAGTTGACATCCACATTATTCGAGAAATGTAAATCTATTATGTAAATATAGTATCGCTCCCAATTGTTTTTTTTTTAAGAGGTCCAATAACAATCTAGTAGCAATGGTGGAAAAGATTGGTGGAATATGTTTTATTAATATATTTCATCTCAATTTCTGGGTTTTATAGAGAGGTGGTAACGGGGCAGGGACGAGATTCCCCATCTCCGAATCCCCACGGGAAAAAATCCTCCCATCTCTGTCACCGCGGAAAACCGCCCCCATGCTAATAAATATTTGAATTTTAATTTTTTTTAAAATTATTTAATACCAATGCATCCATGAAAAACATTAAAATTATTTAACATAAAGCTTCACAAAATAACAAGGAATCTTTATTTAAAAAATAATATTTTGAAATTTGTTTTTTTAAGTGCTTTTAGGAAATACTTAAGGAATATTTATTTAAAAAAATAATATTTTGAGAATTATAATGTTAAAAATATAATTAATTAAAATAAATTAACGGAGACCGAGATGGGTGGGGAGAGCACTCTCCAACCCATTTAAGAAAAAAGGGGCAAGTTGATCCCCATTCCTACCCCACGAGGAAAGAATTGGGGAATCGCCATCTCCATCTCCATCGGATCGGGTCCCCGTAGAGATATGGGATTCTTCGGCCCACTGTCACCTCTAGTTTAATATATTGATTAATTAACTAATTTTTCTTTATAAATTTAATCTACCATCACAAGATGACATGAAACTGTAACTTTAGCTTTGCTCACTAATTTGAAGGGTATTTTAGAATATATCTTATCTAATCTGTTTCATTTTTTTTTAATAAGTGAATAAATTATAAATTTTAATTTAAAAAAATTAAAATGCAAAATAAAGGAACAATAGAAACAGAAAAACAATGAGGCATCTAAGGATGGGTTCGGTGGAAGAAAGTTGAAACAACAGAGACGAAGGGAGAAACAACATTACTTTATCCTCAGTTAAATCTTTCTACAAATTTCTAATTGATGGTGAAATCCGTAGCTAGCTTTATCCTCAGTTCTGGAAAACCAATTCCCTAGCAAAATTACTTTATTTTGCTGGATCGCCTAGGAAAATAAAATTCTTACCCTTGATAACCTATTCAAAAAAGGTTGTAACTTAAATGCTACAGACACTTGCATTCTTTGCCACAAAAACTCTGAATCAGTAGATCATCTTTTTATCGATTGTGAGTTTTGATTATGATCCGCCTTCGTCAACGGTTGCAAATATCTGGACCACATGGATCCCCTCACTTAATGCTACCTAAAGAAATATGTGGGATCTTAGCTCCTGAACAATTATATGGAATAATTGGTTGTAACGGAACAACCGCATTTTTAACTTAAATTGTTCACCTATTCATTCAGTATTTTTCAAGACTGCTAATATGCTTCTCTCTTGGCTTTCTGCATCTTCTGGGGCCCATTAGCAAGAGAACACTGAAGCTTTTCAGAGGATCAAGTGATCTCTTAGCTTTATTAGTTCTCGACTTTCAGATCATTCCGATATTACCGAACACACAATGGATCGGGAGTAGTCAACAACTTTCTTCAGCCTGGACCAACCTGTGGCTCTCTATATGGTAGTCTTCGTCGGTCTAGTTTATCATTTCTTCCTGCTGTTTTGTTGTTTCTCCTTTCTTTGTTGCTTTCCTCACTTCTGTTGAGATCTTCAGTGTTCCTGTTTTCTTATGTGTGGTTTGTTTTTTTTAAAATTTAGATTTTTTTTCGTCTTTTTAATAAATTGTGATTTATTCATTTTATTAAAAAAAAAACAGCATAACAGCATAAACCTCCTAATAAAAATTGATTATTGGATCTTCCATATTATTTTTTATATTAAATGATCTTAATATTTTGTCATCGTATGCCTGTTTAGGCGCAGTGGCGCACACACACAGTAATACTTATACGTATATTAGATGGAATAATATCACTTATTATTATATAAACAGTAAGAACTAGAATTCTTATCGATACGGAACTCAGAGCTTTGGGCGATGTGAGGATCTGAGCGCGGCAGAAGATGCTGGCAAACAGGCTCCTGCAGCGGACACCGGGGCTCAAGGCCATCACTGTTCTCCTACCTGGATCTGGATCACTATTCTCATATTCGTCTACTGATGTTGCCGTTGCTCTTGCCATCGATACATCGCTGGAACAATCCCTTGCAAGGCACGCTGCAGACGTTTTTCGAATATGGGGTTGCTGCACTGACGCGGAGGTGTCACAGATCCTCGCCCGCCATCCCTCCATCTCCCGGATAAGGCTCACTTCTCTCCAATCTAAGCTTCAGGTCCTGAGACGGATTGGCATTATCGGCCCGGACCTCGTCAAGGTCATCAACTGTCGGCCCCGCTTCCTCGCCCGTCGCATCGGCGGCCCTGCTCTTGACGCTCGCCTCGACTTCCTCCGAACCCTTTTCCGCTCCGACGATGACCTCCTTCGTGCCCTCGTCCGTAACCCTTCCCTTTTGAGCTACGACGTCGAAGCCGCTATTAAACCCTGCGTGCAGCTCTACCAAGCCATGGGCGTCGGCCGCTACCAGTTGGGTCGGCTACTCATCTCCCGCCCCACCATCATTCTTCGATCAAGGCTCGACGATGAGAAGCTGGACCTGCTCCGCAGAACCGGCCTTCCCAGGGATGCCACTATGTACAAGTATGCCCTCTGCCTCATTGCCATCTCCCGCCTGGACACCCTGCGCAGCAAGATCGCTAATTTGGAGAGGTTTGGCTTCACAATCAATGAGGTTATGGGGCTGTTCGCGCGCACCCCGAATGTGCTGTCCCTCTCCGTCGACAAGGTCCAGAGGAATATGACCTACGTGGTGGGCGTCATGAAGCTCCCGCCCCATGTGGTTCTCAAGGAGCCGGCCTTCTTGTACAGCAACCTGGAGAAGGTGCTCAGGCCTCGATATCTGCTTGGGTTGAAACTGCAGGAGATGGACCTCCGCCCCCAATTCCATGGGCCATCTTTGATTCGAGCCATCGGGATGAAGGAGCCGCGCTTTCTCAAGCAATTCATCACATGCCACGGGAAGGATGTCGCTACCCCTCTGTTGGACTTCTATTCCCGTGTCAAGAGCTTGCTGCGTCTGGCTGAGACTTCCAGGTCCTCCTCCTCGGTCATGCGAAAGGGAATTCCCCTCTGACGCGCCTTATTAGTGCTCACTCGAATCCAAATCTTCCTCAATTCAATTGCAGATTGCAGGCAACCGTTCCTATTTTCCATTTCAGTACCGTGTCAAGCAACTAGATGTTCCATAACACGATAGTCCAAGCTTAATGAAAGTGTTCTCTGCTCCAATTGATGATTAATTTGCATACCTGGATATATTACAGGCTTAGACTCTACAATGAACATTTCTCACGAAAGGAAAATCTTTCAAACTTGTAATTATTGTTATTTATTTGGTGAGATTAGATGATTTATTTTCATGAAACATGTCTACATGAGTTTACCGCTCTCCCGTGAATAAGACTAATGCATTCATCAAGCTCGGTTCTGGGACTACACCTTCTAAATAAAGAAAGTGTCACCCGACAACTTCGGGATATGCTTTGGCACTGCTCCATTATATATATATATATATATATATATATATATATATATATCTATAAAAGCGCAGTGGCTGTTCATTTGGAGAATGATGGTTTGTAAGAAAAAGAAAAAAAAAAAAATACAAACAACTCGTCCGAGCTTCACACTGAAGTTTCAAATAGAATTTCTACTAGTGTAAGCCACCGCCCAACGGGTTCTTGAGATTCTAAACTTCTGCATTTTCTTAAACAAAGCAGCTGAATGTATCGTATCGTTACACTTGATGCCACCACACAAAATTTACTATGGCATCCAAAATCTGTAATTGAATTTCTCCTTCAATGAGCATTTAAGGGTGAAGCCTGCATATGCACTGGAGCGACACAGAAGAGAAGATGTAATCTAATGGACATTAATTAAGCTGGGCAATTCATGGGCCTATCCTTTTATTTCTGGTTTGTGAGTGTTATTCAGGAAATGTGTGTTGTTGCAGTTGCCATCATGATTCATCATTTGATGATTGCATAGTTGAGCATTTATAATGAGGATAAAAAGGCTTGTTCATTTACATATATAAGCAGACTATTATGAGAAGATTTATTAGAGATCACTTAGCACACATTCTGTTGAACATACCAGAGTGTCCATTATTTGCCAGTCATTGCGCTGTGCAGAGTTTTTGAACTGGAGCTGAATTTTCCTGTTACCAGTAACGTGCAGGTAGGTTGTAGCAAGTCATGCGCAATAATATCCTGAACTTGGGGACTTATGAGCTGTTTGTTGGTTGGCATCTTCACTGAGTAAAATGGATTATGCTATGCATGCTTTCCAAGACCAACCTTCAAGTTTTGGGATCATGCTAGGCCTGTAATTTCTTCTACTGCAATGCAGCTGAATGGCTAATTGATGATGCCAAATTGGCACCAAGTTTTGCAGGTTCTTCCCGTTCAGATGATGAGAGGTTCACAGGACATCAAGGTCAGAGTTTGAGGTTTGTGATCAAGATGGCATCCTGACATGTCCAGACTTGAAAACATGTTCCTCCCAATTATTTCTAGCAGTTTCGTTGTCTTGGTTTGAGCTAGAGAGGCAAATAAACAATGGATGGGCCAAGGGCAACTTCACACAGCACTTAATGGACAAACACATTGGATCACATTACCGGACCATGGGCCGCCCAATAACGAACATGGACATCAGCCTCATCTCTGGCTGTGGGAGGGTAAGGAATAAGGATAAGCCCTTGGCCCTTGGGGAGCTGCAGAAAATAGATACAAGATAAAAAGAAGGGGGGGATCTCATATTGAGAAAAGAGAATGACAGTTTCAATGCCGTTGATGATGCGGGGGACGGTAGGCTTTGTCTGCTGTCCCGTGCCCGTGCCCGTGCCCGTGCCCGTGCGTCCACTTCAAAACAGCCTTCCAAATTGCTTCCTCGGCCGCCGCCCTAACGATCATGCCTCCTCTCGGGTCATTGTTCGCAGAAATAGAAGAGGAATCGTGGCGATGAGCATGGAGGCGGGTGTTGGCGTCATGGGGACGAAGCTCGGAATGATGAGCGTCTTTGAACCTGAGGGCACTGTTGTCCCTGTCACCGTCATCGGCTTCCGCGAGGGCAACATCGTCACTCAGGTTAAGACCCCCGCCACCGATGGTTACCACGCCGTCCAGGTCGGATACCGCCGCGTCCGCGATCGCAAGCTGACCAAGCCCGAGCTTGGGCATCTGGAAAAAGCCGGTGCCATTCCAATGCGCCACCTCCAGGAATTCCGCCTACAGTCCGTTGATGGTTTCGAGCCCGGGGAGCGGCTTGTCATCGAGGACATACTCAAAGAGGGTGATCTCGTTGACGTCTCTGGCAACTCCATCGGCAAAGGCTTTCAAGGTTTGTCACCAAGCCCTTTCCCCTTCCAATATATATATATTTTTTTTTGGGTCTTAACCTTCCAAGCTGTTTGTTCCATTTTCTTCATCTCTTTC
This sequence comes from Dioscorea alata, assembly GCA_020875875.1. Taxonomy (NCBI): domain Eukaryota; kingdom Viridiplantae; phylum Streptophyta; class Magnoliopsida; order Dioscoreales; family Dioscoreaceae; genus Dioscorea; species Dioscorea alata. The sequence goes on along the minus strand of CM037029.1, from coordinate 25,294,345 downwards.
TTTCCCTTTTGGTTGTTACTGTTTTCATTTTTTTTTTTTTTTTTAATTTTTTTCCTCCCTCTGGTAAGTAACAAGCGTGATATTGTGTCTGGTTTGACTGGCCAGGGAATTTTGATGATTCTGACTATGAAAACAAACTAATTAAAAGTGATGCTACAAAAACTAGTTAAAGCTATTTTTTGGCTCATGTATTCGTTTTTTCTTTCTCCATTTTGGAACTGTCATACACGAGATTCTTATGTAGCTGTAAAAGTAGTTTTAAATGGCTTGAATAAATGTTGTACAATCATCTTTAACTGCTGTTGGTGATTGTGTTCCAACTAGATTAGCCTAGGCCAAAATTACTGCAAGTGGATTGAGGAATTATTGTTTCATGCTACTTACTCCTCTAAGAGTAGGAAATCTCAGCCTTGTAGAGATGGGTTAAATTATGCCATGCCATAGGCCTTGAAAGTTGAAACAAACATTGTTGGTAATTGAGCGATTGAGATTGGTAACGTGTCAAATGATAAATCGGGGTTGACAAGCTCATATTATCAACACCTTGGTCAATCCGCTTCTTAGTTTAAACTATTTTCCATGGAATCATCCGGGTGCATTCATTATTTGTGTTTGGTTTCTCTTTTTGCTTTATGAGATTGTTCATATATTTGTTTTCTCAATTGGCTTTATGAGAAATTTTGTATTGGGAAACTGTATGTGTTACATGCTAATCACAATGCCACATGATATGTTCAAATGATTTTAATGAATGTTTTGTGAAAAAAAAGCCTGTTTATGCCACAGATGCCTCATGATTAAATTTTATATAATCTTCATGGTTATCTTGCAGGTGGAATAAAAAGACACAATTTCCGGAGAGGGCCAATGACTCACGGTTCAAAGAGTCATCGAGCCCTGGGCTCCATTGGTGCTGGAACAACTCCAGGGCGTGTATACAAGGGCAAAAAGATGCCTGGAAGGATGGGAGGAACCAAAACTAAAGTTCGGAAGCTGAAGATTATCAAGATAGACACTGAGCTTCGAGTTGTCATGATAAAAGGTGCAGTACCTGGAAAGCCTGGCAATCTCCTTCGCATTACTCCTGCCAAGATTGTTGGCAAGAATATACCTAAGAATTAGAATTGAGTTACCTCTTTGGCATTTTTCACTTGATGTAAGCTTAAGTTTCCAGTTCCCGGTCTTTGTATTAACTTCCAGCTTCTTTTCCTTCCTCGCTTTTTTTGTCAAGATTGATGATGTGTTGCGTTAAATATAATTTTGTATTAAATATTTCATTAAATCTTTCAACCAATTATAATGATTGAAAAATATTTATTTTGGAGAAAATGTCTGTCATTAGAAGTTATTTGTTTTTAGACTAATTTGCAAGTCATAATTGAAAGGTTTGGTATATATCTAAGTAATGTAGAAGAAATTATTGAATCAAAATATAAAACTTTAAATTATATTTTAATGATGTGATATGTTAAAACTCTAAAAACTAAATGTATTTTTTTTTAAAAAAAATATGATCATAATTAATTCTAATGTTGTTGGTTTTGATTTTGATTTTTTTAATGAGTTGTAGAAGAGGTTGTGATATTTATTATTGTGTAATTAAAAAAATTTTTATCCTTTTGCTTCTTTTCTAATTTTTTTTCTTTTTTTTTAATAATTTTTCAGCTGGGTATTGTTTAATTTGCGTTGCTTTTATTTTTTTATTTTTTTTTTATATAATCAACTCATTATTAACATTTGTAATCGCAGTTGACATAATTTATTTTTAGAATATCTGCCGTGCAATTATATAAATATTTGGAAAGAGCAATTGTTGGCACTAATAACAATATATCATTTTTGGGAAAGGGGGTGGGGGGGGGGGGTCATTATCTAATATATAAAATAACTAAAATTATAATACCATTAAAAATAGATTAATCAAATATATCTTCAAGTTAAATATATTCCAATATATTATTCAAGCATGTCCATCCCATGACAGAAATTTTGACAACATCCTGTATGTCTCTATTTCAATTGAACTTGAAATACACATGGCAGATAACAAACACGAAACCACATTCCAACATGAAATTCACAGGTGCCCGCTAGTACTTCAGTGATTGGCTTGTGCTGGAGGTGCTGTTTCAGGTTCATGAGTAGTTGACTCTGATACAAGCCTTTCAACAGGAATCTTCACAGCATCTCTTCTAACACCAATGTCAGAGACATAGCGCCCAATGCAGTACATGCCACCTGCGACCATTGTTAATCCACCAGCACTCGCTGTCATGAAACGAAGAGGTGAAGCTGCAACTGCAGAAATAGCAGCCGCAAGGGATGTCAGCTGACCACTTCGTCCCACACTGAAGGAGGTCACCAGAAGTAAACCTGTCTTGCAATAAATTGCAAAGTCCTCACAGTTGTTCTTGAAAAGGCTATACATCCCAAAGCCATTATTGAGGAGATATTTTGCACGATGGAGGGCATCACTTGCAGGGTCAGAAGCAGCAAGCGTACAGGTCCCCCCACGAGCTTTAGCAATAAAAAAAATGGGTGAAACTGAGTAGTGGAAAATATAGAGATCTCCCCCAGCTAGGAAGCAGTCCACACAAGAATTGATTACACCCTGCTTCATGCTCTGATCACCGCATATTTCACAAGAAGCACCAACATTTGACGGAGAGCAGCTGAAAATTATTCGATCTAGAATGGTTCCAGTGCCAATCTCCTGGCCTGCTGCACGTGTGAAATGGATGACCATGCCATCTCCTACATATATGCCTGAAGCAAAGCATGAAAGCAAACGCTAAAAAGCATTCATAAATTTTATAGTGAATCAAACATAAGGCAACTATATCATATGAAGACTCAAATTGCCACTGTGAAGAAGATATGCTGACAATTCTAATTCTTAAGAGTATGAAAAAGGGTGATTGCCCTCTGATGCAGAACCTGGAAAACCTGGCAATGAGAATGGGGAGGCAAGCATCAGACGCAGTGAACGCAGCAACAAGGGGAGGCCTGGGAAGCTGTTTGATGATTTTATAATTGCTCAGTAATTAGAATTAATAGTCTTTTAATTAGTATGGTGATTAGTGAGATGTAATTGTTTGTAATTTCCAGTAAAACTGGGTAATCAGAGAAGGGTAGGCTATTGAGCATAGTGTCCTGGTCTGGCACGTGTTTGATAGAATGCCTCAACGAGTTAGTTACAACCAATTGTACGAGATTCCCCTATAAAAGGGAGCATGATGATTACAATGAAGGCAATGAAGATTTGATTCTCTTTCTCCTCCTTCTTCTTCTTCTTCTCCCTTCCTCTTCTTCTCCTCTTTTCCTCTCTTTTCCTCTGTTACCTTGGTTCCCACTGAAAATCTACTTATTGGCATATTTCGAAGAGAAAAGGTAACAGAGGAAAAGAGAGGAAAAGAGGAGAAGAAGAGGAAGGGAGAAGAAGAAGAAGGAGGAGGAGAAAGAGAATTGATACAACACTAGAAAGCTGAGTTATTCCTATAGCTATATTCTGAGGCCCCATAAAAAGGATATAGGCATTGCACAACACTAGAAACCTATTTATTGGCTGGCAGCAGCAGTGATGGTGAGTGTTTCATGAATACACAAATATGTTAATTGATACAAACTTGCTTCTCTCATTTGATAACATATTTCGAAGAGAAAAGGTTCTCTTTTTATAATTTTTGTTTAATTGAATGTGCATGAGAGCTAGGGTGTTAAGGGGGGAATCCTAAGAGCATTTGGCATAGCTTATTACATTCCTAGTTGGAGTTGAATGAGATGTTCAGCTATCTTACAGACAACTACTAAGCAACAGGGCTAACAAAAAGCAATGAACAGAATCTTGAATGACAAAGTCATTAACATTCTTGTTGCATAAAGTTAGATAAAATTCTCAAAATCAAACCCGAAAATTGAAATGGTTAAGAAGCTTCAGAAATAAAGGATAGGGGATCCTTTGAGGGAAGCACCATACATGGTGTGCTTGGTAGAATTTATTGGGTGATTTGGGATTTTTTGGTTTTCTCTTTAAAATTACTTTTGTTGATGTCATACATTGATACATACAACTATAAAACTCAGTAGTTGAAAGGCTTATAATAACTCAGCTTTTTATGAACCGCCAATTGACATAGAGCTAAATAGCTATAGGAATGCATTTCCACAATAGCCACCGCCTGACTACCTCAATGCATGCACATTACTGGTTAATCTAAAAAGCCAAATTTCTAGAAACATGTTTTACATAAGGTGAACGTCCACAAATGATCTTAAATTATAACCCAATGTTTATTTTAGTCTTTGAACCTAAGTATTATTTTGATCCCCGCATTACACAAAATGTTCAATTGGGTCCTTTTGTCTCAGTTTTTAATCCAATTGAGGTATCATCAAAGGACCAAAGTGAATATATTTGTGTAGTTCAATACTTCAATAATCAAAATCAGCATAGTTCTGCCATTCTTCAATAAAATTGAATGTATCTAAGTATTTTAGGATAAAAAAAAATGACAATTTTTGGGGTTCAGGGACTAAATGAGCACTTGGTAGTTGAATCTATGATAGGGATACTGGTTCAGTGAGAAGCATAAGAGGGAGGGCAGATTGGAGAAGAAAAAGATGCAGTTCTAAGTAGAAGGGCCCTAGTTGATTGCACAAACATATATAAAAGGGTATTTAGTCCAATAACAGCTTCACATTTGATAGAGGTTTTGCAACTTCACAGTTGCAATGGGGTTCAATGCAGACAGGATGAATAGAATCGCAATAAAGATAGGGTTTATTGAATAGGACGCCCAGTTGAACATGAAAACATATCAGCAAAGGCTTAAACTAGCCTGAAGAGTAAGAGATGAGAACCCAGTAACAAATTTTGCATCATATGAGTCAGTGTTGAATCTTTTGATTGGGAGGCAGTATTTGCTGGTAACCTCATGCTATGGGTACCATAGCAGGTCAAATATTTGAACTACACACACATACAGTGCATACAAGTGGTAATCAGTGCAGGAAAGCAAAGGTAGAAATATATCATCATTATGTGTATCTAGAAAATGGGGACAAGGAAGAGAGGATGTGTGTGTGTGTGTCCCCAAAGATGAAAAGGGGTGGGGTGAGGAACAGATTAGATTCAACGGGATATCAATATTTCACAAAAATCAAACATTAAGAAGGAAATCGCAACAATGATGATGATGATGATTGCTGATGAAAAGAAGAAGCTAATAAGAGAGCAGAAGAACCGTGATGGGCGTAGATGTAGGCGGTGCGCCATGAGTAGATGTGATCACCAGGTTTGAGATCCTCCCTTGCGATCTTATTGGAAAACACCCCCATTTTTTTGGCACAATCGATCTCCTATTTCTTTCTTTCTTGCTTCTCACCTGTCACGCCACCCCCCAGCCCAGGGAAGAAGGGGCTTTCGTTTGCACCCGCAAAGACGTCTCTCTTACACTTCCCCCACCCCTCTCCAATCTAATAAAATCTACGATCTAGAATCTGATCCGTGTTTCTAAATCTAACCTTAACCCCCGACATGAAATCCTTCCTTTTTTGAGAGATGTCACTTCTTTGAAGGCAAGATAAGCTTGATAACCGGTATTTTTTAAAGTTTTACTTGTTGAAAATTTTAATATCGAATGGAATTTAAAAGTTTGATTTTTTTTTTTTTTTTTTTTTTGATAAAAAGCGGATAAACCACTAGTTTATTAAAGTAAGAGAAAGCGCAGTCAAAACAACGAAGAAAGAGTACAACCAAACTGCAAGGAAAGAAAAACAAAAAAGATCCTCACCAGAAGTGAGAAAAAAACAAGGAGAAAGAAAGCAGGAAAACAATAGCAAGTAAAGATAACAAGTCTGAACTAACGAAGACGTCCAGCAGGAGTCACAGGCCAGTCCAGGCTGAGGAAGAAAGCGACTACTCTCGATCCGGTGGTCTGGGCCCCCGAATGATCGGCGATTCTGGATGTCAGGAAGGTGAGAGATCTCTTGATCCTGCTAGAGGCGTCGGCGTTCTCTTGCGGTTTAGATTCAGTATCTGCAGAAAAGCCAGGACAGTAGCATATTAGCAATCTTGTAGAGAACTACATGAACATGAGAGCAATTAAAGATTAAAAATTCGATTGTTTCGCTCAAGCCAGATATTCCAAAAGAAAGCGCGGATGCTAAGATCCAGCAGAGTCTGACGGGAAGCATTTATAGAAGGGATCCAAGAAGTCCAAATGAGTGCAGCTGAGGTCGGTAGCCAATCAAGATCAAGGGAATGTCAGAGGAAGGACCAAATTCGATCAGAATAATCACAGTCAAGAAATATGTGATCCACTGATTCAGAATGTTTGTGACATAAAACGCAAGTATCAGTAGCCAGAAGAATACAACCTTTTTTGAATAAGTTATCGAGAGTGAGAATTTTGTAATCACTAGCAAGCCAGCAGAATAAGGTGATTTTACTAGGGGAATGGATTTTCCAAAACTATGGATACAACTGGCTACAGGTACCTCCATCCATAAGAAATTTGTAGTATGATTTGACAGAGAAGATTCCATTTTTTTCAAGTGGCCAAGAATAAGAATCGTCTTGATTACCAGAACAGTCCGGAGAAGTGTCAAGTAAACAGAGAAAATCATCAAGTGAAGCGTTATGAAAGAGATTTCCTTGAAAGGTAATAGTCCGGAGAAGTGTCAAGTAAACAGAGAACATCATCAAGTTTGATTTATGTTTATAAGAATGTGTTTGGAAGTTTGGGTTTTAGAATTTCAATTAATTTTGAAATTTGAAAAGTTTTTCAACTCATAAAATCTAAAAGATTTTACAAATTAGTTACATTAATTTTGGAATTTCAAAAATTAGTCTTCAAGACTATATAGCAATGTTAAAAAAAACGCTAGGCGCTAGTCAGACGGTCAGCCACCTTCTAGCGCCCAGAGAGCCTAGGCCGGGCCTAGGCGGTTTTACCCTTTTAGAAAAAATATATATTTATAATATAATTTTAATTCTATATAATACCCAAATAGATATTTATCAACAACCAAATTGATGCATTAACAATCAAATAATAATACAAGAGCTTCTAGAAACCAAACAACTCTAAAACCCACATTATCATAAAAACAATTAAACATACATATAAAATTATAAACTCAAGTCAATCAAGTACTACTACCATAAAATAAAAGCATATAAAAATTTCGGCCAAGTAAGCGAAGACAAGGTTCATTATACATAACATATTATTTATTATTTATGTGCTTAGAAATTAGAATTTTATTAAAAAAATTTTAATAACATAAATAATAATAAATATTGGATGGATATACCCCTAAAAAAACATAATTAAGTACAAGTCCCACAAAACATTAATTTGGGGGGTTTTAAATTAGTTAAAAACATTTAATTTTAAATTTTTTTTCCAAAAACCGCCCAGGCCGCCTAGTCGGCCGCCTAGCCCGCCTAGGTGGTTCCTGGGCGTCCGTGTTTTTGATGGAAAGCCTAGGCCAATTTTTTCAACGTTTTTCGCAAAAACAGGGCGGCCTATCACCTTCTAGCCCCTAGGCGGCCTCGCAGGCCGATTTTTCGAACACTGCTATATAGAGTTTCTTCCACAACTTTAAGAGAATAACCACAACAACATAATTATAAAAATGGCAAAGTTAAAAAAAAACCTATGTGGTTTCAAGTTTTTGCAAATCACGGCCTGTGTGTTTTTTTTTTCAACTAACTACCTTTGGTTTTTCATTTTTGCAAATCAAAGAAAACCCGTTAACGCTGTCAAAGTTTGCTTACGTGTCAGGGCAAATGTGACCTTTCACATAAAAAATTCTTAGCTAACTTTGACGGCGTTAACGGGTTTTCTTTGATTTGCAAAAATGAAAAACCACAAGGTAGTTGAAAAAAAAAACACACAGGCCGTGATTTGCAAAAACTTGAAACCACATAGGTTTTTTTTTAACTTTGCCCTTATAAAAATTATAAAGAGATAAAACACACATTTCACTTTCTTTTTCATCTATCTCGTAGAAAGCTTAATTTTTAAGTTATTTTTTCTTCCTAAAAAGCTTAATCTCTAACTCCTTAAGTTCCATGTAATAGAGATTACATAATTTAGTTTAATTTGTTTCAAGGAAATTATATGATACACAGGCCTTTATTTTGTCTCTCCTCATTTTTGAAAAAAAGGTCCTCCCACACTTAATATAAAGTTTTGTTTTATTTATCCCATATTAAAGTTAATAACTAACAATCTTGAAGCATTTGCCCTAGAGTTTCTAACATTAAACAATGCAGAGAGCCTCGTAGTCATGTAATTCCCCCGAGGCCCGGCCGCTCACCCCATTAATCCTTGGTGATCCTTTTTTAAAATTTTACTAAATATTTTCTTTAGAGTTAAATTTTTTTTCAAAAAAAATAAAGGGGTTTAATTCGAATTAAGCCACTCTTACTGTGCACAGGAGTAATCTAATTTAAATTAGAAGGTATATGAAAACTTTCTTTTTCACATTTTTCCCATCACATTTTTTTTATATATTTTCTCTTCTCTATTAATCATAATTAAAATTTGAAATTAGGACTTTACCATCATTTTTCTTATGCCTTTTACTTTAATTCCTTTATCATCGATTGCTTGTGAAATTTTTGTGAATCTTCATATATATATATATATATATATAATTAAAATGGGTAAACTATTATTTCATCAAAGGAAAAAAAAAAAAAGACAATAGCACACGGAAGGGTGCATCATTTGTTTGTTGCATCTAATGATCCCAATGTTAAGTAGCTCAGTACTCAGTAGCTAGTCATGACTCGGTGAGCCTCAGAGGCCTTTCCTGTTGGGCCTTTTTTTGGTTGTCAAAAGGAACTGAAAACAGCTAGCAAAATGGAACCGGATAAAACTGTTAACAAGGGCACAAACCAGCTAAAAGTTAAGACCACACACTCAGGTAGCCTCTAACAACCATCAACGCAAATCGAGACCCTTACGAAACAACGAAAGAGAAGGGTTCCTATTAGTTCCTAGTTCCTACGAGCATAATTATAGAGCTTATCAGCAAAAAACATTACAATCTCTGGGAATAGGCTTCACAGCTAACAAAGGGAACCAATTCGTTAATGCCTTGACCTCCTTAACAGCATCCATTTATCTCCAGGAAATGCATCTATCTGTCAGCCAATTTTGCCATCTGCTTCTCTTGTTGAGATCACGATTACAGTCCATCCACATCTGGCGTCAATTCTGTGTCAGCATTCAAAGACAGCGCTCCGCCCGCAGGGTTTTCTCTGATTTTCAGAGTCTTAGTTGTTCATGAGACAAAATATTTTCAAGCTTGAAATGAATATAATGCAACAACCATCTGGTCTAACTTCCAGAGGGCGAAATGATCCGACGGCAGGAACTTCAGATACACCACCAACCTAAATTGGTTACATGTTGCCAAAACTAAATATGATGTCACAGAAGTTCAGCGGATCAAATCAAATCACCAATAAATCATCCCTAATAATAAATCAATACCAAATCATCTTACAAAAATCAAGGCTGAATATAGCTCAAAACCTTGAAGAAAAACAATACATACAGGGATGATCCTGATGACATAAGCTTTCTAATTTCTTTCAAGTGTTTCAATCAATCAATAATTCATAAACACCTTTTTGCTAACAAAATTTTCACAGTTGATTTTCAATATATACATAAACACAATTACAATGGACCAACTCATTTTGATTTACAGATGATACCTAATTGCTCTATCCACCAATCTACCAATATATGCATAAAATTTCTCACAGAAAAAAAAAAAAAAAGAATAAGATTGATCTGAGCTGATAAAACACTGGAGTAAAAACCATTTGAGTCATGCATTAACTGCAATACCCTTCTTAGTACATACAAAACATCTTCTACTTTCATTCTTTCACATCTATTTTCACATTCTTGTGAAACGAAATATGCATATATGCTTCTTACCTGACTAAGTAAACACTGTTATCAGCATCCTAAATATATGTTCCACAGCCTCCATCAAAGAGTTTCACCTTGTGTATGCCCAAACAAGATATAAAGCTTTGCAGGTTATGAAAGAATGAGATTACATTCGATCATGACAAGCTAGTGCGTTGTACAAATAAAGTTCATCACAGCCATTTGCTCATTGAGTCACTTAATTTGCAGGCACACTTATTAGCTAGATCCTTCACCACAACAATCAAGCAGCAAAAACTGCAACAATCATAACAGTGGACCGAGAATAAACTAGAGTGTCTTTAATTTGTTCAAATGAATTAGTAAGGAATGAGAAAGAGAAACACGCGGAGCACAAGAGGAGAAGACTAGTTTGCTAGATTGACATGTACATTTCACTTGTGAAAGAGCAAGTCCATGACGCTTCGGAATACCTGACCACGCTTGCCGAGTTGGTCCCTCACAGCTTTCTCATCCGGATTGAAGCCCTTGGCCCTCATCTCTTCTAGAAGAGACCTGGCATCCTGGAGCCTCTGCTCTCTAGAGTAGGCCTCAAACACGGCGACATAAGTGGCAGCATTAGGACACATTCCTTTTCCCATCATCTCAAGCAGGTATTTGCGTGCTTCGGGGAGTTTGCCATCCCTGGCGAGGCCCTTGATGAGAACGGTGTAGGTGTAGGCATTGGGCGAGACGCCAGACGCCAGCATGCGATCGAAGGTGCGGATGGCATCCTTGGAATGGCCGGCCGCACTGGCATAGGCCTCGATAACGGCGGTATGGGCGACCACGTCAGGCATGGAGCCCTTGTCCTTGATGATGGAGAAGAGCTCAAGAGCCTCGTGGGTGAGGCCGTCCTTGGAGAGGGCGTCGAACATCTTGATGGCGCTGTTTGTCAGGCCTTCGGTGCGCATCTTGTGGAAGACAGTCTGCAGGTCGGAAGGGTCACCGGCCTCCTCCACCACAGAAGCCTTCTTGCTGAAAGGGTCGTAGGGCGGGGGCAGCTTGCTCTTCTCGCTCACCTTCTTCTTCTCCTCATGCTCGTCATCGTCGGACCAGTCGAAGGAGGCGGGGCTGTTAGTGTTATTAGTGTTATTGGTGTTGGTGTTGGAGCCGGAGGCGAGGCTACGAGCAGCACCGAGAATACAAAGCCTGAAGGGAGGAGGTGGGGTAATAAGGGGACAATGGAAAGAAAAGGAAGAGGACAAGGCTTGGGGAAAGGGGCGGCCATAATGACAAACTGAAGGTTTGAGAGAGCGAATGAAAGAAGAGCACGAGATGAATGAGAGGGCAATTCTCAGTGCTGCCATGGGGATCACTGATCCACTCCAGTGCTCAGAGGGATTCGGACGGATTTGCCGATGTGTGAGCGCCGCCGCGGCCTCCTCCTTCTTCACTCTATGTTTATGTTTTTTTTAATAATTTTTCCCTTTCTCCGTTTGACGTACTTCAACAGTTTTTAATAGCATTTCAGTGGAAGTGAGGTTTTCAATTGAAATAGTCAGTTCTCTATCTTTGGTTCAAAAGAAAAGTGGAACCATAGTGTCCATTTCATATGCTTGATTTAGGGGAGTAAACATTCTGTAAACTTGACTTCAGGAGTGCTCTATGTTTGATTTGCTAAGAAGTCCAGTTTCACCCACCACTTCTTTACAATGGTGAGTTACCTCCCCAAATTTGGTAGTTAGGATATTGTGATAAGTTTATAATTAGGGTATTCAAATGAATTATACATAAGTTTAGATTTGATTTTTTTGATTTGATTTTTTTTTTAAGTTAGGGTATTGTGATGAATTGTGCATAACTTAGATAGTATGATTATCATTAAATTTTTTACTTTTTACTTTTCTATTATTATTATTATTATTATTATTATTATTATTAGGGAAAATTACTATTCACCCCTCGCGAATTGCAAAACTTCCCAGACAGCCCCTGCAAGTTTGTAATACCCCAGAAAGCCCTTCCGTTAGTGTTTGAATTCCTTTTTCCCCCCTGTCGTTCATTTGTACAAGGTTTATGCTGTGAAATACCGTGCGTGCCCTTGCAAATGGTGGGAAAAAAACCGCCCAGTCACATCATGTTAAACATTTTTTATTTGGCTTTTGTCAATCTTTTTTATCCCTGCTTGCGTTGATTTTTCTGAAATAAAGTTTGGAAGATTCATCGTTTGCATTCGTTTGAACTCCGCCGGTTGGCCGATAAGCTGAGATAAGGTGAGAATGTCTTCCTTTCCATCACTTTGATCATCCTTTAAGTGAGAGTACCAATTTATATTTATTTATATGCAGGTTTCAGGTTTTTAATGGAGAGTTTTTGTGCAATTGCAAGATACAACGGTGAGGGACGAGTGCTAGTGTTCACGGCACAGACTTCTTGGGATTCAATCTTAGCGGAGATATGTGACCGATGGGGTCTTGATGTTTCCCATGTTAGGGTGAAGTTTATCACACCCGATGGACATAAAACGATTTGTCCAATAGAAAATGAGGTTGACTTCCAGCGCATGTGTCATGTATACTCACTCTTCAAATGCGCTGCAGTCGATCTCGTTGTTGAGACAGATGATGTGCCATTGTCGCATCATAGTCAAAACGAATTCTTGTCATTGTAAAGTTCTTATCCTTTATCTTTACTTTTGAAGTCATATGTGTTCGCCTAATTATTATAGTTACCGTTTAAATATTGTATTTTTTATTTAACTACACCATTTTCCGTTTAACAAATAGTTTCTGTGTTTAACTTATTATTTTATTGTTTAAATATACATGTTTCAAGGTAACTTATTTTGTTTCCGATTAAGTTACTGATGTTTTCCGCTTAACTGAAGTGTTGGCAGGAATTCTGATTCTGCCAGCGCACCTGTTCCATCTCATGGCGACCCGGACGGTGGAGCATGTCTTCCGTCCTCCTCGGATCATCCCGAAGTGCTGTCGTTGGATATCGGACAACGTTTCGTAGACGTTGACCATTTAAGAGACGCGCTTCGGAATTTTGCAATCAAGAGGAATTTCGACTTCAAATTCATAAAGAATGAGAAACACAGGGTGACTATAGAATGCGCTGCCGTTGGTTGTGGCTGGCGCCTTCATGCATCGAAGGAATACAATAAAAATACGTTCAGAATAAAGACAATGCACCCGTCACACAATTGCGGTGGTGGAATTGGCTCGGTGTCACATCCGAAAGCGTCGAACAAATGGGTAAGCGCACGAGTGATTGACAAGCTTAAAAGCCAGCCATTGTACAGGCCTATCGACATTCAGAAGGACATGTTACGGGAACACGGTGTCCACATTCCATACAAGCAAGCTTGGTTGGGTAAAGAGCGTGCCCGGGTGATTCTCGACGGCAGCGACGTCGCCAGCTATGATCTGCTGCTTTGGTACGTGGATAAGGTGGCCGAGACAAATCCCGGCAGCATTGCGATTGTAGAAAGAGACGGTGACCGTTTTAAACGCGCATTCTTCTCGTTCCGTGCTTGTATCATGGGATTCAAGCGGGGTTGTAGGCCGCTGCTGTTTGTCGACGGTACCCATCTTCTTGGAAAATATCGTGGTACGTTGCTGGGCGCCACAGGCAAAGATGGTAACAATGGGTTTTTCCACTTGGCCTTCGGTATCGTCGACAACGAGACAGATGCGAATTGGACGTGGTTTATTTCCAAGTTAGGTGATGCGTTATACGATGACGGCGATTATGAAGAGATTATTACATTTGTGTCGGACAGGTCTAAGGGGCTTGTGAACGCCATTGCAAGGGTCTTCCCCTCGTCCCCACATGCCTATTGCCTTCGACACTTGGAGGCGAATTTTATGAAAGCAAATGGCGGACTTGGGAAGGCATTGAAGGACGAGTGCTGGTCCATATGTTTTCGTATTGCGTGGGCGTCAACGGCTAAAGAATTTGATGATACGGTGAATGAATTGCGGGCCATATCACCAGAAGCGCACCGCTGGTTGCTTGAAAAGTCAGATTTGTCACATTGGTGTAATTATTTGTTTAAAGGTCAACGTTGGGGCAACATGTATTCAAATGTCGCAGAGTCCTTCAATGCGTGGATAAAAGAAGCTCGCCATCTACCAGTGACGAGAATGGTCGACTCCATACGGTATTTGAATGTTTGATTTTCATTCGGTTTAAACTTCTTCGTCACTGTTTAACTTCGTGTGCTTTACGTTTGCCTATAATGGTTTCTGTTTAACTATGATGGTTCGTGTTTAATTATAATTTTCTCTGTTTAAATAATTACGTTTATGTTTAACTATTCTTGGTTTACCTTAACAATCAATTATAATTTGTTATGATACAGGTTCAAATTAATGCGGATGATATGCACCCGTCGTGAGCAAGCGAACAAATGGGACACCTACTTATGCCCCGATATACATAAGAAGGTAGACGAAGTGGTTGCGGAAAGCCGAAATCTTTATGTTGGTCGTTGTGTCGATGATCGCTATGAAGTCCTTGACCATTGCAGCAACTCCGTCGATCTATCGGGTAGAACATGCTCATGTCGCAGGTGGCAAATTTATGGTATCCCGTGCACACACGCTTGCGCTGCAATAATGCAGACAGACACCAACGTTCATCAATTTATTAGCGACTACTTCACCGTCGAGACATACAAACTGGCGTATAGGGAAGCTATTTTCCCAATACCAGACGACGACAAGCCTACAGACGAATAATGCCTGTATTCTTGTTTGTCATTGTCAAGCACCACCACATGGAAGCGGCCAATCATGATGATTGGGAAGATAACAATGTCAACTTCATGCCGGTTTCGCGCCGCGTCTCCGATCATAGCGAGCGTCGACTCGCACGCGTCAGGCTGCTTGGACATAAACAATGCCAGTGGACGTGTGATGGACGCGCGTTTCTTATAAGGGTATGGTACCCTCTTCAGTGACTTTTGAATTATGCATACGAACGCGTCCATGACATCGTCGGGAACCGTTTCTTGTCCTTCAAGCATGGAGAATAGTTGTCTCCGTGTAGTGCTGACAAAGCCATTAGTCCAAACGATAGTGCTGCGGTTAAACGGTAACAGACACAGTAAGAGAAAGAAAACTATAATTAACGAGTAAAAGAAATAGTTAAACGACAACAGACATAGTTAAACGTTAAAAGATATGGTTAAACGGTAACAATTATAGTTAAATGGTAAAGGCTAATGTTGATGTAAAAACTTCCTACATACTCGTCAATATAGCAGTTGACGAAGATCGTTATTAACTCTTGCTCGAATATGTCGAGCCGCGTGTGGCCGGGGTATTTTTTCCGGTGCGGAATGAAATCGTGCCGTACCTGTTCGGGTGGTTCATTGTTGCTATTGTCCGCATGCGATGCGGCGACCACGACATCGGTCCCCGGATTTGTGTCTGTCTGCGACGCTGCTACTGTTGCGTCGTCAGCCTCTCGAGCGATCAGCTTTATTCTTTTGGTTTTTCTCGCGGGTCTCTTCAAATTTGACCGTCTTCGAATGGCGACCGCAATGACCTCATCGTCGTCAAATTCCGAGCTCGTCTCAGTGAAGGCCCCCGCATTCGCCTGGTCTACCTCCGGTGCATCCGAACCGGGAACTTCATTTGCTTGTATGGACGGCTCATTCGAATGTGACCGTCCTTCCATTACATCAACCCGAGCAACAAGCCCTCGGAATTCGGATGTTAATAACTGGCACGCCTGCAGCAGACGTTCGTTGACATCGTCCCTTTCAGCCGGCGGGGTGGCTGCCGTCGTCGGGGGGGCAGCCGACGTCAAGGGGGGTGTTCCCGTACGGCGCGTTGAACTCGTAGTACGTGAATGACGGCTTACGCGCTCGGGAGAGATTGTAGTTTCATCGTGCATTGTCCGTCGGGCGGCCCCAACAGTTATATCTTCATTCGCATTAGCGGCAACCAGCTCACGAAACTAACATATGCAAGGTAAGGTTAGAGAACATGTTTTCTTAAACAAAGACGTCAATATGTAAACGGTAAACGAAATATTTAAATAGTAATGCTTCTAGTTAAACAGAGACTACATATAGTAAATGGTAATATCCATAATTATACGGAGAATTCGGTATGATTACCTCCTTTCCTTCCAGAGATGGCAAAATGGTTTGTATCGACCCTTGCTTCTCGTAGCAAAGCATCCTTGGTGTCTTGCTCAAATTCACTTTGTTTCCGCAACCGGTTAGCTCGTAAAACCATATGTTCAATGCGATCGAGCAACCCTTCACGAACCCCGCCTGAATCTTCTCCCCGGCGCATCTTGCTCGCACTCTTGCGGCAGCTTGTGGGACGTCATCCATAAGCCACTTGTGTGTCGCCTGCGCCCATGCGTATCGGCCCATGCCACGTAGATCGTCGACATAATCAACGACCCAATTTGGAACAGAGCATGACGTATTTGGGAAGAGGACCGTACCCATGAGGTAAACCATCAGGAGTTTGACAAAATTTTCTTCTTGTCCACTTTGTCGAACAACTTGCTCAAGAGTTCTCTTTATAGAGTCTCTGTGTCTCTCGTACGTTCTCGAGAAATACCTCTCTTGGAAAGATGAGCGTGATTTCTTCTTCTGAAAGACGACTTCCTCTCCACTGCAACACACACCAAGAACGAGGGCGACATCTTCAGGCCTGAAACTTAGCATGCTTGTCCCGATCCTGAATTTGCTTGTGCGGTCATCGTAACTTTGCAATAGGAAATCAAGAAGGGCCCTGTCTTGTAATACCGCTCCCACCTTAGTCAATGCTTCGAACGGTGTCATTCGTATAAGTTCCCAGTGCTGTCCATTCATGTAGACCTTCAATTCGGCTATCGTCTCCGCTACCGCTGCCAAGGAGCATCGCCCATTAACTAGGGTTGTCGCCATAAGTCCTCCGTGGAGACGATGTTCGAAAGGTTAATTCCGGTCGTACAGTGGCGAAAAGAGAATATATTCAAAATCCCCAACCTCCGCCTAACACGGACAAGTTATTGCAGTGCCCGTTACGAACCGCCCACGACTTCCCATGTATAGTTAAAAAAAAAAACGTTTCGTTCTCTCAATCAGTGTTGTCACACAGAAGCCTGATTACGTACACGAAGGATTTTATATTTAAACATAGAATCTGATAGTTATAATATAAAGGTTTTCGTTAAATGTTAACTATCTTAGTTTAAACAGAGAGTTTTTATCGTATGTATAGTTAAAGGTTTTCGTTAAATGTTAACTATCTTAGTTATTGCAAAAGAATGTATGTTACAAACTTTACAGTAAAATTGAGAAAGAACTTTATACAGGATTGACTCTCGAGGACGTCTCCCCTTTATCCCCGACGCCGGCTGCCCTCCCATCCAAAAGTATGCGTGCGGCGTATTTCAGACGTAAGTACGGCACGTCCGTTTGCGGTACCCGAAGCTTTTCGTCAGCAAGAAGTTGCTCAATGAACCGCATCACATACACCGAGCAGTCAAGACTTCCTCGTTTTTGTCTTGGAGTGCTCCTGTCGTGAATGAGGGCGTACGAGGACGTCGCCGCCTCGCCAAGCTCCATCTCGATGCAATTATCGAATAGTTTCCGCTGTAAACAAATAAATTTTGAAGTCGAGATGGAAAATTAGGAAGTAAGTTATTTCCGTTATAGTTAACACGGGAGCTTACCATTTCGGCGGCGTCTTCGTCGTATTCCTCGCTCTGGCAGGAAGAGTAATGCCTGTACTCTTGCGCTATGTTGTCGAGAACGACGATATGGAAATGGTCATGCAAAATTATAGGCATTATTACGATGTCGACTTCGTGGACGTTCCGCGCAGCATCGTCTATCATGTGGAGAGCGTCTTCCGCCGTGTCCTCCCTTTGGGAGAGGAATAGTGCAAGTGGACGGGTAATGGAAGCGCGCTTCTTATAAGGATACGGTTGAAGCTTCAGCGACTTCTGGATGATGCAGACGAAGGCATCGACGACATCGTCTGTCACATTCTCCTTACCCTCGACCAACGTGAACACGGCCTCGCGTGTCGTCTGAACTGCGTCAGTCCTCCATACGGTAGTCCTGATGTTAAACAATAACGTTCATAGTTAAGTGGATAATGATATAGTTAATTGATAACTTAAATAGTTACATACAATTTACAAACAATTAAATATTAAAGGAGATAGTTAAACCGCAAGTGTATTTATTTAACTGTTAACATAAATATACTTACGAGTCCATGACACAGTTGAGGAAGATTCTTATTATCTTCTCTTCGAATTGGTCGAGACGCGACATTCCGGCATATTTTTTCTTCTTCGGAACGAATTTTTTCTGCGCCTCGTCGACGTCTCGTTGCCCTTCCTTGGCAGCCTCTTTATTCGACTCCGGTACTGCCACAGAGTCTTTAACATGTGACGGTGCCGGTACGGCCACATCGTCGTCGACGTCTCGTTGCCCTTCCTTGGCAGCCTCTTTATTCGACTCCGGTACTGCCACAGAGTCTTTAACATGTGACGGTGCCGGTAAGGCCACAGCGTCGGCGACAGCGTCTTTTTTCGGTTCAGCTGCTAACGTGGGCTGACTCGACACCGGCAATGCCACGGAGTCTTTATTCACTTCTGGTGCCACTGGCGCCAGGATTGTGTCTGCCTTCGTCGCGCAGCAATCGTACGCCGGCGCCGGTGCCTCCAACACAGGGAGGTCACTGACAAGGGATTCAATTAACGTGTCGACGGCGGCAGTCGCATCATCGGGCAGAGACACATCCATTGCAGCCGGCGGCACCGCTGCCTGTCCTTTTTCCAATGGCGAGCTCGGACCTGAAGTTGGCTGAGCCTCCGCCATTGTTGGTTCGACAGCATTTGGTACTTCTGTTGCCTCGACGTCGGCCGGCGGAGGGAGACACATCGTTGCAGTCCTCCACATAAGCCTCTTCCTGCGCGGGACTCTCGCGAATGCCCTCGCGAGAGCGTCGTCTCTGGCAATCGCCGGGGCTGCGTCCGTTGCATTCGGGCTGCCGGAGATCGTATCATAGTCATCCGGCCTCGTCGTGGCCTGCGAACGCGCCTCCAGAGCATCAACGCGAGCAACAAGACGTGGGATCTCTTGCAACATTAACTCGCACGTCTACAATAGACGTCTGGTCAGCTCGTCGCCTGTTGGTGTCGGGGAGGGGGGTGGAAGGGGGCTTGCCCGTCGGCGAGCAGTCCGTGCGCGGTGCGGGCTCCGAGAAGGTGATCGGCGTCGGACGCGCTTTGACGATGCTGCCCGATCATCTCTCTTTCTCGCAGGCGGAGCGGGAGTCTTGCTCGCCAGCGGAACGGGAGCGGAAGCGGGAGGAATAACACCTCCGTGGCCGGTGGCAGCTCCGCGGATGGCCCCAACAAATATTTGTTCGTCCTGGTTGGCGGCGACCAGTTCGGGAAACTAACAATTGTAAAAATCCAATACGTTTAAACAATAAACATACGAGTTAAATGTTAAGAAAATAATTTAAATTGTAAACATAGTTGTTAAATACGAATTATTATATTTAAACACTAACACAGATTGTCAAACACAAAAACGGTAAACTTAAATGAAGATTCATTAAATAGATTCATTACCTCTTTTCCTTCAAGTGATGAAAATAAAGTCCCCGTCGACACTTGCTTCCGGTAGCTGTTTTCACCGTAGCACAGGATCCTTGGGGTCTTTCCGAAATGCAACTTCTTGCCGGTGCCGGTGAGCTCATAGAACCAGGTGGTCAACGCAACCGAGCAACCTTTGACGTACCCCGTGTTGGTCTTGTTCCCGGCGCATCTCGCTTGCACTCGAGCGGCCGCTTGTGGAACGTCCTCCATTATCCACTTGTGGGTCGCTTGAGCCCATGCAAATCGTCCCATGGCTGGTAGGTCGTCGACGTAGTCAACGATCCAAACAGGAACAGAGCAGGAAGTGTTAGGGAAGAGGATAGTACCCATGAGGTACACCATGAGGAGCTTTACAAAATTCTCCTCTTCCCCCCTCTCGCGAACTATCCGCTCAAGTGTGTTCTTGATGGAGTCTTTATTTCTCTCGTAAGATCTTGAAAAATACCTCAGCTCGAACGGCGAGTGTGTCTTCTTCTTCTGGAATACGACTGCGTTCCCATCACAGCGTAGACCAAGGATGAGACCCACATCTTGAGGTCTGAAACTCACGAGGCTGGCCCCGATCCTGAATTTGCTGCTGCGGCCATCGAACCTCTGCAGCAGAGAATCAAGGAGGGCTCTCTCTTGGAGGACGGCTTCAATCTCGGTCAAAGCCGCGAACGGTGTCCTTCTGATTATCTCCCAGTATCGTCCAGTCATGTGAACTTTCAATTCATTCAAAGTCTGGACCACCGGTGTCAAGTAGCATCGGCCGTTAACTAGGTTGACCGCCATGACCAATACACTACAAGAAGAACAATACATTTGTTTAGAGTGATTTATTAAACAATAACTCTATTAATTAAACAGAAACTTCCTTTGTTAAACGGAGAGTACGATTGTTAAACGGAAACGACATGTATTCAACATAAAATCCAACCATTACACTGATACTTTTAAACACAACTCATACCCACATCAAATTAACGGGGAAACACACATTATAATCATTTGAAAACAGAATGAGTTTGCATAACCATCGAAAAATCTCCTGCACCACAACACTCTCGCTCTCGATACTGTGCACAGACAAAGAAAACCCTAGACGGAAAATCTCACTGCAAACTACAATATCATCCAATAATGAAACCATGAAAATGTATGGCCAAAAAAACAACAGAGACGATACTTTACAAACGAAATGGCGAAAAACAAAAGAAAAACCGCACAGCTTCATCGCCTCATTACCTTGGTTGGAAAATCGACGAAATGACGAAGACTAGAGCGGGAGTTCTCCTTCGAAACACTGCCGAACAGGCGATGATAGCAAGATGCCCAACCGATGAAGCGGCGATGATAGGAAATAACCGGCGCCAGTAATGGTGTTCTCCAGTGATTAAACAAATAAAAATAAACCGCTTCCTCTTTAAGCGGAAACATCATTGCACACAAGGGCATTATAGTCAATCCACGCTTCAAATGACACAGCATCCCACGTAAGGGCAATTTCGTCATATATATTCAAACTTAACACCGTCAATCACCGTTACAGCATTGGGGGGTTTAAATTTCTATAAAATCAAAAGGAGGGTGTTTTTAGGGATATGAAAATGTGTGGGGTTTTTTTGTGCATATTGCAAACTTTTGGGGTTTCTTTGGTAATTACCTGTTATTATTATTATTATTATTATTATTATTATTTATTGTTAACTTTGAACAATTTTTGGAATTGTTACACTTGAACTCATAAGTTTTTATTTTAATAATCTCGTAAGCTTCTTGTGAGCCCCACCTTTAATTTAATCCTAGCCTTTGATATTTTTTTTTTAAATCCTAGCCGTTCATTGTGTTTTCAATTTCAAAACCCTAGACATCTCTTCGCCTCCATTTTAGATCGCCATTAGGAAAAGAGAAAACATAGCCTCATCTTCCTCCCCCTCTTTGCGAGTAGTGTCGGCAGCAAGGATGGGAGAAGGCTCTCATCACCCAGGGTTGATTTAGTGTTATTGTTGAGGTAAGCATCCTGTTCCTCAAATTTTTGACCAAATTGTAGAATTGTTGTTTTTTAGATCTTGATCTGTTATTGTCTGATGTTAGTGATGGATGGGTTAGGTTAGCTTCTTGTTTGAGGAGTTTGGGATTAATTTGATAGATTTCAGATTTCGTTTTGGGTTATGTTAGAAACCCCTCTTCGATTTTAGGGGCAGGCAAAATTTGGAGGAGAGTAAAATAAGAAACTTGTAGAGTTCGAAGTTGGCTGAATACCTACCAAATTCCAGAATTTT
The DNA here is from genome assembly GCA_020875875.1 of Dioscorea alata. NCBI lineage: Eukaryota > Viridiplantae > Streptophyta > Magnoliopsida > Dioscoreales > Dioscoreaceae > Dioscorea > Dioscorea alata. The sequence continues at coordinate 25,272,537 of CM037029.1, read as the reverse complement.
TGTACTTGTATCCTGTAAGATATAACTTTTGAATGTAGGTGCCTCGGGTAGGATTTTTGTGCAGGCCTTTAAGCGTTTTTGATTTATTTTATCATTTTTTTAGTCTAAATTAGACATTGATTTATGTATAAAAGTTGTATATAATAACCTGCAAAATTTCAGATTTTATGTATCTATGGTCATTTTTTATGATCATAGAAATTGAATTGGATAAGATGAAAAATAGAAAGATTGTTTATTTTTAAATTATTTATTTGTTAGTTAAATTTCATTTCTTTTGAAGTTGTATATTGAGAGATATACGTGTTTGAAAGGGACACGTCTGGATTACAATTCTGCAGAAATAGTTGGAGATTCAATTGATTGGTATGCATTAAGTAGTGCTCTAAACCATGTAAATTTTGGATATGTCATAGCCTTGGTTGTCTATTGTCCTTAGAATTTATAATTTTGTGATTTGGGAAAAGATAGACAAACTTATGGCTAATTTAGTACTCGTGGGTCATGATAGAATTTTAAAATGACAATTTAGAGTGGTTAAATGCTATTATACCCTTGGAAATGATCAAATTTTTTGGAGAGCAAAGTGATAGCTTGACCTTTTGCATTTGTATCATTCTTTCGTTTTTCTTGCTTGTGTTAAATAGGCTTTTGATATTTTTGAAAATTATTCTCAAATTTAGGGTGTTTTGAGGAAACTTGTTCCATTTGGGATTTGGAGTTTTTGAGCATTAATCAGGTAAGTACCCACATATAAATGATATTATATGTATAAATTCAAAAAGTTTTTGTTTTTTTTTCCTTACCTCTGAAAGTGCCAAACAAAAAGATAAAGACATTATTATCGTTATTATATATTATTACTGTTGCTTAAAGCTTTGATGTTTAATATTATTCTGTTTATAATTTTTATTTTTATTTATTAAATTATGTATTATTGAAATTCACTGTGAGATATTATGTCTTCTTGAATAAATGGACATATTTGTAGTGAAATTAGGATTATTTGAATCTTGGTATTTTGACTTTATCAAATATTTGATAAGAATTATTTTGACACAGTACTCGTAGTCCCCAAATTAACTTTGCAATAACCCTGTTATTGGGGGTTAAACACTGACCGTGTCGATATGTACTATGTTATAAAAACTATAGTTTCGCACCATTCCGTGGGTGAAGAATAACGACCTCTAATAATTCTGGCTTGGGTCACCGAGGGTAAATAAATGAGCTCTGACATTCTAGCTCGGGTCACCAAGGTTAAATATATGAATTATGTTATTTTGTTTTGGCAATAGTTGTTTGGGGGACCTATATGCTCAGTCTTTGACATTTGTGTTATTTGAAATAAATTTGATTTTTGATTTTTGTTTTTGATAAATTATTATTTTTTTTTGTAAATAATCCCTATATTTTTAGTGGGTTACTTACTGAGCTGTTAAGCTCATAATCTTGTTGTTGAATTTTTTTTCAGATCCAGAGTGTTTAATAGAACATACATCTTAGTAAGCTAGCGAGAGATTGTGTTCTTGATCATTTCTAAATTTGAATTGTCGTTCTGTTTGTGTGAGTATTTGATTTATTTATAGAACCCCAGTTTGTAATTGAAGTTGAAATTTTGAACTTTGTAATTTTCTGATGTTGTAGTTGAAATTACAGTTCTGTTAGTTTGGTTGTTCTGTTTTGGATTAGGTTTTGAAGCCTTGTATGTCTAATTGGTTCGGTCTTGTAAGTGTATGGCCGTTTGTCGGCGTCTTGGGCTCATTGAGCCGGGTTGGAAGCGTGACACTTCTATTATAATAAATTCAAACATCCTTAACACACATAACCGGACTTGTACATATACCTAGACTTGTTTACATTTACAGGTAGAAAACAAATGCTAGTTTACATTATTACAACTTCAATCGCACTGGTGCCAGCCATTGACAGTGCATGATGGGAAACCTATCAGATATGTGCAGAGGAATCCTTGTTGCGATCATGGCTGCCGATGTCACGAAGCATGCTGCAGTGCACTCCATCTTTTAAAATCTTGGCTCAGATGACAAGTCAGTATTACACTTCATAGGCAATGACGGATTCCCATTTATTGGTTGTTATGCACAAAAAAAAAAAAAAAAAAAGGAAAAACTATGCAGAATGCTGAATTAGAAGGTGAAATATGGACCTAATAGCATGACCATCAACTGTTGAAATGTGAAATCAAATCAACTTGCAACTGACTGCGAAAACCAAAAAAACAATAAAAAAAAATGCAATGCATAAAACACCTAACTAAGATGTAGTCGTCCCTTAATGCACAAGTAGGCTGCAATGGAGACAACGAGTGCCCATTTGCCCCGCTATACCTGCTACCTTATAAGGGACACACCTACTAATTGAACCCTCTACGGACTTCACTTCAATTGGGCAACATTCATGGATGCAAATTAAAAAATGCCCCGCCAGTGCACCCAATCGAATGGAAGCACACATTGGAGGATACAAATCAATAACAACACAATGTCAGGGAACCTTGCCTCGGTGCTTATTAAAAACATTGTCATTATCATTGCCAGAAGACCTGTACGTACCTGCAAGCAAAAAAGCAAACAGAAAGAATAGACAGAAAATGAAAATATGAACCCAAAATGCATGACAGAACAAATAAATGAAACATTCATTAGCCAAATAAAAAAAAACTAAAACAAAATAATGAAGCAAAAAACTGCAGAGGAAACTAAATAAAAAAAAAAAAGAGCACATACAAGTCCAGATAGCTGCGTCATAGTGTCTATTACGGAAGACCACATTAGGCCACTTGCTAGAGCCATGGCCCGGAACAGACACAGAAATGTTTTAGGTTGTCACTTGTCAGCAAACAAAATAAAACATGATTGTCTCAGCATGTGCATGAGATGTAATTAGTGCAATATACAGATATGGATGCAGATAATGCATAAAGTAGTGCATATAAAAGAAGACAACCAGCATGCCCCAAATATCCCTTCAGCTAAGCAAGGTCCAGGCATTCCTTGCAGCAAGCAATATTCAACCAAGGTTGGCAAGATACTTCCGATCCCAAGCCTGCCGCATGTCGATCCGTTTGACCATAAACCTCCTGCCTTAAGTTTCCCTCTCCTGTAGGTAATCAAACACTTCTTCCAACACATGTTCACTGAAACCCTCAACTTCCATAACCCTTGAATACAGTGTTTCAGACCAATGTGTAGGGTTTCTAATCGCAGCTGCCATTTCCCCAACAATTGTGACCAGATCAGCCATCATTGGAATGCCTTTGGTCCCCTTAGTGAGTTGGGACCTCGAGCTAGATGACATCGCAAGGCTACTCGCAACAGGAGGTGCTGAATTCCCAATGTTGTCCTCATCACTGTTAGCTTATTCGACTGGTGACTTAGAGTTCTCATTCTCATTGCCTTCGTCTCCAGAAGTTCTCTCCAAAGTCTGAATACAGAGATGTGGCATACGACCCTGTCGCACTATCCTTGCCACATATAATCTTGCGCCCTTCATTGCGCCCTTCATAGTTTTCAATAGGTTTGTTGATGTAAGGTTTTGCAACTAGGTGGGCTTGCAAAAATAAATTAAAATAAAAATAAAAAAGAAACAAGTGAGTATAACTGAGCAGAGATGGACAAAGGATGTAAGAAAAACAAAGCTAAAAACAAAACACATGTACCTCTATATAAGTGAATGCAGCATGGGCAAAAGCAGCTCTCTTAAAAGATTTGTCACAATTCAGTCCTTTGTTGGTTTGCTCAACCAGCAACGGAATAAAAAAATTATGGAATTCTGCCTTTCATCTCTTGTTTTTTTTTTTTTTTTAGGGAAGAGCTCAGCGAGCTAATTTTATTGATAAAAATAAAAAGTTACAAAATTTAAAGGATCAATTACAGACAAAATAAAACCTGAAAAAGACTAAACAACAACACACAAAGAAGAACAACAAAAGCACCTAAAGAAAACAAGGAGAGCATTCAGAATATGAACCCAGCTTCAGAAAACGCCTTCATGATCCACCTTGGAAGATCAAGGCCCTGAAAATAAAGTGTGAGAAGATGAAGTGTGGTTGCATGGGTTGCAAGCCTGAAAGCTGGAGACGCCCATTTTGCAGGAATAACATGCAAGCACGGCTGTCTAGTAGCACTGAGGAGATCGTTGATGCCTTCCATCTCTTGTTGGGAGTTTCACTTTTTCCCTTAGCGAACCTCGCATTCGCACCGTTGTTTGTGCAATTGCCTACTTCCATACTCAATGAAATTCTAATTAACAAAACTGATTATGCATGCCAGATGGTGCAGGGAAGAACATTGAAGAATGTGGTGTATGGCACATGATGTATGAATAAACCAATTATGCAACAGGATGATGCATGACGACCAATTCAGAAAAAAAAAATTACAAATAAACATTGCTGACCCTAACTTAACCGGGAAATAAAATACCATTTTATGAAAAATAGTTCCGAAATCTGTTGAGAATGTATAATGAAAACCCAAAACCCATAATACACAACCAGAAAATAACAACAAACAAAGCAAAGCAAAATACTTGGATGCAGGGGATAATAAAGAGAAAAACCAACAACCCTAATTTAATTATATACACATAACAACTAATAATGTGCATGACCAACTTATGAATGGGTATACACAGATCATTTTGACTTTTCATCTGTGTACAGAGACAATGAAATGATTGAATCGGTTTGACTTAATTTTCATATTTGTATATGGGGCTGAGTACATAAACAGCAAACAAACTGATCGTCATGCATGAATTGTTATGACTTTTTGGCAATCAATGCCTTTTTTAATTATATTTGTCTACTGTCTAGTCTACTGATAGGTCGAAGTCATCCCACGCAAGCTAGGACCGTTAAGGCTGGAGATCAAGCGAGAGTGTCGGGATATTATGTTTGCTATAGAGGGACAGTCAGAGAGAATAATCTCGTAGCCATCACTCAAATTTTCCATCCCCGGCAGAAGCAGCTGCCAAAACAAGCCACCTGCGCAGGCGCTCCTGGCCCAGATCAACTTGTAGATCACAGCGTAAGCTGTGCGGTAAAATGCTACTTTGTCAACTCCATTGCACCCCGCAAACCGGCTGGTTTTGCCGAATTCTGTAACCAGGAGTGGCTTCCTTAGAATCTCATCTGCAGCTTTTGAGTGAGAGTCTATCCAGTCCCTCAAAAAGCTGAGTTGGGTCGCATCATCTGCGTGAGGGATCCTGCCAGTCAAACCAAATTAATAAAAAAATATATCTGTATTGAATTCATTTTTAAAATTAAATAACCAACTGAATGGATTTGTCATGTAATATATATACCCTGCTTGAAAACGACCACTGGAGTGTTGTGTGATTTATTATTGTGTGTGTGTATCGGTTTTAATTGGCCTGCTGTTGCGTAGAGATGCATTTATTTTATTTTGGCACTACATTTCTGGTAAGGTTTTTTTTTTTTTTTTTTTAATGAACAATCATTGATTAGCAATGCACGACAAAGAAGGTACGTACCATAGATTGGGATATAAGAGAATGGTGGCAAAGTCGATTCCAAGGATCTGGTTGTTGGATATAAAATCACTGCCGACGTTACGAGAGGAGGCAAACGAGTCATATCGGATGGCCTCCTGGTCCTGATCTAGCCCACCAAAGAAGCCTTCCAAGCCAACTTCCAGCAAGTGCTCGCTGTCAATGGCTTTGACATACCCGGCCATCTCTTCAATCCATGCCTGCATGGTTCGCCCAGACAGGTCGCTCTTGCACCGGCCCTCATTCATCAGCTCCCACGCCATGATGCTTGGATCATCTTTATACACTACCCCTGTCTTCGTGTTGTTTCTTAAGAGAATTGTCTGTGTTAAATCGAAACGAATTATACAATAGATTTATAAGATGGAATTTCTTTTTCAAGTCATGATTACCTAAATATTTATGCTTACTTAGACACGTTTAACTAGCATGTAATTAAACAGTACATGCACATTGTATGCCATGTTTGTCATGTGCGTAGTCAGCGTGCATGCCGTATGTATATCATCACTAAGGCTGTGTTTGATTGGCAACATGGAAAATGGGTGAAAAAGAAAATTTTTTCAGGGAAAAATTTTTCATGGAAAAATTTTACCTAGAAAGTGAAAAAAATAGTCGTTTGATTGGCATTATTTTCTAGCTAGAAAATAAAAAATTTTTAATTTTGTTGTTTGATTGCATCAATTTTCCATGAAAAAGTCACATTTTTCATGGATTTTTTTTTTAAATTATTAAAAAATTGTTTAAACATATTTTAAAAAAACATTATATATGGATCAGATATATATATATATTGATTAGATATATATTGCATAATCAATATATATTGCATAATCGGATCAAAGCATACCAATTGAGAAGAACCATAAAATAGTGTTTATTGAGAAGATCCAAGCAGCCTTGTTTATCTCGATGGAGATATAATTCGAGAAATTCACCCAGAATTCACCAAGAATCTCTCTGGGATGAGAAATGCCTCTTGCTCGGCGGAGATCCGATGTCACGGTGCTGCGGGGAGGGAGAGTAAGGATTTCGGCGGAGGTTTGGAGGGAGAGGAGAAACTAGTTTTTTTTTATCTTTTTACGAAAAACCCTCTTTATTTTTTTTATTACCAAAAAGACCTCTCTATTTTTCCTGGAAAATTTTTCCTAGGGTGGAGACAGAAAAAATTTTTCACCAATTTGAGGGAAAATAGGGTCAAGTGACTAGGTTTGTGGAAAAATTTTCCAAGGAAAATTTTGGCAATCAAACATCCTAAAAAACTAGAAAATCACCCGTGGAAAAATTTTCCATAGAAAAAAAGGGCAATCAAACACACCCTAAGTGTATATCTTAATATTATTATTATTATTATTATTACCTTGAGATGATTTTTATAAAAATTTTTAACGAGATAATTTGTGTAAAAGTCATCTTCAGAGGTCAAGTTCTCCCCTCTCTGCATTGCCCATTCAACGTACTGCCTCTTTCCTTTAAAATTGTTAACCAGACTCAAAATCAAACGAAGTCCATATTTCTTAGCTTCAGAAATCACAAAATCAAGGCCCTGCATCCAGATCATACATATTCAGATCATTAGAGAACTAAAATAATCCAATATATAATTTCGTTGACATCTGAAAACTAGTTATATAAATAGATCTTTTGCCTATTTGTAATATTACAAACGGATCCCATATCTGTTTGTAAATTTACAAATGAATCCCCCTATTTAAAACATCACAAACCGATCCACATGTTTGTAAAATCAGAAACGCATCCTCGTACCCGCTTGTAATTTTATTTTTTAATTATACATATATTATTTTTTAAAATTTATTTTTATCTCAGAAATAGTCAATATATATTAAAATTTTAAATATTGTTATTTTTTCTTATCATATCAATTTTAATGATATATATAAATTATTTTAAAAAAATTATTAGTCATGTTTATATATATAAGTCATTTAAAAATTCCCAAATAACTTTTATCCTAAAAAAATATATTTATAAAAGGAGTTAATAATCTATAAAAATTATATTAAAAGTATTTAATATCTTTATAAAAAAATATATATTTTAAATTTTAGTTAATAATTATAAATTAATATTTCATGAGTATAGTTAAAAAAATTATAATTATTTAAATTGATTTCAAGCAATAATTTTTTCAAAAAAAATAAAATCAAGATTTAAAATATTGATCTAATATTCATAAAATCCTAATCCTATAAACAATTATCTCTTTAATATATTTTTTAAACAAATATTATACATATACATATACACGAAAGTTATTTATTATTTTGTTAAAATCATCTTAAAAAAATATTTTTTTAAAAATAAAAAATATATATATTTAATAAAATATAAATTTACAAACGAAATTATGTTATATTTCTAATATTAAAAATAAATTATAATCCATAATTAATTTACAAACAAATTACAAATCCGTTATGATCTATTTTTAAAATTGAAACGGATTAACAACGTTTGTAAAATCTGTTTTTATTTCTAATCGGTGCTAATTGTATGTAATTTATACGTACCTTGAACATGTCCTCATTGTAGACGCCGGGGGAGGACTGCAAGGGTCGGTATCCACCATCCTTGAAGGCCCAGGTCCTGACGACAGTCATTCCGTAGGAGGAGGCCTGGCGGAGAGCACGCGACACTTTGTCCATCTCTGATGGCTTCGACCCTTTCGACATAAGCCAGTAAGCATTGAATCCATTCGGGTAGAATGACTCTCCATTCACCGCGAAACTAGTGCCATCGGCCTTCACAAAATCAGATGCCGCTCCGCCATGCTCTATTATTGACCCAATCAAAGCTAAAACCCACAACAGCGCACAAACAAGTTGTTTCTTTGCCATGTCCAAACAGAAATTAAATAATCACGAATAGAAATTAAAAATAAAGAAATACATAAAGAGGAAATCTATCCACTTGTACCTAGCTCTTGGGCTTAATTTGGAGGAATATATATATATTTATATGTGGAACAGTGTGAAACAGACGGACTGGTATAGAACGGGTAGCTAGGTGGATTCTGCTACTTGGTATTAGTTTGGGGATTGCTTGCAGCAAGTTCTTTTGACGTGATCCATTCGGTTATTGGTTACTTCATGGGCTCGTAATGCCATTTTGGTCGGTCAAAGATGAATTGAAAGACAGAGAAGACTGTTGGATGCAATGCAGTTTGTTGGCAGAACAAGGTTGGTCACGGTGAAATTAAAGTCAAAGAAGAAGGTTTGTTAACGAAACGCATGTTGTGCGTCCCATATTTGTATATATGACGTCAAATGTCAGATTCCATCAATAACAGTTGACTAATCTCTAAGGAATATTTTAGTTAATAATAAAACCGATTGCGAATTGAAGAGGGTGGGATCTCTATCAAGTCGACCTTAGAACCGCCGTGTAATGCCTCCAGGAACTTTGTATGCACTTCCGATCAAGTATGCCCTTGATTCATACATGGCCAATTGGCACACGGCTGACAGGCTTACAACCACGCGGCCTCTCTGTCGTTCTCATTAATATCCACTTGAACAAAATTAAGGAGCATATATGAGGAGAAATCCGCTACTGCACCTTGCGTCTTCCTTCAAAACTTTACATCAAAGACCCGATAAATCAAACCATCCTCGGTCCTTTCCATCTTTCAGCTGGTTAATTTGACCGTATTGCAAACAACCAAACTTGATTTGTGTCATTGAAATTATGCAACACCAAATTGTCTGAGTCAGTGATTCTTATCCATTAACACAACCTTTTCTTTTATCAAATAAATTTAAGCACGCATTGTATTAATATCTTCACACTTTTCAAAATTCAACTGTCTTTAGGATGCCCACTTTCATTGGGTTACACGGATAAGTAAGTTTATCTAATTGATTGATTCAATCATGAGAAATTGTAACATTCCTCGTTTGTCCATGCATGAGAGGAAATGTATTTTATTTATTTATTTATTTATTTATTTATTTATTTATTTATTTATTTATTATTACAATTAGGGAAAATTGCTTATAAACCCTTCAAAAATTTTATAATTGCATATTTACCCTCAGAAAAAACACAATTGTATATATACCCCTAAAAATATAGATAATTACAGATATGCCCCTGAATAAAAGATAATTGCATAAATAACCCTGAATAATACATATAATTGCGTATATACCCCCGGGGTTCAAATTAGCTGAAAAAATATTTGTTAACAAATAGCAAATATATAAAATGACCATTATACCCTTGCATATATACTCTTCAAAAGTTTTTTTTTTGTAAAATGGTCATTTACAAGGGCTATTTTGGACTTTTTGTATATCTTAATCTAAGTTATAACTATAGTTAATAAAGTTTAATTAACTTCAGAATCTAACAGCAGGGGAATATCCGCAATTACTTATATTTTTCGGGGGTATATATACAATTATGTTTTTTCTGAGGGTAAATATGCAATTATAGAGCTTTTGAAGGGTTTATAAGCAATTTGATGTATTATTTAGGGGTATATATGCAATTATCTTTTATTCAGGGGCAAATATGCAATTTCAAAATTATTCAGGGGCTGACCAGCAAAAGCTTACAATTATTATTATTTTATAGAAATCATATAATTTTATTCTTTTAAATTTCTAAATTTCTCATTAGTTAATTTCATGACAAGGGGCATGCTTAAACCAATTGAAAATTGATATACAAATATCTACACAATTTTTTTTTTAGAAAATGGAGAGATGATGGATCAAACTCTCAACTTATGACTAAGGAAAAGAACAAATACTAACACTTAGAGGTGGTGTCACCTACCTTGAAATCTTCTGTTTTTTTAATTGCATTTTCTAAGTATAGATGTATATATTCATATGTTGTCACCCCCACCCATTTACCAAGGTAATTGTGGCACCCTCAATTAAAAATTCATTTTAACTAGAAAACTGACACCCCTTAAAAAAACAAATTAGACTTACAGAACACGATTAACAACTTTCATGCAAACTACAGGTTCAAATACACAAATATAACAAACATAATTACTCTAATTTGCGGGTACAATCTCTACAAGATCACGACACCAACAAATAAAAATAAAAAGGACCCATTGCAACCCTGAACTCAGCCCTAATTGGCTCTATAGGCAATCTGGTAGGATTCTGCTCCTACAATTGTAACACATTTCAGTTGGTTGATAGTGGTTCAATAATTTCAAATAATTAAATAAAAGATATAAAGTATATACAAATCAATTTCTCAAATAATTTCCCAACTTTCACAAATAGCAAAATTTGGAAAAATACAAGTTTTAAGAGTTTTTAAAAAAATAAACTAATCACGAATCATCATCAAATCAATTTTCCAAGGAAATATAATTTTTTGTGAGAGACTTCCCTCTTAAGAGCGACAATTGGGCTTCGCCCCTCATCACAATAAAAAATAACAGATAAAGTAAAACCGTTCTCAAATCAATAGATTGAGAGCCGTCAAGGTCTTTATAATCTTGGCGTTAGTCACTGAGATCCGGCCCCATGTGGTGACCCTGGGCTCACATAAATAAACCATGTCAATGGCTCTACGCACCTCTTGACCAGGGGTAAACTCAGGGTTGATGGCGCAACATGTGGCTAATGATTTTAGGATTTTAAATTTAAATATTCAAAGTAGTTTTTGTTTGGTATTTTGTAATTAACTTAGATTTATTAGTTAGTTTATTATCCAGTAATTTGTAACTATTTTAATTTTATTTACTATTTTGTCCATAGTTTAGATCTCTATAAATATTGTTTTAGGGTTTTGTGGAAGGAGGACGATGAATTGAAAATTGATTTTCTTGTTTACTCTTATTTGAGTGTGAGTTCTTGGATTAGAACTGTGTATCCACTGCATCAGGTGGCATCAAAGAGAGGATGTCAACTGGTGCCGACGATGATAGTCTTCGTGACGGTGATCAGGAGGCTAGAGCCCCTCTAGGGGACGAAGCGTTGCAATGATTGAAGCAACGTTTGGAGCAACGGATGGATCTTACATTCTGGCATTTTGATGAGCACTTTGAAGAAATTATAGATCATCTGGATGCTCTACAAATTAATGGATACAAGACTAGACGGAATTACAATAGAATGCCAGGGGTGGAGTTGGCTCATGGTGTTCCTATTGACAAACGTCGTCATGTCCCTATTCAAAGACAATATGTCTATGATGAAGATTTAGAGGAAGAAGACAATTTTGAACCAAATTGGTTCGGACATCATCAACCATATGAAGGCCATAGGGTGAGAAATAATTATGGGCATGTTGAAAGGGATGGTGGAGATTTCCGATTAAGGGGTGGATATCCCGTCTTTCAACGGAAGCTTGGCTATAGAAGAATTTTTAGATTGGATTGCAGAAATTGACAGATTCTTTGACTACATGAAGACCCCCTCCAAAGAAACGGGTTAGATTGCTAGCATGCCGTTTGAAAGGGGGAGCATCTGCATGGTGGGAACGGATTCAATCCAGGAGAGAAAGAGAAGGTAAAGATCTTGTACGAACTTGGTACATGATGAAGTATTTATTGAAGATGGAGTTTCTACCCTAGATTTTGAGCAGATCCTATTTCAACAGTACCAACATTGTCAACAGGACAGTCTATCTGTCCATTAATACACTGCAGAATTCAGGAGACTGGCTGAGAGAAACAACCTCCTTGAGTCAAAAGGGCAGCAAGTTGCAAGGTATTTGGACGGGTTGAAGCCAGCACTCAGAGACAGAATTTGTGTACAAGTTATCCGAACCTTACCTGAGGCGAAGAATATGGCCCTAAAGGCAGAGTTAATGCAATAAGAGCGAGGTTGGAGGAACCGTGAAGATTATCAAGCTGTAGAGTCCTTAGAAGAGTTTGAAGATTATAGCAATAAGGACAACAACCAATATAGATGAAACAAGGCAGTAGAGACGGTAGATAAGAAGGGAAAGATAAAGACGTAAGGAGAACAGAAAATCCATATGCCAAACCTACTGTAGGGAAGTGTTTCAAATGTAATCAACCGTGACACAAGTCAAACGAATGTCCCTTGAGGAAGACTGTGAACATTATAGAGAAGACTGAAGAGATTATTTGTGAGCCAGATGGTAATGAAGAGAAAGAATATGAAGCAGAAGAGAGACAAGTTTATCTTTTAAGGCAGAAAATATCAACTCTCAAAATCCATCAGTTGATAAATAACAAGGTGTTTAATACTATTATTGATGATGGAAATAGTGAAAAGAGGGAAGCTTTTAAAACTGAGGAAGAAAATGAAAAAGTTGATTGGAAAAGTGTTGATGAAAAAAAGAATACCAATGAGAAAGATTTCTCGGAGCATCTCAAAGATCCAAGCTAAGGATGTGGTTATTTTCGAAGAGGAAGAGAAAGAAAGCTACTAATTGGGAAGATTTCAAGAGCAAGAAATTTAAATTTTGGAATGATGATGGTTTGCTGAAATATTCAATTAGAAGATTAATTGCCCAGATTAAAACTCGAGGTTGAGTTTCTCGCGAGTGGAGGTGAATGACGCAGCATGTTGCTAATGATTTTAGGATTTTAAATTTAAATATTCAAAGTAGTTTTGTTTAGTATTTTGCAATTATCTTAGATTTATTAGCTAGTTTATTATCCAATAATTTGTAACTGTTTTAGTTTTATTTACTATTTTGTCTTTAGTTTAGGTCTCTATAAATATTGTTTTAGGGTTTTGTGGAATGAGGGCGATGATTCGATGAATTGAAAATTGATTTTCTTGTTTACTCTAATTTGAGTGTGAATTTTTGGATTAGAACTGCGTATCCGCTGCGTCAGTTGACCATGTCGCCTCCCATCAAGCCGGATCGTGGGACCCCAATGCAATGTTGGACTAAAATTCGTAGTCACCATTAAAATCTTGTGAAAGCTCAATAGCACAATACATGCATAATAATCGTAAAGTCCTGATTCAGGACGCCATTCCTATACTAGGAATGAAAATCAATTCCACAAACATTGACGGTAAAACATTTTAATATGCACATATAGTTTCACAAATCATCTCAAAGTCAAGGTACGCATAGTCATTAAAATAAATACCTAAAATAAATAATTAAAACATATATACATGTATTTTCAACAGTTGAAATTATGTATAATTATAGAAAATCATATATATCGATACGATTATCATGGCACAACAACGGCAAATAAATATAACTATCTTTTAACATTATACATAATTAAACATAATAAATTGAAATAATTAAACAATTATTTCTAAAATACTAGCTATTAAATAATTATTACAAAATAATAACAATTAACCATTTATTCAAAATAATAGTCACTACCAACTTACCTGGTCTCCTTTGCGTTTCTCGCTAAACCTGGAACTCCCTTCTAAACCTGAATCCCGCCTAACAAGATAACGGAATAAAATAAATAAATATGACAAAGTAGAGATATAACTGAACCCAAAAGAAAAAAAAACAAAAAAAAAAACAAATAACTAACTCTCTAATTTGGCTCACTCACTCCAACCAGATCAAAACTAATCTTCTATAATTAAACTGGTCTCTAATTGCACTTAAACCAACTCAATTTAGGCTAAACCCTCCTGAACCAACCTGAACCAATCTTAATTTCATTGAACCAAGTTCAATTTAACCAACCAACCTTAAACCATTTCTAATTCTTATATAAAATCTCTTGAACTAGAGTGGTTCAATTGAACCCAATTCTCCTTCAATTGGTTCACCACAAAATCATTACTTCAAAACCTGAACCAAGCCCAAATCAATCTCAACCAACTTAACTTAGCCAAAACAATTCAAGTCTAACCACAACTCATCTTGACTTGATCAAACCTAGAGCAAATCAATTCAATTGTACCCAACCACTTCAACTCTCATCCAAACTCAACTCAAATCCATTTAATGAACTTGGCTAAACCAAATCAAGGCCACTTCACTTGATTTGATCAAGCCCAACTAAACCAAATTAATTAAACTCAACCAACTTACTCCTACTTGGTTTGATCTAACCAAAACATCTCATCTCAATTTGGCTAAACTCAACCAACTCTCAATTCCAACCATCATCATTATCAACATAATTAACCAAAACAAATCCTAATCCTTGTTGCTACATAATATACGCAAAATTATCTTATATCAACCACTTCATTCTCTCCATCAACATTTCTTCATAAATCCACCCTTCTCTCCAACAAATCACCAACACACACACACACACACACACACACACACACACACACACATCCATACATCTCAAACAAAACAAAATAATTAAAATCCTTACCAAGAAAGCACCATTCCGGTGAACTATCTCCGGTGATCTCCAAATCATCCTCCTCAAAACCTCCCATCTTCCTCTCCTTTTCTTCTTTCTTTTTTCTTTTTTTTCCTCACAGAACATTGTTGTAAAGAAGAAAAAAGCCCATCATACAAGCTAGCCATTCCACCTTTTTTCTCTCAAATTAAATTTCTATTGAAATTCACTGTTAATCCCTAAAAATAAATTTTCTTATAAAAAGATCCCTGAAAAATCACCAATGGTCCTTGTGTATAAAATAGTATTTCCAAAAAATCCCTGCAAACTTACCTTTTAGTTTTTGGTCTTTAGAAACAATTTAGATCAAATCCTTTTTATTACTTGTGAACCCAAAATCTGCTATAAACTTTCACACTTAGGTCCTTGAGTTTGGGTTTCTTAACAAAACTGTTCTGTAGGAAAATCTTATTGCAACTGTGATAATACCCTGAATATAATTTCTTACAGGTATTCAAAGGTTCAGGGTATTACATATGTAGTTTGTTTCTTTGTCATGTACTCTCTACTATTAAGCTGTGTTTAGGTCTTCATTTTGTATCTTGTATTCTTTTTATTTTAATTGTAGTACATGCTTTATTTACCTTTTCATATAATTTCTTACAAGTATTCAAAGGTTCAGCATACTACATATGTAGTATGTTTCTTTGTCATGTATTCTCTGCTACTAAGCTATGTTAGGTCTTCATTTTGTATCTTGTATTCTTTTTTATTTTAATTGTAGTACATGGTTTATTTACCTTTTCATATATATATCACCTGCGGACGTTTGTAGGTAAAAATGTGGTGTTTCTGCCTTTTGTGTGCGTAGAATCGAACTTTTGTTCGAGTTTGTTTGTTTATTATTTAGTAGTTGAGGTTGAGTTTGTTTGAGCGCGTCTGACCTGTTTTTTGTCTCGCACGATTGTGCGAGCAAGTGTATATTCGCCTTCGTGGCTAGGATTGAAGGCGGAGTCGCATGCCCGCACCCGTTAGGCTGCCGCCGGGCTGCCTGCACCTAGGAGGCGAACATTGGCCTCCAAGGAAAGCCAAGAGAAGAAAGGAGGAGAGGAAGAGAGAAGAAGCCCAAGAAAAAGCCATTAAAACGAGCTTTAAAAGGCACTTTGCGCACATGTGGCTTAGGGTGTACGGCCTCTTGTGCGATCGCTCAGGAGGCCGTACAACCCCCAGGGGGAGCTGCACGGCTTGTGCACAACCAGCAACATAGAGTCAACACACAAGACAAGATCGAAATACATCACTCTACATAAGAAAGAAAACTAAAATACCACAAAAAGTATGGGGGAAAAAGGGTCGCCTTGACAGAGTCCACACCAATAACAGGCATATTGAAAAGGTAAGCCATTGATTAGTATATTTGCCTTGCAAGATTCAAGAATTGAACGCACCCAAAAAATCCACTTCAGCGCAAAGCCCTCGCAGTTAGGATGTCAAACATGAACTCCTAATCAGCCATATCAAAGGCTTTGGCTAAGTTAAATTTAAAAATGTGACCTCGATAGTTATGGTTTTGGATGCTAAAAATTAATTCTTACTCTGCAACAATGTTATCCGAGGTATTACCACCATTAATGAAGGCTGACTAGATATTGTCAACTAAAGAGTTGATCATAATGCTAAGTCTAGAAGCCAAGATCTTGTAAGGGAAAGAGGCCAAGGGGTGGGTGGGGGGGGAGGGGGGGGGGGTGTTGATCAGGCTAATTGGGCAGAAGTTAAGCACCATTCTTCTTCAAAATTAGGACAAAGCTCAATTGATACATTCAAAGTTTGCATACCACGAGAAGAAATCATGGCAGGGACGGAGCATATCATGCTGGGCGACATTAAAGTGTTTCTGGAAAAGCTTGGTTTGATGTTCAACTTATTTTATAGTTTGAAACCATGTTTTGTATTTCGTGGAGTTGATGTTGTGAACCCTAGCTGGGGTAAAAAGGGTTTCTTGACACTATCTTTTGTTACTGTTTTTAATGATCGCTATTATACATAACTATGTTCTAGATTGTTTATATTATTGGTAAAGTATTATTTTGGTAATTTATGTTTATTATTTTGGTATATTCTTGTAGAATTGTGCTAACCCACTCACTGAATGACTTAAGTTGCTCACCCCTCATTCTTTTTCCCAAGGTTTAGCAGGTAGTAGTGTGGCAATGAAGCAGTGTACTGGCCATTCTCTAGCTTTCCTTCTACAGTTATTTCCTGTATCTTGTATGTTTGATTTTGATCATGAATATGTGTATTAGACCATGGATCCATTAGTGTGTTTGAGACTTTTTATGCATGGCTTGTATGCTTGTCTAATTTCTTGGAAACTTCGTTGTATTTGTGATCAGTACATTTCTTGAACTCTGCTATCTAGTCATGTTGTTGTGCTTCCCGTGTATATCTTTGAATTCCACTATTTTGTAGTTATTGTTTGAGGTTGTTAATTCCAGGTTTTTTGTCAGCCTACAGTGTCTTGAGGATAGAGTGGTGTATCCCTCTTCGGGTAATGTGGGCTCGTGGGTCAGGGCATGATAATTACCTCAAATCAAACGGCCCATAATGATTTTGTCATTTGGGGTATAGAAGGTAATTTTTTATAGAAGTACAATTGTCCAAATACTAAGGGTACATTTTATTGGAAGATTATTTTTGTACTTTATTATATATATATATATATATATATATATATATATATATATATATATATATATATATATATATAAAATTTATCTAAATGATTTATTGAGAAAGTAAATTAATTTTTACAATTGAACCGATTTTTGTCAAAATGTAAAATTGTCCTTTTCTCTTCCAATGACGAACAACCTAAGTTGTCACCAATGAAAATCGACCACATTATTTTTCTTGATTGTCTAGTAGTAATTCATTTTCCAAATTATTTCATGCAAATCATGTGGAAAATTAGTGTAGTTCTGTTTAATAAAATTATAGTTAATTTATTATTTTAAAAAATAAAAGTTAGTGGAGTTTGACAGCTACTTGGCCTAATATCAATTGTTAATAAGATATTAACCCGTTTTTATCTTCCACCAAATCATGTGAGCATCTCTGTTAAAATTACTCGAACTGTTCTAATTTAATAATTTTTAAATGCTTTTATTATATATGGAGAAGTCCCTAACTTGAGAAACAATAAGGGACAGTTTCACATGTGATCTAGCACATTATCTGTTCAGGATCACTTCTGTTAAAATTTGATGACCAAAACGATACAGGCTGATGGGGGCAAGAGAAGAAGACAGTAAAATTAGACTTGGATTTTTAGAATGGTCTCGCACCACACCTATTGGGCAGAGATTTTCATTTAAACATAAAAGCATTCAAAAAGCATTACATCATTACTCTATTAGAGTTCCAAGACAAAAGAAAGGTAGCATTAAATAAAGACAACCTGGTATTAAAAAAACCTAGTACTGAAAAGCTAACTAAATCCTTCTTTGTCAGTACTACAAAATCCATTCTCCATTCTTCTATTGGCTAGCATCATGGTGGAGCATTAATTTCAACTTTTGCACTAGAGAGTGGAGGATCTCCGTTGCTATTGGTTGGTTGACAAGTCAACCACTTCAACTCTTTTTTTTTTTTTCACCCCATTTTGCTTCAGCTGACCAGTCAACCCAACTAGAGCCATTTACAAGCAACTCACAACACCCTTCCTTGCTTGGAAATTCTCCAACTCCTATTAAGCTTCTCAAGTAGATATGCTTCCTCACTGGCAGCGATTTTGTCATTATATCTGCCTTTTGGTCTTTAGTCTTGCAATACTTCAAAACAACAGATCCTTTGGCAACCAAACCACGAATAAATTGGAAGCGAATGTCGATATGCTTCGTTCTTCCATTATGTGCCAGGTTCTTTGCAATTTCAATGCCGGATTGATTATTGCACCATATTTCTACAGCTCCATCACATTGCATACCACAATCTCCAAACATCCTCTTCAACCAAATAGCTTGGCAGGTAGTTGCAGTCGCGGCGATGTATTCGGCCTCAGTTGTGGAGAGTGCAATTACTTCTTGTTTCTTAGAGCTCCACGAGATTGCTCCTGATCCAAGATCAAATACAATCCCGGAAGTGCTTCGCCTGTCATCTATGCAGCCTCCCCAATCACTATCACTATATCCTTTTAGCTTCTAGTCATCAACCTTAGTGTACATGATGCCAAAGCTCCTCGTGCCCGATATGTATCTCAACAGGTGTTTTGCAGCTCCAAGTTGTGTCTTAGTTGGACTTCTAACAAACCTAGATAGAAGATTTACAGTGAAAGCAATGTCCAGGCGAGTATGTGTCAAGTATAGCAGCATCCCAACCAAACTCCTGTAAACCTTTGAGTCTGCATACCCGGATTCATCCTTGCTTTGAAGTTTCTTACTGTTGTTCATGGGAGTGCATGCTGGTTTGCATTGATCCATCATGAACAATCTCAAAGTCTCTTCTGCATACCTTCTCTGGGTGATGAAGATCTCTCCATGTGCTTGTTTTACTTCTAATCCTAAGAAGTAATTCAGCATTCCCAAATCAGTCATTTCAAAGCAATTCTTCATCTCCTGTTTAAAAGTCTCTACCATTGCTTGAGACGAGCTCAAATAGATGATATCATCCACATAAATGCTCACCAACAACAAATTCCCTTCTCCATCATTCCTTCTATACAGTGTATGTTCATTAAGACTTCTAACAAATCCCTTGCTTTGCAAATATCCATCAATTTTTGAGTACCAAGCTCTGGGAGCTTGTCTTAATCCATACAGTGCCTTTTTTAACTTGAGAACCTTGCCCTCTTCTCCTTCCTTCTCATAGCCAATCGGCTGCTCAACATACACCTCCTCGTGTATTTCACCATTCAAGAATGCAGACTTGATGTCGAATTGATAAACAGGCCATCCTTGCTGTGCAGCAATAGCTAGGAGCAATCGCACAGTCTCCATTCTGGCCACTAGAGCATAGATTTCAGGAAAATCTATTCCAGCTTGCTGTGTAAAACCCTTAGCGACTAGCCGTGCCTTATGTTTTTGAACTCTCCCGTCGCAGTGGTACTTGGTCTTGAACACCCACTTCAGTTGCACAACTCTCTTGTCAGGTGGCAGATCCATCAGTTCCCAAGTGTCATTCCTTTCAATTGAATTCAGTTCTTTTGTCATTGCTTCTCTCCAGACCTTGGCCTTCACAGCCTCTTCATATGTTGAGGGATCACACACATTTAGAGCAAATATGCAGCTCTCATAAACATCCTTCAGTAGCTTAGTCTTCTTCACTGGTGATTCCAAGTCTAAATCAGCTTCGAGACCGATAATACCATCATTGCCACCTCGATCTTGAGTTACATCTTCTTCACTGTGTTGTTCTGATGATGCTGGTCCAGAATGCAGATTGTCTTCACTTGCTGGGCATTGTGAATCGTCACATTGGTCATCATATAGCACTAAAGGTGACGACCCGGGCTTTAGAACATCATTCCAATTCCAACCTGCAGCTTCATTGAAAGTTACATCCCTACTTATAATTACTTTACAAGTTATGGGATTGTATAATCAGTATGCTTTAGAGTCCAAGCTATACCCGATAAATACACATCTCTCTGACTTTGTATCAAGCTTTTGCAATTTGTTTGAAGGAATTAAAGGATAGGCGATACAACCAAATACCTTGAGGTTACTCACAGGTCCTTCAGTGCACTGGTGGGTGAGAGATTGATCAATTGCACTGCAGTAGTTACAGCTTCACCCCAGAAGTAGTTTGGCATCCCTCTCTCCTTCATCAAGGCCCTAACCATGTTCATCATAGTGCGATTCTTCCTCTCTGAGACACCGTTTTGTTAAGGAGAATACGGGGCTATGAGCTGCTTAATAATTCCACTCTTCTTGCAAAAGTAATTGAACTCATTACTTGTAAACTCGCCACCACGATCAGTCCGCAACACCTTGATTCTCAGGCCAGACTGAGTTTCAACCATCTGTTTGAATGTTAGGAATGTCTCAAAGGCTTCAGACTTTTGTTTTAGACAATACAACCAGCACATTCAGGTGTGGTCATCAACAAACAGTAGATAGTATCTATTACCACCGAGAGAACTGGTTTGCATAGGACCACATATGTCTGCGTGGATTAAGTGCAATGGAGCACGGGCATTTCCAGATTGTTTGGACTGGAATGGTTTTCGGGTTTGTTTCTCCATCACACATGTTTCACACTGATGCACACTACTGATATTTTGGAGGCCCAGCATCATGTCATTGCTCTTCATACTCCTTAGTGACCTGAAATTCAGGTGGCCGAGTCTTAGATGCCACAGCCTTGTGTTTTCCTTCACACTTAACACCATATTGGCCTGCTCGACATCACTCACATTGAAAGGGAACATGTTGTTCCTTGTCTTAGCGATGCTAACAACCCTTTCTCCTGTCTTGACACTGTGAATTATGCACTGATCTTCTGCAAATACAACTGAGTAGCCAACATCTAATAATTGACCAACGCTCAATAAATTATGAGCCAATCCCGGTACATACTGTACATTGTGTAACAATTTGGTCTTTCCTCCAGCTCCTGCAAGTGAAACAGTCCCTTTTCCATGAGCTATCATTTCTTTATTGTCACCAAGCCTCACAGTGACCTTGTGACCTTCATCTAAATCGCTGAACATCTCTCTGGCGCCGGTCATATGATTGGAACACTCGTTGTCCACCAACCATACAGATGATGTCTTCTCTTTCTCTTCACATTGAGCTATAAAAAGGTTGCTCACATCTTTCTCTTCAGCCACCAGAGTCGTCTCCTTTTCAGTATTCTTGTCTCTATACCAACAATCCACCTTCATATGCCCGAATTTCTTGCATATATGGCATTGTACATTGCTTTTATAGTTTCTTTGTTCACCTTATTGTTGTCGAGGTTCTGCTGATCTGCCTCTTCCTCTTCCACGGACTCTTCCCCGAGAGAATCCCCTTCCTCTGCCTCTTGAGCTCCACTTCTCCTTGTCTTTAGCTCCAAAGGTTTCTCCTTTAACATGAAAGGCTTTTTCTTCCTTTTCAGTCTGATCACCTGCCTATCTCAATAGCCTAGCTTCATGTGCTAGCAAAGAGCCACTCACTTCATCCATAGTGAGTGTTGTAAGGTCCTTAGACTCTTTAATGGTGGTGACTACATGGTTGAACTTTGGTCCCAAGTTCCTTAGTAGCTTGCCAACAACCATAGCCTCTGGAATGGTATCTCCCAAGCCCTTCATTTGGTTAGCTAGCTCAACAACCCTTATGATGTAGTTTTGAACACCTTCATTACCCTTTATTATGAGGTTTTCAAAGTCATGTCTCATTGTTTGAAGCTTGACTGCCATCACCTTGGGATTTCCTTGAACAACCCTCTTCAATGTTGTCCAAGCTTCATAAGAAGTATTTGCCGAAGCAATGCGTGCGAGGAGGGGCCGTGAGAGTGCTTGTTGTATAAAGAAGAGTGCCTTTGCATCTTTCTTCTTGTTCTCCTTCACTTTACCTTCATCTTCTTTCTCCGAATAGCCCTTTTCAACGAGCCCCCATAGCTCTTGTGATCTAAACAATGTCTTCATCATGAAACACCAAAGATCATAATCTTCTCCATCGAAAATGGGCACAGCTGGTCCCGAAACCCCTGCTGATGGATTGCTGCTGGACGTCATTGCTGTAGGTGAGTACCAGCTCTGATACCACTGTTCAGGATCACTTCTGTTAAAATTCGGTGACCAAAAAGATACAGGCTTATGGGGGCAAGAGAAGAAGACAGTAAAGTTAGACTTGGATTTTTAGAATGGTCTCGCACCACACCTATTGGGCAGAGATTTTCATTTAAACATAAAAGCATTCAAAAAGTATTACATCATTACTCTATTAGAGTTCCAAGACAAAAGAAAGATAGCATTAAATAAAGACAACCTGGTATTAAAGAAACCTAGTACTGAAAAGCTAACTAAATCCTTCTTTGTCAGTACTATAAAATCCATTCTCCATTTCTTCTATTGGCTAGCATCATAGTGGAGCATTAATTCCAACTTTTGCACTAGAGAGTGGAGAATCTCCGTTGCTATTGGTTGGTTGACAAGTCAACCATTTCAACTCTTCTTTTTCACCCCATTTTGCTTCAGCTGACTAGTCAACCCAACTAGAGCCATTTACAAGCAACCCACAACAATGAGGAATGCTATATGTAGCGAACCAGCCACACGAATGACGTGGCTGGTAACGTGGCTGGTTCGCTACATTATTGTTTTATTTTTTTTATATTTAAAATATTTAATATAATAAAATAGCATTACTATTTCTCTCTCTCTATCACGTGATTCTCTAATTCTCTCTCTCGTTTGGTGCCCTAGTTCTCTCTCGTTGGTGCCCCCTCTCTCTCCTGCATCACTGATCCCAGCGAGAGAATTTTTTAGGGCATTGGGCTTCTCTCTCTCTCTATCACGTGATTCTCTCTCTCGTTTGGTGCCCTAGTTCTCTCTCGTCCGGTGCCCCCTCATCTCTTTCCTGCACCAGAGATCCCAACGCCGCTTCTTCTATCTTGCGGCAAGAGTGATCGACAGCGGACTGCCGCTCTCCCCTCTCTCGGTTTCCAGCTCTGGTCCGCCGCTTCCCCCTCCTCTCTCCTACACGACCGATCCTGGTCGCCGGTTCCCTCGATCCCGTCCACTGCTCCCCGATCCTGAAAACCGTTCCCCTCTCAGTTCACTGCTCCCCGATCCCGGTATCTTGGGGATGGATTAATGCTAAAGTTACTGGCTTTTTTCCTTGGTATTGGCAGAGGCTTGGTGGGTTGTCATATTTTTCCGGGGCTGAGAAGAAGGATGACCATGTTCTTGTTCCAGACATGGGGTCATCTATGATAGGTTGGTTTGATTGTGAGAATATATATATATATATATATATATATATATATATATATATATATATATATATATATATATATATATATATATATATATATATATATATATATAAAAGTTTGTTTTTGATGAGATTTATTGGATATGTTGCATGTTTATTGGGCTTTTTTGTCTTGATTTTAGAGCAAGAGAATTGTTTTATTATTTGAAAGTTTTGGTAGGGATTATGATCAAGGTGAGTAAACAAAACATCTTTTGAAGCTTTTCTTTGTTGATGTTGAAAAATCAATATTCATGGTTACTGATCTCTGATTATTTCATTGTTTATATATATATATATATATATATATATATATATATATCCTTCTTTCTATCTTTCTTATCTTGTTCTTATGGTACTTTTTTGTTTATATATTTTTTGATGGATAGAAGCTACACCAAAGCTTGTTCTTCAGCTCATGGATGTCAGAGGTCTCACCATTTCTCATGTCAAGATGAGCCACCTTCAGGTATACTCTTTGTGTGTTACAGGCTTCCAAACTTAACTCTTATATCTTTCTTTGTGTGTATATTTATATTGAAGTTAGATAATGAGCTGTTTTGATTTGCTTAACATTAATGTTTGTTTTTGTGCAGATGTATAGAAGCATGAGGAATGACATGAATAGACTAGGTAACAACACAAATCCAGTATTTTTGGATGCATAGGCTTTCTGGTTATTTCCATGTTTTTTAAGTTGTGTGACCACCTGCTTAATCACCATATTCAATGGCTATGATGTTTTAAGTTTAAATATCTTCTTGTCATGTTATAAGTTTAGTGCAAACCTATTAAAAAGATCATTTAGCAATATTCTTGCTGCACATTAGTCAACTTGAAGATGTCTCATATTTGATCAACTAAACTTCCATTTATGGAATACTTTCAGTAAATTCTGGTGTTTCTTGATTTCTAAGAATATGTTTGGATCGATGCATGTGAGTACCACTTGCCTTGTGCATGTGTTTGCTATTTTTTTTTTTTTTTGGCTGTAACATTGCAGCAATTTATCTTTCAGTAAATTTGAAGTTGTATTTTGTTTCTTTAGCCACTAGATGGAATCTACGGAAATCCAGGAACATCTGGTCCAGCTGCATCAGCTTTGCAAAGTGAATCAACATCTACGCAAGGTCCAGCACAAATCTACTGTGATGTATAATGTAAATAAATAGAATGTTCCTTGTCTCACAGGTTGAGTGATTGTTATGTAAATAAACAGAATGGTTCAAGCTCTGGTTTTTTCTTAAACATTGTCGTGTAAATAAACAGAATGGTTCAAGCTTCATTGTTATGTAAATATTCAGACATTTATATCTTCCCAGTTGTATCTATATGCAGACATTTGTCAAATAAAAGAAGGCATGATATGCAAAAATTCATTAGTTATAAGTGTTACAACCAAAATCTTCATCAGTTTGTGTTTATACTCAAAGTAGTAACAACAAACATGACCTGCAACAACAAACAATCAAATATGGCCAATCTACAACAAACATGACCTGCAACAACATTATTAACAAAAAAAAAAAACGTAAAATGGGATTTGCATAGCCCTAAGATTTCACATAATATTTTTAAAGTGAAAATTATAAACCTGAGATTGGTAAAAATTATAACCCTTAAAATGGGATTTCTAAATATTATGTACCTTAACTAAAGAAGAGGAGAGGCATCAAAGTAGAGAGGAGATAGAAGCGTCGGACCGGACTGTAGCTGGGAACCGAGAAGGAAGCGTCGGACCGGACTGGAGCTGGGAACCGAGAGGGGAGCGTCGGACCGGAGCTGGGGTACAACAAAGAGGAAGCGGCAGCCGGGATCGGAGGTGCAAGAGAGAGGAGAGGAGAGCGGCGGACCGGAGCTGGGAACCGAGAGAGAGGAGAGCAACGGACCGATGCCGGGATCTCTGGTGCAGGAGAGATGAGAGGGAGCGCCGGTCAGCAGGCACCGAACGAGAGAGAGAATTAAAGAATCACGTGATAGAGAGAGAGAGAAGGAGTAATGCTATTTTATTATATTAAATATTTTAAATATAAAAAAAATAAAACGATAATGTAGCGAACCAGCCACGTCATTCGTGTGGCTGGTTTGTGTGACTGGTTCGCTACATATAGCATTACTCCACAACAATATCATCAATGTAGTTAATTAACTTATAAATAAATAATATTTTTTTTAAATAAATTAACTGATCCAAGGGCTTTTTTTCATGTTTCTTCATCCGATAAACTAATAATATGGTAATACATGGCTAGTCTTGCACCAAAATATTGAGCTAGGATTATTTACATACATGCATAAAAAGAGCCGATGACTAATGAACTGGAGAGTGCACAGAGAACATATCGGTTAACCATTCTCTTGGAAGTAAAAAAAAATCGTCCGGTCACACATTCGCAAGCGCTCTAATCAACAGGCATGACCGTGGCTTTTGCAGCTTGTTGCGTGCTTGGTGCGTCAACCAGGATTGAGCACGTCATCTGCTCTTGGTTCTCAGGCTCCTCCGATTGAATGGGAGTGGGATGGGAGTGGGGATTGTACTGTTGAATAACCATGACGGACGTAGCATAGGTAAAGTCAGATGAGGCCAGGTAGGAACCAACGGGGCCCAACTCAGAACAGACGTCGCTCGGCTTTTCGATCAACGTCGTCATTGGAGGTGACCGGCGCCCCACCAACAAAAGGTTGCCTTTGCCGACTTCCTTGATCACTGATATGATTTCAGAGCTTGTCCGAGCCTCCCGCTCTTGGAATTGAACCTCCGTGTTGGATTCTCGGACCTTAGATATGGCGGCCTCATCGGCCGACAGTTCTCCTTCGTGGATTGTGATGGTGGAACTGCTGTCAGGACCCGCAGATAGCAGGAAGCGTACAAGACGAAGAGAAATGCCTGGATGCTCGGCCATGCGAGCACCATAAACGAGTGCCTCACGGTCATCTGCCCCGCCAAAGAAAAACACTATAATAGTATACGACACGCTGCTTGCCGATACCTGGGCGGTGCCTCCAAGGCCACGATCGACGAGAATACCCACAGAGCACGGTGCTTGGCTGAGGATGCGTCGATTAATCTGCTGGTAGATGTGGTTGAGGGACTGGAGGGAGCCATCGACTTGCAGAATCTTGTGGAAGGGAAGGATAATGAATGCCACTCGTTTTTGTTGGGCGCTTTCCAAGATGTCCTCATGAATGGTGTGGAGATCAGATATTGCGGTCATGGGCCGAATCGAGACATGGCTCAGTTGCTGATATGCCTCAAATGCCACTACAACGTGATCCCCCTGCTCCGAGGGCGCCGTCGACCTATTCCAAAAAGGAAGTCCATTGCGACGGGCTCTGTGCACCATGGAAATAGCTGATGACCTTTCCGATAGTTCAACTAGGTGCATGGCGTACACGATTACGCCCCGGCGACATGTGCCGCGGGAGGATTCCATGATGTTGATCAGCGTGGGGATGCTATGGCTACTGTAGAAGCAGGCTAGGACTCGCAATTCGCTGTCCGCTTCAACTCGTTCAATGGTACGGTGCTTGTAGGGTGTAGGCCTTCGGGCTGGCTTGTAGATGGCCATGACAATCGGTGTGGTTATAAAGGTGGTGAACAACGCCATGAGCACCAGGATGGCAAAAGTCTCGTCATTCAGCACCTTTCGGTCTTTTCCAATGTTGAGAACGATGAGTTCCACAAGGCCCTTGGTGTTCATGAGAAAGCCTAGGGTCATCGCCTCATGAGCAGGGATCTTCACAATAACTGAGACAATGAAAGTGCCGAAAATCTTACCCAAGCAAGCAGTGGTGATGACGAGAACAAGTAGGCCCCATGATTGGGCACCGCTGATGGTGGCTACGTTGGTCTTAAGCCCACTTGACACAAAGTAAAGGGGGAGGAAAAGGCCAGTTATCATATCCTCGATCTTTTCAATCAGGACCCCCGCAAAGGGCCCTTCCTTGGGCACGAAGATGCCAACAACAAAGGCACCGAAGAGGGCGTGGATGCCGATAGTATCGGTGACAAACCCGGCAGCGAGGACAGTCGTGAGCGTTGCGCATATATACATTTCTTTGACAGGCTCGCCCTGTGGGGAGTGACGCACCATCCAATCCAGGATTGGACGAACGAAGATGGCAACACCACCTACAAAAGCGAGTCCACATAGGAGGACCCAAAGGGAGATGAGAGCAGACCCTGACCCGGACAGGGCAATGGCAAGGGCGAGAAGAATCCATGCTGCCACATCGTTGATAGCCGCAGCTGACATGGCTATCTGGCCAATGTTAGTGGTGAGGAGCTTGAGCTCAGCCAGGATACGCGCGAGCACGGGAAAGGCGGTAATGGAGAGGGCGACACCCATGAAAACGAGGAAAGGGCCCTGCCGGGCTCCCTTGGCCACTGTGGAACGTAGAACGACGGAGGTACCAACGCCGAGCGCAAAAGGGAGAGAAATGCCGGCGAGGGCAATGGCGAGGGCACGCTTGCCGGTGCGACCAATGGCACGGAGGTCAAGCTCGAGACCTACGAGAAAGAGGAAGAAGAGCAGACCAATGTTGGCAAGGGTGTCCAGCACTGTCAGGCTTTGCGTTGGGAACACGTTGTCAAGAAAGGCTTTACTACGCCCCAACGCCGACGGCCCCAGCAATATTCCTCCCTGTTCAAAACAACCTTTGTTTATATTTGGCAAATCATAAATTTTTTTCATACATGTCTACAACCAGTTAGTTCCTTTGAAAACTTTTTCCCAAAAAAAAAAAAAAAAATTATTTTTTTTGTAGAGCATGTTAATTACATTTGTTTGAAAAAAAAAAAAAAAAAGCTTTATGAAAAACAGTTAGAGGTCTCTTTGGTGATGGTAAGGAGAAATATCCAATTCCATAATTCTGCTACAAAGACATAGCGTGACCTAAATGACCAACCCCCCTACACCTACAGTCAATTAGATCTTTTAAAAGCTTTTCTATTTTCTTTGAAAAGATATCCTCTCTATGCCCAGGTTTTCAGTTTGTCTTTGTTTAATATATCCACTCCCTGTCAAAGTTGCTTGATTTCATTTATTTCCATTTTCTGTTTCAGCAGTTTCAATTTGTACTCTTACTTTTGTTTATTAATAAATTAGCATTTTATCTATTTATTTTAAAAAATATACAAGTATAAAGTTTTGGAAATTTTAAAAAGATTTCAAAGTTTATAAATCTATTTCAATATTAATAAACTAAATTTTTAAGTTTATCCCGTCAACACCTTGGTAATACAAAATTACCCTTTTTGGAAGTGGGTTATAACTTTTTTTTTTTCATTATCTTCTCCAACGTGCCCTCTAGTGATATATAGTTTCAGGTAAGAAGAATGGTGAAGGTGATGGTTAAATAAAGATAAAAATACTAATTTATTGTAAATTTACTTCCATTGTAAAAGAAAGAAATGGATTAGATATATTAATATAGGGATGTTTTTGAAATTCAGGGTTTTATTAGACAATGACAAAAGTCAAAGATTTATAAGATATATTAAAAGAAAAAATTTTGACAATGAGGGGATGGTATTTTTTTTAAAAAAAGGTGGATAAACCACATCTTGCCGTAGCCTCTTATCTCGTTTGTATTATCATCTCGAGTTGGATGATGGTTGTACGGTTTCTTTTTCTAATCAAAGATGCGATAGTATTTTCTTCCAAATAAGTTATATATATATATATATATATATATATATATATATATATATATATATATATATATATATATATATATATATATTATGAAAACCTGGTCATGGCCTTATTTTCAACTGAAAATTTTGGTTTTTCAAAAAAAAAATGGTTCACAAGTAAGTACGTTTTATGTTTCTTTCTGGTCTTCTTCAATAAAGCTGTGATTTATTCACATTTATTTCAAAAAATAATAATAATAATAAGCACATCCTAATTTTTTGAACTGGTCAAGAAAACTTTTCTTAGAATGATGCTATACATCAAGACATTTAAAGTGAAGCTCCCAATTAGTCCATTCAAGAAAAGAAAACGGTACCTATTATATGATAAAATGGTTTCGGACTATTGACTCTTGCCTAGTGAATCGTCATCCATGCGGTTTGCACTTCTTAATTAATCCAAGCAAACTCAAAAGGCCATAGGTTATTTATTAGAATAGTCTTCAAATTAATCAACATGAACTCATGCAGAAGAAGTGGAGCATTTAATCTCCAATATGAGAACTAGCTAGAAAAAAAGTTGAAAGATGTAGAGATCATCAGGACGCTAAGTGTGGCTGATATATAAAACTAAGAAATAATATTTGCAAAAAATAAAAAGGAAAATAATAATCAATTAAGGAGAAAGAAGCGACGCACAACAATCTCGGCGATGACGCGGGGTTGGCGGAGAGGACGAAACAAGAAAGCGAGGGATCTTGTGACTACGACTACCAGGCAGATCTGAAGGATGGCCAGCGGCAGGGCGTAGTCCAGCGGATTATCACCCTGCCATGCCCCATTCGAAGTCGCTTTCATCGCCGCCGGGCACGACACCGTGTTATTCGCCATATATATAATGATCACTAGCTAACTAGATTCACTACTAGTGTCCCGTGCTAGTTAAGATATGGCTATTGGCTGGCTAATTTGTTTGGTGCCTGGTGTGCGAGCTTAATGTCCAATGCATTTATAGCCTGCCGTGGCCTCTCATGCGTGGGTGGGTATCTCTCATTTGAGACTTAAACATGTACCATGTTAGTCGGACATGATGTCATTAATTAGTTTGACCGAACTTACAAAAATATTAAAAAAAACAGATGTATAACACAGTGACACGCGATTGACATGGGATATTTAAATACAGACTTTAATTACACACGCAAATTTCAATTATTACTTATTATTCAAGGAAGATAATTCAAACCGCTCGGTTGTTCAACATTAGTTAGTTTTTTTTTTATATCAAAATGAGTTCATTAAGAAAAATAAAGACGTACACAAATTTTGACAGAGTAAATGAGGACGGAACTCGATGATGCTGAGACCACCCACATATAATCACTTCTCATCTTTTAAAAAATATACAAATTTTAACAATTTATAAATGATTTTAATGAAGATCCAACTCCACTTGGGCGTTGGTATAATTAATATGCAAATATTTCAGCCAATAACTACATGCAATGGAAATCTGGAGCTGTGTTGGATTGAGATTTACGCATATACAGGCTGATTAATGATTATCAAGCAGCTGACTTAACTGGCTTGTTCCAAGAAAAAAATTATCTTATGTGGACTCCCTCAATTGGCTCAGTGAGTCGACTTGTTCCTTGTGCTGCAATTTCAAGAACCAACTCAAAAATATTAAAATAAGTAATAGCGAGAAACAAGTTACATCTAGCGATTATACTAATAGTCAACATTATCCGGTATATATCTTGTTGAGTCATTGATGACATTGAACCTAATGCATGCTATTCAAATGAAGAACACAAATATCTGTATCTATGGTGGTGTTCCAGGTCACTAGCTATCAGGACAAGACCAACGCCCACTCGCGGACTTACACGCCCAAATCGATCTCCTGCTCTCCAAACTTCATTGTCCTCTGTGCATTCAGGGTACTGATGTACCGTACAATGAAGAGAAGGTTGGTGGTATAATTTATATGGCAGAGCCACCTACATGAGAAGGGAGGCAATTGCCTCCTGAATAAATTTATTCTCTTTAAGAGTTTTTTTTATCATATTATGTAATATATTGTTTTAATATTACATTTGTCTCCCTTCTATTTTTATTTATTATAAGTTATGATAAAAATATTTGTATTTTCACTTCTATAAAAATATATAATTATATATACGCTTTTATAAAATTATATTTACATGTTCATCATCACAAGTCACAAAACATAAATATTTATCAGTTATTCTTTACTTTTCTCTTTTGAGAGTCTTTAGAAAAGAAAGTCAACGAAGTCATGCTCTCGTCTCATTCATAGGAATCTTTGAGCATTTGTTTCTCACATTCACCTTGATTGCTCACCCTCATCAGTCATCACCACCAAGCTCCTGCGGTTAGGGCTGAAAATGAGCCGAGCTGAGCCGAGCTTTGCCTTGTTCAAACTTGGCTCGTGACTATTTAATCGAGCTTGAGCTCGAGCCGAGCTTTCTTCGAGTTTCATTTTTCAGGTTCAAACTTGGCTCATTACTATTTTAACTGAGCTCGAGCTCTAAACGAGCTTATTTCGAGCTTCATGCTGAAGCTCAATTTATTAAGAAAATTTGAAGCTTAGACTTGTCTAGTTAGCTTGATTAAGGCTTGATTATTTTTTTATTTTCCATTTAACTTAATGAACTAGTTAACCCGAGCTTTTAACGAGCTTAGCCTTCAAATACTAGTTTACAACCCTATATGTGTAGCTTAAGTTAACAACAACAACATATTCACATATACACCTTAATATATATATATATATATAAACAAGCTTGTTCACGAGTTTTGTTCGTGAACCGTGTTCACGAGCCAAAACGAGCCGAGCTTTCAGTTGCTCAAGCTTGGCTCGTTTATTAATCGAACTTAAAAATGAAGCTCAAGCTTGGCTCGTTTACAATATGAGCTAAACATGAACGAGCTCTTATCGAGCCGAACACCAAGCCGTTCACGAACGGCTCCGCTCAAATACACCCCTACCTGCGGTCCGGCCTCTTAGATTTGGTACGCTATCTCCCTCATTTTTGTCTTCAATTAGGGTTAAGAATAAATTCTCATCTTCAATTAGTCACGTTCTCATCTCATCCATAAGAATCTTTGGACATTTATTTCTCATCTTTACCTTGATTACTAGCCCTCAATCTCATCACTCATCAGTCACCACCACAAACTCCGGCCTCCGGAATTTGGTACACTATATCTCATTCTCTCTCATCTTTGTCTTCAATTTGGGTTAAGATTTAAGAACAATTTTTTTTTTTCATTATTTAGATTTTATGGTTCTCATTATTAGATTCTTTCACACATTTCTAATTATTCTTTAATCTTGTGTTGGATTTGGGTTAATTGAAATTTAAGTATAGGAATTTCGTGTTTGAGATATTTCAATACAATGGATTTTAATTTTTGATTGCATAGATAATGAAACTATTATTAATTTGTTCTTGTTAATGTTTTGTACTAGTTGTTTATATAAAAAAACTTTAACTAGTTATTATATTTAACTTGTGTTATTATATAATTTTGATTGTATTCAAAATTTGATTTATAAAATTCTATTTGCCCCCCTTATAAAAAATTTTTAGCTCTACCACTATATATATATATATATATATATATATATATATATATATATATATATACCGATAATATCTTTTGATACACTACTATTAATGTCAAGCGGCAATATCTTTTGATACACTACTATTAATGTCAAGCGGCAATATCTTTTGATACACTACTATTAATGTCAAGCGGCTTACAACAATGATCTCACAAAGGCGCGCCATATTCTAACCTAAACTTATGCAACTCGTTGGAAACAAAATAAAAAGAAAAAAAAAAGAATTCAAATATGCTCGAGATTAATTACTCTTCTGAAAGTCGTGTGAAAAGATGATTATTGTTAGTGTTAATGGTAGTTTCATACTTTTAGTGTGTTGGCGTCATTCAGTTCATTGATATGGCAGTATGATGAGGTTGCGGTTTAACAAGTTTTGATGGAATTTAACGGGAATAATTGCCATAAACACTCGAATGGTCTTATTGAAATCGCTTAGACAAAAAAAATAAAAAATGTACATTTAATTGAATCCATTAATGTGGAGATAGAGAGATAAGAACCTTAATAAGATCAATCAAGGATCACGTCCTATTAATTAAAAAAATAATGGGTTAATTACAAAACTGCCTATTATAAATTTAGCATTACTTTCAGAAATTCTATGCATTATTATATTAATTCACATATCTATGTTTCTAACTTAGATAATTAAGACTCTATTCAATTTGTCACTCCATTTAAATCCTTTAAATTAAAAATAATAATATATATAGACAATTATTAATGCGATCAATGTACATCTACACAACTTCATATATATATAAATATATATATATATATATATATATATATATATATATATATATATATATATATATATATATATATTAAATTCCTACATAATGTGTATCCACTCAATAAGTTCAACACTAAGGCCATCTCCAACCCAAAACTCTATATTTGGCGCTTCAATACTAAAAAAATACAGCTTCTACAGTGAAATTTTCTCCAACCATCATCTCTATTTTTAACTCTAAAATAGAATATTCCAAAAATATTTTTCTCCAACCACTATCTTTATCAATAAATTTAATCATCTTTAATTATTTTTCATTTGTAACCATTAAATTTAAATATGATACTATTTAAAATATATTTTTAATTTTATATTTATTAAAAATATTTATTAAATCTTTTCAAAAAAAATTATTAAATATAAAAATGATAAAAAGACAAACATTACATTAATGCATATTCGGCAACATTGGTGGAAGTGGTAATAATATGCCAGACTATTAGCTCTATCTACTGCAGACTTCATATTTGTATTTTGGGTGTTATCGTTTTTTTAGTATCAATGGTAATGTATGTTTTAGGTTTATTTTCTATGTTTTTATTTTATTGTTCATGTAATTTTCGTTATTTTAATGAATTTATATTTCACAAATTATTTTTCTTTAATTTTATATTTATTATTAATTAACAAATATAAATATAAAATATAAAATATTATTTTAATTAAAATATAAAATTTAAATATAAATTACAAAATTTAAAACAGAATTTAAAAAAAAATCAAAACAGAATTAATAAAAAGAAAATAAAAACATCATATAAACATAATTTTAAAAAATATAAATAAAAAAATAAAAATAAAAGATAAACAAAAATTAATAATCACATATAAACAGGATTTAAAAATAAAAAACCAATTAAACTGAATTTAAAAAAAAATAGCGTTGCTACAGTGCGCACAACATATTGCGCGCCACTGTAGCAATTATCTGATTTGGCGCAGGATATGGTGTTGGGTTGGAATGCATCCTGCGCCAAATCAGCCCATTTACTCTATATTTAGAGTTGCATTGGAGTTGGCCTAATGCCGTTTGAGCAAGAGACCACTTAAAAAACATGTTGATTGATTGCGGAATCTATATGCAAGGGGCGCCAAACCGCAATCTTAATGTTTCTTAGGTTTCATTTTATTTAAAGCAATAGTTAATGAGATTGAGAACTTCTTTCGTAAGTACGGCACTAAACTAAAAGATGCAAATATAAGCCTTACCAATATCATCAGGTCTTTTTTATCTTTTGCCTTTCCTTTTTTATATAATTATTAATTTGACCTTAATCTCTATTTCAAGTAATCATAGTAAATTATGAATGTGAAAGTCTAAACAACTAAACAAATAGATGCACATGACAAGGTCAGAGGTGGACTATACGCAATTAATAAGATGATAGTAATTATATATATATATGTATATATATAGTAAATTATGAATGTGAAAGTCTAAACAACTAAACAAATAGATGCAATGACAAGGTCAGAGGTGGACTATACGCAATTGATAAGATGATAGTAATTATATATATATATATAGTAAATTATGAATGTGAAAGTCTAAACAACTAAACAAATAGATGCACATAACAAGGTCAGAGGTGGACTATGCACAATTGATAAGATGATAGTAATTATATATATAAAGATGATAATTAAATAATATTTCATTAAAAAAAGTGTTAAAGAACAAACATATACAAGGTGCATCAGCAAATAATGCCCAATAAATAATCTCCATAATTTCCTTTTTAATTAATACTTGTTTCAATCAATCCATATTCTTTGGTACCATTCGGATTAAACAACTCTAATTTATCAAAGCTCTTCTTCAAGTATTCCATCATATATATATCTCCTTTGACAATTTTTTGCCTACCCACACATGGTGTGAAGTTTCACCAACTTGGACTTTTTTCCATTCATTTGCCATGTAGCCTTTTTTTTTTTAAAATAAATAAATAAATAAATCATAAGTTTATTTAAAAAAAAACACAGATAACCTTGTATTCTTTTCTGTCCAAGTTAATTTTCAAATTAAACCAAAACAACAAACACAAATTATTTCAATTTCTAGTGCCAGTAATGTACATGACTCCTAATTATTTGAGACATTTTTGGCATAATAATCCAGAATACCATTAATGCATATACAAATAGTTTAATTTTGTGAACAGTCATTCTAAATTTATCATTTTAATCAGTGTTCAAAAAAACGCTAGGTGCTAGTCGGGCGATCAGCCATCTTCTAGTGCCCAGAGAGCCTAGATGGGGTCTAGGCGGTTTTACCTTTTTAGAAAATATATATATTTATAATATAATTTTAATTCTATATAATACCCAAATAAATATTAAACCTCATACTTCAAGGAATAGGGAATCTACCTAAGTTTAAAGGAGTGATTGAAAAGGCGAAGGCGAAGGCAAAGGCAAAGACATAACACACAAATATATATATTTTTTCTTAAAGCCACCTAGCCCGACTTACCCCGCCTAATCCACCGCCCAGTCCGCCTAGGCGGTGCTTGGGCGTCCCTTTTTTCGATGGAAAGCCAACACTGATTTTTCACCGCTTCTTGCAAAAGCAGGTCGGCCTACCACCTTCCAGGGCCTGGCGCCGCCCAGGCGACCGCCTAGGCCGATTTTTTGAACACTGATTTTAATATCTATACTTTAAATTATAATTTTTTAGTCCATTTTTAGTTCCTATAAAAACCCTTTTTAAACGTTCACTTAAAATAACTAAAATATTACAATTTAAAAGTAAAAATTAAAAAGGTAAATTTGAAAAAAATATAAGAAATATTTTAAGAATTATATATATATATATATATATATAAATTAATTAAAAAAAAAACCTTCTTGCATAATAAATTCCTAGTCGTCTGAGTTCCCTTGTAGATCCAGTTATGAATGACAAAAGTTATCTGCACAGCCGTTTAGGTAAGTAGAATCAATATTTTGATGAGTACTGCAATATATGTATATATATAGTTATATCAAAGTAATTAATATTGTTGAAATGGCTTGACAAATATACATCAATGAACTGTACCTTATCACGTGTATATTTCAATGATTGACTTTTATAAAATTTATGTTGATATTTTATATAATTCCGTAGTGGTTAGGTTATCCTTTGATAAAGATTTCTTCCTGGTTTGAAATGTTTTTTTTCTGCTAAGTCGGTTTTATTTGCATATGATGCACGAGTTATATGCATATGTATATATATTCTTCATTCTCTCTATAAATCGCATTTAGTTTAGATAATCTTCTACCCATTGTTGATAGGCTAGAGATTCGAATTTTAATTAGTACTAGAAGTCCCAGTCCTTGTGTTTCGACAACTCTACCTCCCACGAGATACTCTTGTTAGTTCCGCCAGTGTAATTTGTGGATTTAGAGAGCACTCAAACACTCAAGAAAATCTCACACAAATAAAACAAGATAAAACACACGAAATTAGTGACCCAGTTCGGCGTCACTCGCCTACGTCTGAGGAACCAAGTCGGGAAATAAACAATCCACTAAAAGAGGTGAAAATACATGAGTACAAAACACTTTGTCATTCACACTCACAAATAAAAATCACTAACTTCTCTAAATTGTCTAGTTCCCACACAATCTCTTGCTCAAGTGTTACCCCTAATCTCAAAACAAGGTAGTTTATATAGACGCCTCAACGTCATAAATATAATCTTCACGGCTACTAATTTTGGAAACTTCCAAAATTAGCTGTTGCAACTCCTATTGTAACACAATTTGCAACATGACCCTCACTACTGATTTGACTTAGTTCTGGTTCTGTTGCGAATCAGCCTAAAGACTCATCAACCTCCCGGTCATGCTTCAACTAAGTCGATGGAGTCAGATCTCCTGATTCTGACTACCGAGAACTAGCCTGCCTCCTCAGTTCCTCACCACGCAGTCTCCTTGCAAAGGATGCGCACGCTTTTGTGAGTTTTCACGAAACTTACCAAACTTGTTCTTCAATTCATCAAAGTTTGCCCTTCAAATCTTCCAAAGAAAGATCTTCAACCAATCAAGCCAATCATGCCAACAATAGCCATGTCTTCAATCATACCCTTAATAGTTTTCAATCATACTTATTAAGGTTCTTCAAATCATACCTTCAATAGCCTTCAATCATACCATTGATAGATATTTTTTCAATTAAGCTTCATCCATATTTAGTATTCAATCAAATTTTCTAAATATGGTCTTGATAAAATCCTGTCTTCGAGTTGTAATACATACTAAAAATAGCTCCACCAAGATCTTCCAAGATATCTGCGTCCAATCCAAGATTCCTTGCCACGTCATCATGCTTCCCATGTCATCATCTATGCCACGTTACAATGGTTGGCACGTCATCTTGACTTGGTGTCAAATCATGTCAATTAAAGTGCTTTTGCACTAACAACTACTTTATTACTTGCTATGATTAGTACACTTACAGAATCGTACATCAATATTGTACATAGATTGAGCATGTATTTTATCAGTTGTATGTGTTCATTTGGTGTTTTTATATTCATTTTCACAGCAAGAGTTTGCGTGGGCCCCACAAAAAGCAGAGTTGGCGATGTGAAGCACTTTTAGGGCTTTCAAGCAGAAGATATGCCCAGTTTGGATAGAAAAGAACCGCATCACCAACCACACACCAATTTGAGTTCATATGGGCATGATACATAACCATATTCATGAATAGTATTATAGCTGATCACCATAGCAAAATTACTGTAGCACAGTACTGTAGCTAAACAAGGCAAAAGACAGAGAGACACACGGCCCTGGGGAAAATTCTTCAAGGCCGT
This sequence comes from Dioscorea alata, assembly GCA_020875875.1. Taxonomy (NCBI): domain Eukaryota; kingdom Viridiplantae; phylum Streptophyta; class Magnoliopsida; order Dioscoreales; family Dioscoreaceae; genus Dioscorea; species Dioscorea alata. Next base: position 25,233,871 of record CM037029.1, on the reverse strand, counting down.
GGACAGGCCCATATGACCCTTTATAAGTCAAATTTCTTGGAAAGAAATGGGGTAGGTTTTGTGGGGGTTTGAGCTAGGTTTTAGAGAGGCTTTGGGGCAGCCATTTATGAGGCTAAATCTCACATCTCCACCAAGAGGGAGGCAAGCACAAAAGATTGAAGGGCATCATCGGCAAACCTTCGGAGTTACTATTTACCCAAGAAAGTTCTCAAGCTTGGAAGGAGTTTTCTACTTCTTTTGATGTATTTTCATTCCTTGGTGTGGGTATGTGTTCCTCTCTCATGAGGAACTAACGCATTTGTGTATTTGGATTTGGATGAACCCTAGGATTTGTATATTGATATGATTTACTTTTGGTTTTCCTTAGTTTAAGATGTTGTTGAGTTTCAACCTTGTACTTGAATGACATACTTCCATTTATAGCGAGAGCTTAGTTGTATGTTCGGGTTGACCTATTGTCGAGTCGAAAGACCCAATAGGGCTAGACCTATCAAGGTTGGAGATGGTAATTGAGAAGGTGAACCTTAGGTAAAGGAGTGTCCCTTTCCCCTTCGAATCGATCACAACTATCTTCACACTCCCATGAACATTAGGCGATCGTATGAACCCTAATGAAGAGAGAGATCACCGCCGTGGTTTATATAGAAGTTTTGAGTTTGTCGTGTACCTCTTTCATGTAAATGAATTTCGAATATATTTGGAGTCACACAAACAAAAAAAAGAAACAAGTTATCGCCAAAATTGTTAAATAATTTTATTTATATTCAAATGCATACCATGATGATAGAAAAATTCAATTCTTTGGAAGTATAAAACAAATGCAACTTTTTTGATAAAAAGTGGATAAACCACTAGATTATTAAAAAAGAGAAAGTGCAGACAGAAAAACAAACCTGACAACCAAACAGCAAAGAAAGAAAAAAAAAAGATCCTCACCAGAAGTAAGGAACACTACAAGAAGAAAGAAAGCAGGAAAACAACAGCAAAGAAAGATAACATGTCTGAACTAACGAAGACATCCAGCAGGAGTCACAGGTCAGTCCAGGCTGGAGGAGAAAGTAAAACAAATGCAACTTATTAATTTAGTGAAACTTATTGATCTTTTAATTTGAAAGATCTACCAAAAATAGCTCTGGGGAGATAAAAATAATGATGAAGAAAAAAAAAATCATATGCAAAAAATAATATTGATGATGATCTTTCATAATTCGAATGGATGATATTTACATGTTTTCCATATTATGAAGTTAATTGTTCAATATTATCTTTTATATATATATATATATATATATATATATATATATATATATATATATATATATATATATATATATATATAGTTGTTATTACCACTATATACATATTAGTGTTTGACTTCTAAATGGCTTAATTTTATTAGATATTTACATTTTTAATATGTAAATATGTTTTATTTGTAACATGGTTGTTATTACCACTATCGACATATTAGTGTTTGACTTCTAAATGGCTTAATTTTATTAGATATTTACATTTTTAATATGTAAATATGTTTTATTTGTAACATGGCTATATTTGTTTTTTGGTATATATATATATATATATATATATATGAAATGTTCCATTTTTATATATATGTAATGTTCCATTTTATTTGAAGTATTTTCATTTGAAATTTTCAATTAAATAATATGTAATATCCAAAGGTATCACGTCTTATAATTTTGGTGCACCGTACTAAACTAATTTTAAAAAAAAAAAAACTATTGAGAAAAAAAAATCCATTTGTGACTTTCAATCAACTCCAATTACTGCATATTTATTTGAAGGCCATTTCATTATAACAAGAACTTCAAGTTTTACTGTATTATTATATGCAATTCACATTGTTATGATAATTTTCTTAAAAAAAATGGCTATGACATTTATTCAATTACACCCTTGAATATTTAATATTAGCTTCTTACAATTGAATGCATGTTGTCCTAGAATTGATAGAGATATATTAATGGCCTATACAATTTTTTTAAATAAGATAGGATAGTCACTTATCTCAACAAATACCATGAGAGACAGTTTTGTTCGGTTAATGAAAAAAAATTATTGTGCTTCTAATATGAATATGGTACTAACATACATAGTAACTTTTTTTCTAATAAAGTGGTTAAACCATAATAATAATAATAATAGTTTTAATGAAGGGCAACAAGCGCTATCCCATAAAAGGGTGTCAAAATAACAAATAAATATGGTGGTGCATTGTTACGGTGATTTAACGACCCCTAAGGATTTACAATGTGTGGCGGACTAACACACAAGGTAATTAGGGATTATCACGTGCGTCCAAGATAATGTATCAATGACCATTACCCAACAATGGTAAATCCCTTGCCTTACAGCCTTGGAGGTATCGATATGGTATTTCTATAGTATATCTATAATGTATTTGCTCAATACTGCATGTGGTATAAGAGATTGACCTTACACCACTCACTCATCACTCATGGTGACTTTCACTATGCTATCTAGTGATTATTTAATAATAATAATAATAACACCTTTTTAAATGCAGAAAGGTGGGGATTCTCGCCTATAGTGATACGTATAGTTATTCAAAGCCACTGGCCTAGAAGTTGCAACTTGCAATACATGACAAGAAAAATAACTCGAAATTTGAAGCCTAACATCAAAATTATTTAAAATAGCATTTAACCACTGTGACTTGCTGGCATTGCTGTTAGCTGTGGTCAAACCGACGGATGCATACCACACAAGTTACCGTATTGGATTTCTGAATGTCCTCGGCAACAACATTTCGCTAGCTCATTTCAGAATGGAAGCAAGTGGGCAAGATGTTGAAGCTGCCTCGAGGGCATGTACACCTTCTTGCCTTGCTAGCACGACGAGGACCACAACTTCTTGGTTATGGGGTGCAACGACTGTGACGGAAAAAAGTGTCTGCCGTGTAATATTGTCCTCTACATGCATGCAGCAGCAGGAAGTGTAGGGCAAGATGTGTTCTCATCAACTTTCTCACAAGTGGTTCACTCTGAGTCTTCTTGGGCACACAGGAAAAAAAACATGTCAACATTGAAGAGGCAAGGGCAAAAGGGTAACTTCAGAGAAGGGGTTATTTTTTTTTTTTTGCCAAGATGAGCGGCATAGCCGCTAAGACAGGGGCGTGCATAAGCCTCGGCGGAGCAAGTGGAAGCGGGGCCCGCGCACACATGGGCGCAGGGACCACCCGCACACAACCACTACTCACACTCCCAGAAATATGCCCTCACCCAAGATTCGAACTCTCACTTGGATCATCCCTTATTAGTGAAGGAGAAAAAGAATGGCATGAGAAAGTACTCTGCTATACTGTAGCCTGAATTGAGGAAAAGAAAAAAGCTCAAGGAGAAGAAGAAATTGAAGAGGCAGGGTTTGAGGTTTTGCAAGAGAATCGAATAGCATTTAGTGCCGAATTACGTCTATACTTCGGGTAGTTCATTCTTGCAATTAGATCTCCAAATCCACCGTTTTGATATCTCTTTTATCTCTTCTTGAAGTCATAAAATTCATCTTTGTGAAGATGATGAATGTGTGTTTGTTGTGAGTTTCTTCCATTGAATGTCCATGTCTTTGCGCTTGTAAATCTCTAATTAGCTAGAGAGAAACCTATGTAACCCCCATTGTTGACATAGTGGATGCACTTCAAGTGGCTCTAAATAATCCCGTGATTTTTTCTTCGATTTGAGGGGTTTTGCATGCTAAATTTGATGTCTTTACATCATTGTTTGCATTTGTCAGGCGTTAGAGTTTGTTATCCCATTCTAGAGCACAAAGAGAGGTTAGATTTGCACTTTCAAGGGTAGTATTTGACCTAAGGGAGTCATACATCAGCATAGAGGCCACATAGCATTGCAAGAAAGCCTTTCTGGCACCTTGTGCCCTGCATTGATAAAGTCCATATAGAATCAGTAGAAAGCCTTGCGGGCAACTTGCGCTCGCATATACGTGAACAGTTGTAGTGCTGGGAACGCCAACATGCATGATGTCTACCACATTTCTCTGCCCACCTACCCCTGGACTCAAACAGATCATTATCAACACTACAGCACTAGGAGTGAACCCAGAAATTTTTTCAGGGGTACCAAAAATTTTTTTAAAGAGAGCTAAAAATCTTTTTAGAGGACAAGCAAAAAAATGAATGAGGCAAATATTTTATTTTTATAAATATTTTCCTAAATTTTTTTTTTTTTTTAAACAGCATATATTTTCCTAAACTTTTATTTTTTTTTAGAAAATAAGTTGTCAAACAATAAATTTTACAAAAAAAAATCTTAACTATATAACCAATTTATTAAATGTCAAAAGGCTAAACAATAAAATTTATAAATATATTTGTCAAAAACTATAAATTTTTAGACTATATATACTAATTTATAAAAAAAATCAACTCATCAAAAAATAGACTTTTGCCAAAAAAAAAACTATATAAATTAATTTGTAAAATACTAAAGACTCAAACAATAAAATTTCACAAAGATTTTTTTCTAAAAATATTGGTTTTTTTATTATATGTATAAAAAATAATATTGGTTTTTATATTTTATATATATATATATATATATATATATATATATATATATATATATATATATATAATTTAAAAAAACAAAAACTAGGGGGCCATGGGCCCACCCTAGCTCAGCCGCCTGGACATCAAATACAATTTTTAACAATAAATCTATGATACATTGCCAAGAATCCTGTGGTCTAAAAAAGGATCATACTCTTGAGCACATCTCATCTTTATTTATTTATTTATTTATTTATTTTCATAAACCATAAGTGCAAGGACAAATTAAGAAATGGTTCCTGCCGTTGAAAACTTGATAGAACGAACTCTGTCATATATATATATATATATATATATATATATATACACAGACGTACGCACACATGCGCTTGCGTGCATATGGTTGAGAACGTAAACAACTAATAAATCGGTATTCGCGGATCATTCAGCCCCCTGGACATCACATACAATTTTTAACAATAAATCTATATATGATACATTGCCAAGAATCCTGTGGTCTAAAAAAGGATCATACACTCTTGAGCACATCTCATCTTTATTTATTTATTTATTTATTTTCATAAACCATAAGTGCAAGGACAAATTAAGAAGTGGTTCCTGCCGTTGAAAACTTGATAGGATGAACTCTGTCATATATGTATATATATACAAACACACACGTACGCACACATGCGCTTCCGTGCATATGGTTGATTACGTAAACAACTAATAAATCGGTATTCGCGGATCATTTTGACTTTTCATTTGTATATTGGGCTGAGTACAATTAAATACAATCCAATCAAGGAATACTTTTACATGAATCGTTTAGACTTTTCATTTGCATATTGGGCTGAGTTCATGAACAGAAAACAAACGGATGGATTCCTGAACAGAAAACAAACTGATGGATTCCCGATCAGTTTGTTAACAGAAAACAGTTAACAAACTGTTGGATTCCTTTCTTTTTTTATCAACTAGCTACCCCTCAACAATGGCCTCTTTTTAATTATATGTGTCTAAGTCTACCGGTAGGTCGAAGTCAACCCCCACAAACTATGACGACTGTGAAGGCTGGAGATCAGGCGAGAGTGTCGGGATATTATGTTTGCTATAGACGGACAGTCAGAGAGAATGATCTCGTAGCCATCATTCAAATTTTCCATCCCCGGCAGAAGCAGCTGCCAAAACAAGCCACCTGCGCAGGCGCTCCTGGCTCGGATCAACTTGTAGATCACAGCGTAAGCTGTGCGGTAAAATGCTACTTTGTCAACTCCATTGCACCCCGCAAACCGGCTGGTTTTGCCGAATTCTGTAACCAGGAGTGGCTTCCTTAGAATCTCATCAGCAGCTTTTGAGTGAGAGTGTATCCAGTCCCTCAAAAAGCTGAGTTGGGTCGCATCATCTGCGTGAGGGATCCTGCTAGTCAAACTAAATTAATAAAAAATATCCGTATTTAATTTATTTTTAAAATTAGATAACCAACTGAATGCATTTGTCATGTAATATATATATCCTGCTTGAAAACTACCATTTGGAGTGTTGTGTGATTTATTACTCTATATATGTATATATATTTATATATATAGGTCTTAATTGGCCTGTTGTTAATTACTGAGAAACGTGGGGTTGGGTAGAGATGCATTTGTTTTATTTTGGCACTGCATGGCTTACAAGGTTTTTTTTAGATGAACAATCACTGATTAGCAATGCACGAGAAAGAAGGTAATTAGGTGTTGTTGATGGTACGTACCATAGATTGGGATATAAGTGAATGGTGGCAAAGTCGATTCCATGGATCTGGTTATTGGATATAAAATCACTGCCGACGTTACGAGAGGAGGCAAACGAGTCATATTGGATGGCCTCCTGGTTCTGATCCAGCCCACCAAAGAAGCCTTCCAAGCCCACTTCCAGCAAATGCTTGCGGTCAATGGCTTTGACATATCCAGCCATTTCTTCTATCCAAGCCTGCATGGTTAGCCCTGACAGGTCGCTCGTGCACCGGCCCTCATTCATCAACTCCCACGCCATGATGCTCGGATCATCTTTGTACACCACCCCTGTCTTCGTGTTGTTTCTTAAGAGAATTGTCTGTGTTAAATCAAAATGAATTATACAATTACTAGATTACTAGATATATATATATATAAGATGGAATTTCATTTTCAAGGTCATGATTAATTAAATATGTATGTCTACATGGGCACGTTTAACTAGCATGTAATTAAACAGTACATGCACATTGTATGCCATATTTGTGATGCGCATACCGTATGTACATCATCAATCTTTATTAATTATTATTATTATTATTATTATTATTATTACCTTGACATGATTTTTATAAAATGTTTTGACGAGATAATTTGTGTAAAAATCATCTTCAGAGGTCAAGTTCTCCCCTCGCTGCATTGCCCATTCAACATACTGTCTCTTTCCATTAAAATTATTAACCAGACTCAATATCAAACAAAGTCCATATTTCTTAGCTTCGGAAATCACAAAATCAAGGCCCTGCATGCACAACATACACATCATCAGACAAGTAATTAATATATATATATAAATAATCTCATTCACATCTGAAAACTAGCTAGCTAGCTATATGTGTGCGTACCTTGAACATGTCCTCATTGTAGACGCCGGGAGAGGACTGCAAGGGTCGGTATCCGCCATCCTTGAAGGCCCAGGTCCTGACCACAGTCATTCCGTGGGAGGAGGCCTGGCGGAGAGCACGCGATACTTTGTCCATCTCTGACGGCTTCGAGGCTTTTGACATAAGCCAGTAAGCATTGAATCCATTCGGATAGAATAGCTGTCCATTCACCGTGAAACTAGTGCCATCGGCTTTCACAAAATCAGATGCCGCTGCTCCGCCGCCATATCCATATGCATGCTTTATTATTGGCCCTGGCCCAGGCCCAGGCCCAACCAAAGCTGAAACCCACAACAGCGCACACACAAGTTGTTTCTTTGCCATATATATATATATATATATGGATCCAAACAGAAATCAAATAATCACGAATAGAAATTAAAATTAAAGAAATACACACATAAATTAATTAAGAGATTGCTTAGCTTGCCTAGATCCTTCTTCGTTTTCTATATATATATATATATGTAATAGACGCGTGAACGTGATCCTTCCGGTGTTCGGTTATTCCATGGGCTTGTAATTCCATTTTGTCGGTCTAGCGATGAATTCAAGGGCGCAGATAATCACGCGCGCGGGGGTGAAAGTAAAGTCATGAAATTAAGAAAAAGGTGTTATCGTACGTAATATATAGGTCCCTTACCCTACTAATTTCTATGAAGAAGAAGTCAGTCAGATGTCCGATTCCATCAATCACGGTTGACTAATTAATCTCTAGCTAAAGGATTTTAGTAATTAATAAAACCGATCAAAGGAGGAGCGGGGAGCTAGCGATCTCTACTCTCTAGCCAGTGGACTTTGGCTCCTACGGTAAGCAGTGTAACTCCTGCAGCAACTTTGGCGTGCATCAAGCATGACAAGTAGTCTACCTTTTAATCATGCATTGCATCATCAATTATCAATTATCAATTATCAATTATATATATTGTGGCACGCATGCAGGCAAACGCGCGCTTTCTCTGTCGTTCCCATCATCAACTAGAACAAAATTAAGGAACATGACACGAGGAATTAATTCCCCCCACTGCAACCCGCGCCTTCTTCCTTCAAACTTGTACTCCAAAAACTTTTCTTCAATTAAATAGCCTGTTGGCTCTCTTTTATCAAAAAAACTTTTCTTCAAATTTTCCCATGGTTTGACCATTTTACATACAAACAAATCAAACTTGATTTGTTTCGTTGAAATTGCTGACACCATATCATCACCAAGACAATAATTCTGGTTCATTAGTACAAACTTTTCTTTTAATGCACCGATTTGAGTATGCATTAACTTTTTTTTCAGAAAAAAATTAATAAATCATAATTTTTTTTTTTTTAAAAAAAGCGCAGCAGCAAGCATGCATTAATTTAATATTTTCTTACTTTTTTAAATTCAATTTTCTTTAGAATGCTCAATTACATTGGGTTACATGGATTAGTACTTTTTTTCTAATAGACTGATATATATTCAAGCATTTTTAATTGGATCAATCTTTGCTTGTGCATGTATGCAAACAAATTTAATTTGTTTTCTCCTTATCCAGAGAAATGACATTCAAACCAAAGAAATGGCACTAGAACCATAATTGAACTGAATAATATTCCAATGAAAGTTAATACATCTATAATTAACTCATTTATTTATTTATTTATTATTTTGAATTTCTATATTTCTCATTAGCCACTTTAGTAAGGGCATGTTTACTATTTGAAAATCAATATAGAATTGCCTACTCAAACTTTTTTTTTTTTAATGCGCAGGCAAATTAACCACGGATTAAACCTAGACTTATAGTCCTTTTATAGCAATGTAACCTTATAGAATTATACTTTTACTAGTTGGTTCTAGTATGATAATATAGAATTGCCTTGGAAACTGTAAAGCATCAGCAAAGAACTCTGATTTTTGCTTTTTAATTGCAAGAGCTGCAAAAAATAAAAAAAATAAAAGAAAAAGAAAAAAACATGTACGTACCTAGGAGATCGATCCCATGAGACTTAGGTAGCGTTTGGTTGGATGTAGTTCTAAATGCAGTGGATTTCTAGTTACAATGTAACTGGAAATACTTGGATTTCAAAATGCAGTGTAGTTAAATCTTGTGTTTGGTTGGATGTAACTGAAATTACTGTATTATAAGATTTTATGTTTGTTTGGAAGGATTTGAAAATCTGAAATTGGAAAGCATGTGTATAAATATATGTATTGAGCATATATATCTGTATAAATATATGTATATGTGTGCATATGTGTATATACATATATGTATATGAGTATATATATCTATATAAGTATATGTATGTGTATCTGTGCATATATGCACATATATACATACATATATAGGTGTATTTGTATATGTAAACATACTATGTACAAGTATATCTAGAAGTGTATATGTATGTTTATACATATACATAAATATGTATATGTATATACATACATATATCTATATGTATGTTTATATAAATATGTATATGTATGCATATGCATATGCGTATGTGTACATGCATATGTATGAGTATGTGTATGTGTATATGTATGTATAGGCATACATGTATGCATATGCATATGTGTATAAGTATATGTATGTGTGTATATATGCATATGTCTGTGTATACGTGTATGTATATATGCATATACATTGGTTTTGAACTCCCGGGATTTGGTTTTACGGTCATTTTGACCGTAAAACCAAATCCATCCACCATGGTATTTTGAAATCCTATGGAAAAGCAAATCCCACAAAACAATCACATGATTTCAAAACACAAGGGATTTGGAGTTACAAATAACTCCAAATCCCTTAAAACAAACACACCCTTAATTCGCTTGGGAAATTAAGTCTTTGGAGCGAGTTACCCCAAAGATCCTCTAAGGACCGAGGCATTTGTGGTTATCTAAGGGTCAAGCAAAATGATTCCCAATGGACATTGTAAAAAAGACACTGAATGAACAAATAGGTGGTTCGCTATCGCAATGGCTACGTGGCAAACAACACAGCGGCTATGAGAAACTTATTACATCTCTCAGAAAGGGGATTTTCTAGTATGAGAATTTTATGGGTCGTTTGGGATCGTTTCTATTTTTTTGTTTTTTGTTTTTGTTTCGCTTTTGTTTTGTTTTTGCTTTGTTTTCGTTTTATTTTCAATTTTTGGAAAACAAAAATATGTTTGAATACACTAAGGCCCTGTTTGGATGCATAGTAATTTTTTCTGTAGGAATTTTATTCCATAGGTTTCAGAAATGATTCCTATGGAATTTACTACAGGAAAATTTCCTACGGATTCCAGTGTTTGGATGTGCACAGGAATTTTTCCATAGGAATTTTTAATTTTGAAAATGTAACTAGCTGTTAGAGTTTTTTTTTAAAAAACTAGCCGTTGCAGTTTTTGAAAAAATAGCCGTTAGAGTTTTTTAAAAATTAGTCGTTACCAATTTCTCTCTATTTAAAGCCAACACCCTTGTGCAATTTGTAAACTTGCCTCTCTTCAACTCACATTTTTACTTCTCAAAGTCGTTTGTTTCAATATGGATTTAGATCAATGGAGAAAGACTAATGAAGATGATGACGAATTCATGCTCACCATTTTACCAAGTTTATTTCCTGAAAGTTCATAAACCAGGCGTCGTCATACATCAATATTAACAGGTGCTGCATATGTACAAGAAATTCTTGAAGGTCATGAGGCACGTTGTAAGAGCGAATTTCGTATGGAGCCTCGTATATTTCAAGCACTTGCTAATTGTTTAAGGGAAAGATCTCTTCTTCGCATTTCAAAAAGAGTTACAATCGAGGAACAACTAGCAATGTTTGTATACACTCTTGCACACAACGCTAGTAATCGTGACGTGCAAGAACGCTTTCAACATTCGGCCGAAACGGTTAGCCGTTATTTTGGTAAAGTGCTTACAGCTATTACTACTCTTGCTAATACATATATAGAATTGCCACCGACAACAACATCACCCGTTATCCAGAATAGTAGAGTTTTTTTCCCATATTTCAAGGTTAGAAATCTTTATACTGTCTTTTTATTTATTATTTATGGTTTTTTAATTCTTATTCTTACCCAATGTTATGGTTTTATTGTTTTAGGATTGTATTGGTGCTATTGATGGAACACATATTCCAATAACTATTTCTTTGGCCTTGCAAGATCCTTATAGAAATAGAAAACAAACATTGTCCTAGAATTTTATGGTCGCTTGCGATTTTAACCTACGTTTTGTATATGTTAGAGCTGGTTGGGAAGGTTCTGCTTCTGATGCAAGAGTACTTCAGCATTCACTCGACCAAGGCTTCCATGTCCCGCCCAGTAAATTTTACCTAGTGGATGCAGGATATGCAAATACACCAAATTTTATTGCCCCATACCGGGGTGTACGTTATCACTTACAGGAGCAAGGACGGGCAGGATGTAGACCAAGCAATTACAAAGAACTATTTAATTTGAGACATGCTTCATTGAGGAATCATATTGAACGCATTATTGGTGTCTTGAAAATGAGATTTCCTATACTTAAAGTTGCAACCTTTCATCCAATAGATTCTCAAACTGATATAGTAGTTGCCGCATGTGTCTTGCATAATTTCATACGGATACACAATGGCACAGATGAAATTGAGGAAATCAGTCATGGAGGTGATGAAATTAACGTCCCAAATGGAGATAACACATATGAGAATGATGTCAATACAATGAACTCTGAACGTATTGCAGGTGCTCGCAAAAGAGATGAAATAGCAATGCAAATGTGGGATGATTACTGCAACTATCGTAGAAATGTAATATAAATGAAGTAATTTGATTATCAATGTTGCTATGCTTTCTTATTATGTAATAGAATGTTGGCTTGTCTTAAGATTATCAATGTTGCTTTGCTTTCTTGTCACGTAATAGACTATCCACAAATAATTCAAAAAACCATTCCCGCAAATAAACAAGTCCATCTAAAATAGATACGTGGATCTCGTAAACATAACGTCTTACAAAAGAGTCTAGTAATTGTGACAATAATAATCCACAAACATAAGTTGTATGTAAGGAAACACAAAAAACATATAATAGAACATTGTTTTTAATTAATCATTTGTCGAAGCCACAACACTTTCCGATTTTCATTGAGATTCAAGAAGATTTCACGATTATCCTTGTCTTTGAATAATGTTGTCGCTTTAACAAACTCATCATCTGAAAGTTGATCACACACCATATTAAACGCCGCCATGCATTCTCCTATGGTGTACTTCTCATCTACCTTGTTCATTTTCATAGCATCAATATATCTATCATTCTCAGCTCGACACATATCCATATATTTTTCTAAAAATGCCTCTTGAGTATTTTTCCGCTTTCGGTCCTTTTTCCTTCTTTGCATATCATCACCTACGCTTTGTCTTCTTGCACTACATGAACTTTGTGGTTGTGAAACATGTGGTTGACTGCATGGAGGTTCTGTTTGTGCAAAATCATGATGCTCTGTCTCTATTTCGGGTGTAGACAATGACTCGATGGGATCATGTGGAGCCGGAATGCTTGGAGATGGAGTGTCCATTGGCACGTTTGAATAATAATCTACATCACGAGAGCGTCTTCCTTCTGCATATCTCCCTGTGTAATAAATGAAAAAATGATTAGCAAAATTATTAGAAATCTTTAAATCAAACATTTGTAAACAACACTTTCTACCCTCATAAATTTTTTGCAATGCTGTGAAATACGGAAAGGGTTTTTGATGCCATCTTCTTGCTTCTTTATTTCTCTGCATAATTTCATGGCAATAATTAAAATAAACTATTGCATAAAGTTTGTAAATTATGTAAGAAAAATGTATACCTCAAGTAGTGGTGCCCAAACTTCTTCAGTGGCTTCCACCATATGTTTTTCATTATCCCATCCAAAGCCACTCAATTCGGTAAACCCCTTCAGAAGCTTGTAAATTTTTTTTAACTCTTGCTCCAATGCTTTAACTTGTACAACAGTGCATTTTAAATTCGGGAATCTCGTTAACATGTCACGCAATATTCTATTCCATGCCTCTTTAGTCCATCCATTTTGTGAGCGGTATGCGGGAACGTTATAATCACCTAATAATTTCACTAGATGAGTCCTATGATTTTCATTCCATTTGGCCCTTGTGTCGGTCTTCTCTTGAGTTGTCATCTATATAACTCAAACAAAATAATGCCATTTAAATAACAAATTAATAAATGTCAATGGCAACCCTAAATGCTGTGTGAGAACATGCTATCAAAAGAAATAAATAATTAATAAATACATGTAGAATTTAAATAAATAAATTGAGAATTGGTTACTAATTGAGAATTGGTTGCTTACTGCCAAAGAGAAGGTTCAATTCAGAACACAAGCTACATAAACATTGACAAAACACCCCAATTATATTAAATTGAGAACGTATGCTCTAATTGAGAATGTCACCATTAATTACTGTCAACTATCTCCTAGCAATTTTAAAGATGGGCCACCATATCATTAATTATAAGGGACAGATTAGAACCAATAATTGATCTTGATTATGCAAGACATTCATTTATACCAAGATTGTCAAGCATACTTTAAAGATAATGGCCTTAATGTTGGGCTGGTGGATCCAAATGGGTACACAGAGGGACCGGTTTGCAGGTGGTTTAAGAAACAAAAAGATAAGCAGTCCCCTTCAGATCATTCCATTTCGCTTAGGAAAGGTTTTCCCATCTCAGTTAAATTAAATATAATTAATTCAAAGTTACATAAACATTGACAAAACACCTAAATATATTACATGTAAATATGAGGATACATGAGAGAAAAAAATTGATACTTAGAAAATTTTCTTAATTACCATTTCATTTTAAAAATATCTTAGTTGGACTACAATGGCAGGCAACTGAGTTAACCAATAGATTTACTGATTTAAAAATAAGCAATTCATAACAGTTAAGGATTAGTGTAAGGAAGATTGAGTAATAGACGTATAATCAATTTGATTAAAACCAAAAGCAAAGCAACTTTCTCTATTATGGAGCTAATGATACAAAAGAGAACATGAATTGAAGTAGAAGAATCTTATCACTCCAGGAAATATATCCTGCAAATCAAAATGCTAAAATTAAAATAGTAAAATGAGAATTATTTATTTTATATCCATATAGAGGACATCTGATCATTAAGGTTTATCAATATCACTCAAATTTCCCCAATTAACAAAGGTGTGAAGAAACAATTCATATTCTCACATAAACATCACTGCAGAACAAGAAAAAGCAGTAACCAAAGAATTATCACTGCAGAACAAGAAAAAACAGTAACTAAGAAAATGAAATGACACAGTCCCGTAGGTCTAAATCATTACTGCCTTTTTAGAAAAAGCAGTAACCAAAGAATCAATAAAACACATAATCATCACTATGGTTCAACAGAATTGTTGAATTTGAAAGAACTGATGGTCCTGAAATGATTCATATTCTATAGAATTGTCAAATTTCAAAGTTGGTCTCCTACGAACTTCAGCCACTACTATGGCATATGCAAGAAAGCTGTTAGGCACTGAAGGTTTCATATGTCCTCAATCAACTCACCATTGAGTTTTGAATTGTCGAAAAGGGCATAAACAAGAAAGCATCAAGCTTGACAAAACCAAAGACTGGATCAAAGCTTTGGGAAAAACAAAGAAACAGAATACCATTTGAGAAAAAGAGCATCTGAGATAGAAGAGAAAAACGATGACCGGAGATCTCACCAGTACTCGTTGAACGGCGGCGGTTGTGGAAACCCTAGCTCGCGGCGAAGGCTGGGGTCCGGTGACGCTCGGCAGGGCAGAGAGTGGGGCGGACTACGGTTTCTGGCTGAGATGTCCGAGTCGGAGTTGTCGGACTCGCCGGAGAAAGAGGAGAGGCTCGGGCTTGTTTGGAGAGAAAGAAGAGAAGAAAAAATTTGTTGTGAGTGTGAGGAAAGGAAGGCAGCCCGAAAATCAAAGGAAAAAAAAATTTTGGGTCCCCCTCTTTTACAAATTCCTATGGAATTGATGAGATTCCATGGTATTTTATTATTGTAAAATGGTGTCCAAACAGCAAAAAATAAAAATTCCATAGGAACATTAAATTCCATAGGAATCACCAATATTCCTATGGAATTTAGGGGTACCCAAACAGGCCCTAACTATTATGTATTTTAAAAAACTGTGAACAAAAACATGTTTGGTTTATATAAAATTATTATAACCCAATTATTTTTACAAATAATTTCTAAAAATATAATTTTTTATACTATATAAATTAATTTGTAAAATATCAAGCCACAATAATAATTTTTTATAAATATATTCTTTAAAAATATATATTTTTAATATTATTAATATTATTATTATTATTATTATTAATTTGTAAAAAATTAATATTTTTTAAAAATTAAAAATTAAAAGAGAAGAGAGAGAGGGGGGTTCATGGTGGGAGGAAGAGTTTTGAAAACGTTTAAAAAATAATTGAAAACATAAAATTGTTGTTTTCTGTTTTTTTGGAAACATGAGGATTATTGCCAAAATTTTTGAAAACAAAAACAAGCTGCCAAACATGTTTTCTAAGTTTTGTTTCCAAAATATGAAATTGAAAACAAAAAACAGGAATTGACAACAATGCCAAACAAGTCCTTATTATTTCAAACAAGCCAATTAATGTACTAATCTTTCTGGGCATAAACTTTTCAGTAGAGTGAGTGACACTGTGCATTGAATTCCCTCATCAATGAAAAAATTGTAGGAGCACACATTAAATTTGCCATTGGAGGTTATCTATGTTTTGCCATCTTGCCTCTGCAAATCAAGGAATATTACTTATCTGTAAGCTTCAATCAAGAAGGTGTTAGTCTTGTGTTGTTAACTTCCAAAAATGGCACAAAAAGACCCCAATGGGTGTTAAGATCAAGAGAATTGCTTCGGTTAAAGATTTTTTACCATTCCCCCCTAGAACCAAATGTTATGCCTTAAAAGAATAGAACATATTCCAGTACAACCTGTGGAATCTATATCACAGGTAATATTAATGTATTGTAGGTCAAACACACTGTAATGTAGGTAATATTAATGTGACTAACCTAATGTGATTTTCAATGATGCAGGTTGTTAATGCAGTTGAGAAAGATCCCCATTGTGCAAGTACTGCCTCTGAAAATTTAACAAACAGAACAAAGATTCAAACAAGAGGAGGAAAAAGAAAGGCCCCGAATGTAGTTAAGGCTCAAAATCCTGATGAAAAACAGAAGGTGCAAAATCCTGCAGAAAATGCAAAGAAGCAAAATCCAAGAAGTAGAAAAAATGCCACAGCCTCAGAAGTTGGAACCCAAAAAAAGAAAAGGATGGGTGCCACCAGGTGCTGGTGGTGCTTCTGGGGCTGGAAAAGCAACTTAACCTAATGCACTGGATTGTTTTTTTTTTTTTTTTCTGGTGTTGTTGTATACAACAAGGTAATTATGTGCTGAAACAAGTTATTTGGAATGTTGTGGCCAATTTTGATGTATACATAGGTTACTTAAATTTGTTCTAAAACATGATATTGGGAATGAAATTCTCCAATGTATTTTTGGCAATGGAATGTATAGCGTGGTGAAACATATTCAACATTTAGTATTTTTTGTACAACTACAGCCTTTAGTATTTCTGTATATCTACAGGAATATTTTTTGTACATGTACAACAATTAGTGTTTCTATATATCTCCAGGAATATTTTTTTTACATCTACAACAATTAGTGTTTATATATATCTCCATGAATATTTTTCTGGCATTAGTGTTTCTATGCAACAGTGAATCCAGATATACAACAATTAGTGTTTCTATGCATGAATCCAGATATTTTCTGGCATTCTTTATCAGTTGAAATTTAATTGTTTATACATGATTAACTAGAAATCTCAACAATTCATTTAACAATAATTGTGGATTAAATTTCTAAAATCATAAATCCCCTGCAATATTCTTCAAGTACAACAATAAAATCATCGACGAAGCTTTACAATAATAAAATTAAAGCTTCACTCCATCAATTCAATAATCAATTCAAAGCTTCGTAAATTCAAAGCTTTACAGAAATAAATTCAAGGCTTCACAATAAATTCAAATCTTTCGAGGACATATTGGCTGCTTTGTATCCTTGACCAGATTACACCGGTGGATGAGGGATCTAGTTCCTTCAGACATTTGGCCTAGGTCACTTGGTGCGCAGCTTGGAGGAGTGGTGTCATTGGCCGGAGCTCACCGGTGGATCTGGAGAAATTAGGGCTTGGGCTCACCGGTGGATCTGGAGAAATTAGGGCTCTCTGGCTAACCGGTGGATCTCGAGATTTAGAAATTAGGGCTCTTGGGCTCGGGGGAGAAGAACAAGAAAAGGTGCAACTTATCCACGTGGCGCTTATGTGGAGTTGAAGGGTGGCCACGTGGATAAGTTGCTTACGTGGAGTTTACCACGTGAGCTGTTGACGTGATAACGTATCGTCCATGTCAGCAGGCCGGTGGACACATCAGCAAACAAAGGCCGGAATAGCGCTGGTGCCCTCCCGTTAAAACAAATTAGAAGTTATGTGCTCACTTTGTTACGAATTAAACTTAAGTGCTCAAGTTGCAACACGGGCAAAGTTAAGTACCTACCCCAAAAAATTATCCGGAGATGGCTAGTGCGTTGTTGGGTGATGCTTTCTCCTAGGGTGTAGGAGGGGTCCTGTTTTGGTTTTTGTTTTGTAGGTCGAAGGTAGTTGTTTGTTGTTGTGCCTTCTCCCACATCTTATGGGTAGCTATATTTCTTGGGTAGTTGGTGCCCGTTGGTGTTCTGTTGATATGCTTCCTCCTTTTCAGTAATGATGTGGATTATCCATTTTTTTTTTAAAAAAAAAAAAAAACTATGTTGTTGTAGGATTGATGCTATCAACATAAAGTTTTCTATTTTTTTTTTGGAAAAAGGGATATTTTCACTAAAGAAGGATCTATATACAGATAACGACGCTTATTTAAAGTGTTATCTTTTTGTTTGCATGTGTAGAAATGTTTTACAAGGATATGCAGTAAATTAAGTTGTGCCTTTTACATTATGTCTCTTAAAGTCTGTATAAAGGATTAATCTTGTCCAAAAAAAAAAAAGAAAGGCTGTATAAAGCATTGGGATGAATATGAAATTCAATTCAATTGAGTATTTGAAGAACATAAAATATCAGTGAGTTTCATTACTTTCCCTCGTGTTGTGAGTTCATCCAATTGTGAGTTCCATTAGTCTTCAGTTTAATATAGTTAATTTGGAAATGATGGTAGATGATTAAGGAGCCAGGACAAGAAAATTTAAACGGAGTATGTATACTTAATTATAGCTAGGTGTATTCACACATGACTTGACATGAGATAATATTTAGGTGAAATTTATAATATATATATAGCATTAAATCGCGATCATGTTGATCATCATTCAAAGCAGTACATATATGGAATGAAAAGTAACTAAAGATGATGATTGAGGTTAGATAAGGTGCGAGAGTGACTGGCAATGAGAGCCGCGGTGGAAGGGAATTCAGGCAAGACGATGCCGTAGCCATCTTGGAACTGGGCCAAGGCTTGGTCCAGAAGTTGCCAAAAAAGGCCTCCAGCGAATGGGCCATTATTGCGAGCACTGTGGAGGATCATTGTGTAGGTGACAACCATTAAAGCATCCCTCGACTTGATCGAGCCTCTTTTTTGCTTCAAAGATTTCCCAAACTCACCCATCAAGATTGGCATTTTCAATATTCTGCTTGCATCCTGCACATGTGACTCTGTCCAATTCTTCATGTATTCTAATTGGACTTTATCAATTGAGCCTGATAACCTTCAAGTGCATGTAAAAGGCATCATCATCATCATTGACATAATAATTCAAACATGAAAAAATTAATAAAGAAACATGCACATTGATGCATATATATATGGAGATTAATTAATTAATACCATGTATCTGGGTAGGCATGACATGTAGCGAAGTCGATCCCCTTAATCTGATTGTGAATCAAGAAATCAGTACCAAACACAACACCTCCAGGATTTAAATGCTTTTTTTCAGGTGCGCTATTTCCATAAAATCCTTCCATTCCCACATCAAGCAGATGCTTCTTGTCTATGGATTTCACATAAGCTGCCATCTCTGTGATCCAGTTCTATACAAATAAAATATATAAATATGATGCAAAAAGAAAAAAAAAAATTGAGTAAACTAAAATGTGTATATATATATCATTCAAGAGAATATATATACCTGTAATGTCTTGCCTGAGAGGTCACTTTCACAACGGGGCTCATTAATCAATTCCCATGCGAAGATGGTGGGATCATCCTTGTATATCATCCCGTTAATTGTGTTCCTCCGGGTCAGTATTGTCTGAATATATATATTATGAAACCACAGAAATAAAAATAATAAAAAAAACTGAAATTAAAAAAAAAAAAAAACAAAACAAAACAAACAGAGATATAAGGCAAGGAATGTCGCTGCCCCAACCATGCTGGGCCAATATGTACAACCTTTTTATTTATTTATTTATGTATGCAGTGACACATATATAATGCTACCTACCCTACCTTAACATGGTTCTTGTAAAAGCCCTTGATCATGATGTTAGTGTAAAAGTCATCCGTGGAGGTCACGTTCTGGCCCTTCTCCCTTGCCCACTGGACATACTGTTTTCTCCCTCCAAAGTCCGAATAGTAATTCACCAGACTCATTATCAGATAAATCTCATTTCTATGAGCTTCTGAAACCACGAAATCTAATCCCTGTAATTAAATCAAAATAGTGAATGAGATACATATAATGTATACAAATATATATATATTGCTGAATTAAAACCTCGAGTTCTATTCAAATTAAAGAAAACTTAAAATGTTAAAATAAATAATTCTAATTAATAAATTAGTAAAAAAAAATATATATGTGTATGTATACTTGGAACATAGCCTCGTTGTAAGAACCAGGAGCTGATTGCAAGGGCTTATTAGAAGCAGCAGTACCATCGCTAAAAGCCCAAGTTCTAGCAAGAGTTAATCCATATACTGAGGCTTGTCTCAGGGCAGAGGCCACCTTGAGCCTCTGTGTTGGGTCAGATGCCACCAACATCATCCAGTAGGCATTGAAACCGTTCAAGTAGAAGGTACTCCCATTCCTAGTAAATTGCAACCCACTCACCTTCACAAAATCCTCACCACCTCCACCTCCACCTCTACTACTTCTTGATGAGATTGAGATGCCTTTTTCTTCTTCTTCTTCTACAAATTCTTCTTGTCCATACACCTGCAGCACCCTTGTTTTGCCATGACGCTCAGATGTCAAGGCCACTACCAACAGCGCAATGCACAAAATCCTCCTCTTCTCAATATTCATCATCATTAACATCTTAATCTGCTGCTGCTGCTGTTGCTATTAAGACTGACTTGAGATGATGTATAACTGAAGAGAATGTTTGTGTGCATACGTTATATTTACACATGATATGTTTTGGAAAGAAGTCAATGGCATTAATTATGATTTTCAATGGACAACCTCACAGTTAAAGTACTCATTCAAAAAGAGTAATTAAGTCTAGTAACAAACACGGTATCCACTGGCTAAATTTGGAATTTGCAAATATTTTAGGAACAATGAATAAACATGGGGTCACTCCCCCAAAAAACTGTTATACATATGTATTTCTGTGAAGAATCTCATGGCAAAACATGCAAAATTATCAAACTGTTTTCTCTGTTTACGTATACACATACCCTTAGGTTGCTAAAGATGTCCATCACATTCTCCATGCCCATTTGATACATAACACCCTTAATTCCTTATGTTAATTTGTGAATGCAGATTCAAGTTGCAACAAAGGAGGGAGCCAGCATCACGTGGTTGGTTGCCTGGGGCTTTCCTTTTAGGTTGCGTATATACATACCCATAGGTTGTTATTTGCTAAAGATATCCATCACATTCTCCATGCCCATTTGATACATAACATACTCATGTTAATTGATATAGACATCGTATATATAATTCTCTTTTGCTGCATTCAGATGCCATGCACTGAGAAGTGAGAACCCCTAGAAAAAACAAAGAAATAAATAAATAAAGTAACGTGCAAGAAACATTAGCAAACATTAGAAACCTGATAACCAAACCAGACCTCCAAGAACATTCAGATGCCATGCACTGAGAAGTGAGAACCCCTAGAAAAAACAAAGAAATAAATAAATAAAGTAACGTGCAAGAAACATTAGCAAACATTAGAAACCTGATAACCAAACCAGACCTCCAAGAACCAAATAAGTCAATGACAATTAGTCAATAACATGCCACCAATCCACATAGTTTCTCTTTGAGAACCTCCTTGCACATTTCTGGCAATCAAACAAACAAAAGCGCAAAGAAAAGCAAGAAAGGATTAGGTCCCTTCCCTTCAACACTAGATTATTCATCTGATACAACACCTGCAAATCCTCTTGACATTGGAGAAAACAAAAATGAAGTTCAGATCCAAAGGCTCAAGCCAGAGGGCTTCGGTCATGGGATAAAAAGAAAGAAAAAAACATATCCAGTCTACAGAAGGACACCTGAGTGAGAATCATTACTGATCTCTAAGATCAAACATGAGCTACAAAGAGGATTGATTTCATACACATCTCAACATCTCCCGGGTTCAGAACTGAAGACCATTCTCTCGTGCAGAGTTAGCCAGGGCTTCTATACGGCCATGATAAGGGTAACCACCTCTGTCAAAGGCAACCTTTGAGATTCCTTTCTCCAAGCAAGACTTTGCAATGGCTTCACCCACCTTCTTTGCCACTTCCTAGTAACCAAAATTGTTAAATTGACAGCATGTCAAAAACTGGATTGCAGAATATAACTCAAAGGATCAGGATACACTTTCCTTAGCAAAATCTAACTCAAAAGATCAAGCTACACTTTCGTCGAGCAAAATATTAATTTATGCATAAAAAACAAAGACAAACTTAACACAAAAGTTTGCAAATAATATTATGATAGAGGCTAATATAATACAAAAATTCTCCCATTTGAACAAAGGGGATTTTCTTATTTTATTTGAGCTAAAGAAAAGTTGATCAACAACTGATGAATTTGGAAGATATAGAAGCTTTCAAATGTTTCAAATCCCAAAGCACTCCAGTTATTGCAAGGGAAGGTGCTTGTAATTTATGAACAAGGAGCAAATGGAAAGCAACAATTGCTTGAGCCTTGCCAATCCATGATGATTTAACTCGCAACCTACACATATGACAAAAATCTATATCCATGAACTTGTGAATTCCTGATATTTTGTCATAAAGGAACAAAATTGCCAAACGGCATAACTTTCTATCTTTATGTAATTGCTCTTTCATTTTTCTCTTTCATTATTGTGATTTCTTAGACGCCGGTCAACAATGTGAACAAATTAACCATTTAGCTTATTTACCAACAAAATCAAAATATTATATTTCACTCAAGTTATGTCAAAAGGATTATGCATTATAGGCGGAAATTCAGTCAATGTGAATTTGTGAGATAGGGGCAGGATAAATGGAAGATTATTTGGATTGTTTTGTTACCGTTTGGTGAAATATCGAAACAACCTTTTGTCAGTCTTTGGTCAAAGATGAGGATAGCTTCATTTGCTCCCATAATTTGTTACATAATGACCTAGAAAATGAACATCAGAATAGATTATTATGCACTTGGAGCTTGAAGGGTTGCTATCAGAATTTATGAAAGATGTTGTTCCCTAAGGGTAAGGGGCTCAGCGTACAGTTTAATAGATTAAGTTATAAAGCAACCTCTACTGGTAGGGAACAAACTTTTGCATGACATTTGGAATTTGAAAATTTAATAAACCCGCAAGTGTAACAGAGCAGCTGAAGGGAAGAACACAAAATATGCCATGTAGTCCGCATGTAGTCAGCAAAGGGAGATGGGTTAGCTAAAGAAATATGCAAATTTCTATCATAATCAGTGTTGAAGACATATGCTGTAAGAGGAATTTCCCATGCTCGTCTAAGGAATGTCAACCTTCTAGTATGACTTGAACTAATAAATTAACCTTCTTTACTAGAAAAGTGGTAAGTCTTTTAACATTAAAAAAAATTGCAATTTGTTATGGCAAGAATAGCTAAGAATGCAAAAGAAACAGCAGATAGGGAAGAACAGAATGTGTGAATAGTACAACACAATGGCATTAACATTAAAATGGAAATACTTACAATGGTGGGGGCAGAAGAGTAATCAAATTCTTGAGAGATAGGTTTCTGCATCGTTGAAGCAGAAGCAAGAGTGTGCATCTTGGTGTCATCAATGACTTGGACATATAGGTGTTTGTTGGAACGGAAAACGGACAGCCTCGGCCTCTCCGGTGTACCCTCTACCTGAACAGATAGCAACCAATTGATTGGATTTGGTGTTACTACTGGAAAAGTGGAAACATAACAATAGCACATGTAGTGGGGTAGAAGCAAGATGACAAACAATCGACTTCAAACAAGAAGAAATAAATGGAAATCAAATCGCAGATTGGTAAGAAATTATTAAGATTAGGAGGGAAGGAGGACTGACCTTCTTCCGCACGCGCTGATGGCGGGCATCGCGGTTCTGCTTGCGGGTGACGGCCTTGGAGACGATGCAGGGAAAGGTTGCCGCCGAGTGAAGGAGAGGGGTGACATTGGTGATGGGGATGAGAGGGGTGCCTCTCAAGGAGACGGAGGAGGAGAAGGGTGCTGCTGATGACCAGAGACAAGCGGCAGGACACATTCTCTCTCTCGTTTTTGTTTGTCTTGTTTTTTTTCACAGGTATTTCTCTCAGCAGAGCGATAGAACCTCTCTTGCCTTATCCAATCGTTTATGTACTTACTATACATTTATCTATCGATATTTAATTATTTTTATAATGTATTATAACAAGTTCTCCCATGCTAATTCATGCATCTAGATATACATACACAAAGATTGTTTAAAATTTATTGGTTGTCCCAGAAAAACATATATTTTTTTTTTAAATTAGATAAATCACATATATTAATAAAAAAATATAAAATATAAAATTCCACAAATGTGAAACAAAAACAAAGAAAAAAAAACATAATTTTAGTTTTAAAAAAAAAAAGCAGCATTTTCCTTTTTTAGCAGCGACTGGTGAAAGACAAGTCCAGAACCTGGGGTGAGCAGAATGATTCGAGTGAACTGCAGACATGGATGAGGAAATTAAGCATTTCAAGCCAAAAGCAGCTCTATTTTGTTTCCTCTATATCCGTTTCAAGTCATCTAATTACAGTGGTAATTTTGCAACCAATTCAAATTTACATAACATAACAAGCCTGGCATACAGTGATACAGATACAGCAATCCTGAACTTTTCAGCTCAGCTCTCCAATTCATACGCAGAAGGAACATCATGCAAAGGATGCCCTTTTCTGTTTCTTTCCATTATTCTCTTTGCAAGGGATACCTGCTTGCCTACCACGAACACAAAAGCCTTTCCCTTTCCCATAGCACCACGAGCCGTCCTCCCAACTCGACGGACATATTCACTAGGATCACGGGGAAAATCGAAAAGCACCACATGGTCAACATTTGTGAAGTCAATGCCTCGTGATGCCCTGTTGCATGCATGATTATGGAATTTATCAGCTTAACAATAACTAGATATAAACAACAAAAATTTAGCAACATAGATGCCTTTGGGTCGGCTGGCAAGTTAATGTATACAAAAGATGTGACAGACATGGAGTATAAAGCCAACCACACTCATAAAACAGAACAGAATAATAGAGACATCAACAAAACACATTTACCTGTCGGTGCAAATCAAGAATAAATTGTCTGTTGACTTCAAGTTGAGAAACTCCTTCATGTTGAAGAGACGAGTTTCTTGATCTAAAGCAGCATGGAACGGCAAGACTTTAACATGGACTCCTTTCCGATCAAAGCGTTTCAATGCATTCTCCACCTTTCTGCAAGTTTCAATCTGCCCAAGTAACACAGGACATGACATAGGAACCAAACCATAAGTTATTTAAAGGGCTTCGTCATGGCATAATTCGTCCTATAACAAACTGACTTCTCAGATGAGAAGAGGAACAGTCATGCTTGAAATTTAGAACAGTGAAAGTAACCATAATCATCACAATGCTAACCACTCTAAAGGCGAGAGCAAAATCTTTTTACATAAACATAGAGCATATGCCGCAAGCGCTGCGCAGGGGGGGGTGGGGCACTAACCTTATTGCAGAAAACAATAGTTCTAGAAACTGGAGATTCTTGAAAAAGCTGCAGTAAAGCAGATCTCTTGTTCTTGAAAGCTGTCTCAGGACTCTTTTCCCCTTCAACATCACCACAGCAGTCAACAAGAACCTACACATGAATTCACCATGTGAATCACACAAAAGTTCCAAGCCAAGTGAATAATGCAAGCTTTAGTGCCCTTGCAACAAAGCGAATATGTTAGCAAGCCCAATTCTTTCCAAAAGCTTAAGCTTATATAATACAAAACTCCAGACTTTTACATTCAAGTTCGTATTCATCAAACCAATGGATGTATGCAGATTAGTTACTCTAATATGCCTCCCAGATATATGTATTAGTCTATTTTAACTATACACATTGCAAACCAAACAAATCAAAACTTTGATTATATACAAACTGAATATGACATCCACCTCTAATTTAACACAAAAGCTTAAGCTCATAGGATGATAGGCATAAGCTTCAATATTCAGCCCATATTTATCAAATTGACTGGTATAGGACAATTAGTTATTCTAATATTGATAACCTTTCTGAAATCAAAATCCATTACTCATGAGGATCGGTACAGCATTGATGAAGCTTATCCTCAGCATTGTAACTTGGCATAGCTTATATGATACATCATTCAAAACATAGCATAAACATATGCAAGGATGGATATATGAGACTGAATGGATGTCATGTTTCATGTTAAAGTCTTCAAAGGAATAGTGAACTGCTTTCTCATAATTTTTACACATGAAGAAGCCATTACAAGCCTCCTCCACTCACACTTCATAGTGAAGAGAAAAAACATAAAAGGATACCTTTCTCAATAAAAACTGAAGTATTTGCACTACATAAAAATTACCTTTCTGACATCAAAATCGTTTTACATTTGAAAATGGCCCTGCTTGTGTAAGCATTCATTACATCCCTCCATAGGAAAATTTTTTATAAAGTAAATAAATATATGTCCAAAATTAACACGCGAAACATCTGAAAGAAATTCAAAGCAAAAACTATGCTTGCAAACTACAATCAGGCCTTGCCGGGCCACAATAGATAACAGAGATAGCCTTAAGCAATATCTAAAATATCTACCTTTGCAAACATCTCCAGACGAAAATTTCTTAAATTTGAATTGTACAGAAGAAAATGAGTCAATGCAAGGAGCAAAGGGGAAAAAACAAGTGGAGGAGTTCACCTCTTCAAGCCTAGAGCTCATCCGATGAAGGCCTGGTCCCATAATTACTTCACAATCAGGAAAGGTCTCAACCAATTTATTGTAAATATCAACAGGAAGAGTTGCAGTGACAAAAAGATACTGCGATGACATGGGTGCAGAGCTAGATAAGGTTTGAAGAACTTGTTCGAAACCTTCATCGCCAAACAAGATATCTACTTCATCTAAAATAACACTGGGAAAACAAGGAAATATAAGCATCAAAGGAAAACTGAGGTTTCTGTCAGATTAATGCTTATATAAAGAAACTAATTGCTAAATGCAAATGAAACAGATAATAGATAGAGAAGAAATTTATTGACATAAAAACTTGATAAATTTAACCATTTTTTTTTTTACTTTTACCTTAGAAGAGATATCCCATTGTTCCAAAAAGAAAGATTAGGTAAAGAAAATCAAATCAAATAATGTTGATTTGAGATTCCCATGGCATAGATGATTATGTAAATAAAATTCCTTTTCTTTACAAACCTCATTCCCCTCTTGCATCTAGTGTTGATGGCTAAATAAACTATTCACATAACCATCCTTAATATCTGAAGATGGAACGGATACACAATTTGAGCATGAGTGATATCACACACAGACAAAGAACTCTTGGAAAATACCAAAATCTTCGGTTGGAACACCAGAAGAACATTTGGAAAAGTTAAACAAGTCTTACCATCTAAGGTTAGTTAAGAGCAGAAAGCCTTCTTGAAGTAAGTAAATTAATCGACCAGGTGTGGCTATGAGCACATCCATTTCTTGTTGAAGATTGTCTAACTGAGTTTTCTGCCGAAATCCCCCAGTTGCAACCATAGACCTGAATGGGACACCAACTTTTGATATTGATCTGCAGTTATTAAGCACCTGCAGACCAGAAGAACATGAGATGGATTTATCCTGCAGAAACCACACAACTCCCTAATAATCCTAGTAATGAGGTCATTTAATCTTATTTGAATTTCCTCGATGAAAAAAAAAATTGACAGACAATGCCGACCTGAGAGGCCAATTCAGCAGTGGGAGCCAATATTATGACACGCGGACTCCTTGCTGAGGATTTGTGAAGCCCGGCTAATTCTTCTTGCCTCAGACGTTGGATGGTAGGGACAAGATAGGCCAATGTCTTACCGGATCCACTTTGATCAGCAATGATGCAGCTTTTACCTTCTAAAACTGGGCCATATGCCATTGCCTGGAAGTGGAGGGGGTTCACAAAATTGTGAGTTCAAGGCGCGCAGCTAAATACAGAGAAATAAGGCCCACATAACCTCTGCAAACTAGCATTAGCATATTAATCCAAAAAAGAGGACCTGGATATGTGACGGGCGGATAAACTGCAAATCCTTCAGGGATTGTACCATGTCCGGAGAACAACCCAAGTTTTCAAAGGATTTGTTGCTAAAAAAGCCACCATTTGCCGACTTTCTACTTCGCTGCGGCAGCCGTGCAGCAGCCGTTGTATTGCTCTCGGAGGAAAAAGAGGAGCTGGCACTACCCCATCCGCGTCCTCTCAATGAAGAAGAAGAAGAAGAAGAAGAAGCATTCCCTGGAGAAGTAGAAGACTCGCCCACGAAATCAGGCCTTACATTTGAAAAGCTTCCGTCTTGAATATCACCATCTCTTCCTTTGCCGTGAAGCAGCCCGAATCGGGTTCTAGCTCTGACAAAGTCAGGTTCTTCTTGATTGGTGGCTGGAGCATTTTCTTTACAATTGAGAGTACGAGTGCCAGAGGATCTCTTAATCATAAGTCCTCTAATCTTCGAGGCTTTCAGTTTGCTGAATCCGGTGAGAGACCTAGCAACACGGTCATCATCAACAAGTGCTGAAGCAACCAACAACAAAGACGAATGTAAGTAATGAGAAACTTTGAATCCTTTGGGCTCCCATTTGCTTGGGAGCAGCATCAGGAACTATGTATGATGACTCACAATCGCTTGACTTGACGGCTTCGGGTTTCCAGGAGAGGACTTGTTCGGAAGGGACGGAGTCATCGCCACCGTCGTCGGAGCCACCCCAAACGATGAACTTCTCTCCTGTATGCTCGTCAATCAGCTGATAGGCGCCCGGGGTGTCCATGGGAATGCGCTTGTAAGCCACCCGACACACCGGCAATTTCCTTCCATTACGGCGGTAATTGAGAAGAAATGGAAAGGTTTCCAGGTGAGAGGAGGAGCAGAGAAAGAAAGGGCTCGGAGGAGGGGCTCTGGCTCTGGCAAGCATTGGTGTCCCGGAATGGCCTCACAAAATCACCAGAAGCAACGATGAAGTCAGAAGCGCCCGCCAGCGAGAAGAGGAGGGAACGTGGAGAGGGCACGCCCGGCGGGGATAAGATCTATTCAGTTCGGGCCTCACCAATGCATGCACAGCCCACTTCACTATAGCCCATGGAATTTCGGAATTGTTATTTTTATTTATTTATTTATTTATTATTAGTATTATTATTTTTTTGCAGAATTTCTTATTTAAATATTTGAACTAATTCATTTGTAAAACCTTTTTGTTATAAATTATCATCATTTATATATACATGTGTGTGTATGCCAAAGTATATGCCCGTGAATATAATTGTTTTGTATTTTTAATATGACCATTATAACTCATCCAAAGGGACCAAACCCAAGACACCAGCATTTTGTTTGGCCACAAACTGTCTGCGTCCCTTCAGATGCAATACAGGAATAGCAAAAGGTTCAGAGACCACCACAACATATTCCATTAACAAGTGAAATGTTTAGAATCTGTTGCCACCTCGGTGATTTACATGCAGTAGTAATACAGAATTCATCAACAACCGGCTAGCAAGGTATCATCATGTACCTCTAAATGTTCTGGGCAACAAGGAAACAACTGCTGAAATCAAAGCCTGACAACACATAATTAATTATAAGCTGATGAGAACTGGTCTCAAAAGGAATTAAGTATTTCAGCCGTCTACAGTTCTGAGCTTGCATCACTCATCAGCCAGGGCCAACTCCAGTGCATAGTCATCCCTTTCCTGAAGAACAAGAAGGAAATAATAATAATAATAAATTCAGAGACTAATGGCCAGCAATCACATGAGCAACTTAAAACTGGTACACAACTGGGAAGAAAAATGGTGATATGATCTTTTTTAAAAATGTTAGCAGACTATGAAACAAAATCACCCAGTCCAGATTGTTCAAGGTATCATTTTTCAGATATGAGCCGCTAGTTACTTTCAATAATTTTCAGAACATCTCAAACCAGCAAGGACACAAGAATTATTTTCCCCGCCCTAGTCATTTGCAAGGCAACATGAAGTCTCAATGATGTTGATCTTTGCACCCTAAGAACCAAAATTCAACAGACCAAAAAAGGCAACATCTGAAGCAACTATCATGATGGCTCGCAACATTGGACTCATTTAATTCCAGGTTATCTTCTCCATTTTGACTGCACCACTTTCTAGCTAAAACAAATTAGAAAAGATGAAGCAATTGTAATGCAAGTACTATATAGGAACAGCTTTTGAACATGCACAATTAAAAATTTGGAGCATGCATGCGTGCATTGATGCATGTCTTCTTTCAATGTAATAATTTTGTCTCAAGCACATAGGTTCAACACACTCACAATAGGCCCTCGGGCGAAATATCTTCCAAATTGAAGCCAGTAGACCTGAAGACAAAAGACAGTCAGGGTTCCATGGATATGTATATATATATGCATATATTTGCTTTATCAGAAGAATTGCAAGAACTCACAAGACAGAAATTAAGGGATGCATTATTTCAATGCAATGTCATTTACCCACTTTTCAAAAGTAAAAATAAAAAATAAAACAAATTCATGGATGCATCTTCCATGTGTCATGGTACCTCATCCTCGTCTTGTGTTTCCACTTCTAGATCAGAAGATGGGAACCCCACACAAAGTAATGCATAGCCCTGAAAGTAATAAAAAAAAAAAATTTCGCCTCTGATCAAGAATATTAATTCCACATCATGTTGAACCCATCAAACAAAGATGAAGGAAAAAGGAGAGGTTAAAAAGTATATGTCAAAAAATAAAATCAAGATTTAACAAAGGGGACAGAACCAAAAACAAAAACAATAACAATAGTAATAGCAGTAACAATAACAACAACAGTAATAATAGAAATTGCCTGAAATAGGTCATTGTCATTTATCACTGATCATAAGATATTGCTAAGATGGAGGGATGAAAGTGATATGTAATTTGGTCTCTTACAATAAAGGTTTTGCATAGATCTCAGACAACTTTGAGTTCTAAGTGCTCCCACCACATAGCCAACAAGATGCTTCATTAGTGGCTTCCCAAATTCGTCATTCTAGACTCGCATGTAAAAGGGTCAAAAGTTTGCAACTAAAAGTTTAAAACCTTGAATTATTATAATGCATTCTTTTAAAATAAATCATGAGTTCAACAACATTTCATTTAAATAAGTAGGAATTTGATAAGCCTTGCGTCATGAAGTAAAACATGAAATTCATCCTGAAAAAAATCATTTGAGATCACAAGGCAAAGGTAGAGTGGAGCAAATTTTACAAGAAGAGCAAAACAGATGCCTTGTAAAGAAATGAATCAAATAAACCTTAGACTTCAGTTCAGCAGATATTCCGAGAGCCTCAGGTTGCCTTATTTGCCCGGATTTTACTCTAACAGCACAACTAGTACAACAACCTGTTACATAAAATATATACTCCTTACTTCAATGGGCCAAGATAAATGAGATGAAAAAAACTAAAGAAGTGAGATAAAAATTCATGAGAAGTATTAATATTCAGTTTTATGTGCATATTACAGTCTTATTTTCCTAATATATTTTGTGTGGTTTATCCACTTTTCATATATTTTCATATTCAGAAACAAGGGGAAGGAAGATAAATTAATGATGATGATCTCAATACTACCGAGTATACACTTTTGGCATGATAGAAAACTTCACGAGAAATACAAACTTGAACAAAGAAGGGTGATTTGATGGCTGATAATTATTGAAAGTGAACAAGAAAGCAATACATCCTTAAGTTTCTAGAACAAAAACCAATCGTATTCCTCCATTAAATTCTATGCGCGAACATGATAATGCCTCGGATGACAAATATAGAATGAAACAGACTTGAGAAGTTATGAAAATTGGGAAAGGCATGGAGAGGCGGAGATAGGGATTACCGTGCCTGCAAGCGAAAGGCAATGAGATGTTCTGTGACTCGGCAGTGTGGAGTATGTACTGGTCCTGCAGCAGTGGCAACAAAAGCACATCACTACAGCCTCATATATCAACCAAGGTCCAAGACTGAAACTGTGAAACATTATGAGAGTTAGTGTTACCTCGGGCACGAGGAATTGGTGAACAACTCCGCGCTGACGATCGTGGACGGTGACCTGGTGGGTAGGGACCGGAGAAGGGCTAGGCTGCGGAACGGCGTCGGTTGCCATCGTGGTTGCGTTTGTGGAAATCATGTTTCGGTGAGGAGATGGCATCGCCCTGAGGCCGAGATTGGGCATGCAGCGATGACGATGAGAGTGAGAAGGAAACAAGGAAGGAGAGAATGAGAGGGAGAGGGTGGAGTTGCAGAGGATTTGGAGATCCATCAGTAGCTGTAGAGGGATGATGGTAATGCAGCTATTGCTGGTGGTCTTGACTCTAGGGATTCGGCAATGCTACATGGCCATGGCCCGTGATGTCGGTGGAAGGGAAGAAGAGAGCGCGCCACCAATTCCCAGCACCGCAGGGAGGGAATGAGGGAGTCTGGGAGATATAACAGAACAGAAACGCTATCTGAACTGATATCAATCCCATCCGCTTATATGTTTCTTTCTTTCACAATTCACAGCGCAACCTGCTTGCCTCGTGATCAGCACTTTCCCATCACCGATAAAAATGATTTATCATTTATAAAGTTGGGGCATTTTCAACAACAACAACAACAACAACAACAACAACTTTGTTGACCTAATTAAGGGAGGATGGAACTTCACAGATAACAAACCCCGGAAGTCGGAAGTAGCAGGCGCAAAGCAAGATATTATTTATCATAGCAGCAGATGAAAGAAGAAAAAGAAAATAAAACGAGGCACCAGTACAAGGCTCACACAAAATTAAGTAGCGGGAAGCTCAAGCACAGCAAAGGCCGCATGATATTGATTTCTTCTTATTAAAGAGAGTACGTACATTAATCAATACACAAGCACCGCACATCAGCTAACTAAAACATATATATATATATTATTGATGTGACTAGCTGGCGGCATTGGCTCAGACCATAGGGCAGCCTGTCTCTTTGGCCTTGTCGGGGACAGAAGCAAGCTCAAGGTAGATGATAAAAGCCGACTTGCCTGCCTCCCTGAGATAACGGACATCACCGTTCATGAGCTTCAACAGTTTCCTACAAACAAGCAGACTGATGCCCTCTTCCGACAGCTCACTGCCATTTCCAAACATTTGAGACAGCAATTCCTCCGGCACTCCACTCCCCATGTGTGTTATCCTGCAAGGGGTGAGGGCCAGCCACGCGTTAGTAAAATTCAGAAAACCAATAAGCTCAAGAGAAATGCTGCACTTGGCACACTGGTACAAGCACTGTGCATGAATGAATGCCAAACGAAAAAGGCAATTGTCGATTGTTTTGCTGACTTGCCAAGTGTCTGTGGACTATCAGACTAAATTAATACCTGCAAGACCCGCGGCCAGTGGAACAAATAGCTATTGAAAAAACAAAATCAAATGCTAAAAATTTCGACAAGTCAATCAATTAATTAGTCAGCCAGGGTTGTGGTGAAGCACTTGGCCCCATTGAACTCATAAGCACTGCAAAGGAGCATGTTAATGGTACCTGAGCTCCAGATGCACTAGATGGAGATCTTTTCCCAGTTGATCTTTAGTTAGTTCAGAAGTGATTTCAACCAGACCTCCACTAGGAGAGTACTTCACAGACACCACCAGGAAATCAGCAAGGATCTGTTGAAGCCTCAGATTATCCCCATAAAGGCCTTCAGTCATGAATCCATCTGATAGACTGTTAACTATTCGAACACCCTTTTCATTGCTCGCAATCATGACTTGACTCACAGCAGTAATCACAACATCCTGTGGAATGAACTCCACCATTTCTAAACCCAAACAGCTGCAGGTAATTGACAAGAGAACTTTATCAGCATACAAAACATAATGATCATTTTTAAAGTTAAACGAAATAAGAACATCTGTTGGAAGAAAATTGGCATGGTAAAGGATCAGTAACATCTACAAACTTGATCACATGGATGTAATTTTGGCATAAACAGAGAACCTGAAACAGAAGAATTATAGGTTACTTGAATTCTTCTGGTTTTGTATGGAATAAAATCAAGTGATAGAAATGACTTCCATAAACATGCTGAAAGCACATTGCATGTAACATATGATTTAAGGACCAGCAGAGCAAATTGCCAGAAAATTTTTTTATGAGAATGAAGATATGAGATTATCATAAAGAAGGATCTCCAGCTCTCTAATCAATCAACCAAACCACCTTCGGATCAGACTATCTAGGGTTTCGGGGCAAACTCGACGCACAAAGGGCTCTTATTCTCAGATTTCGGATCAGTTTATGCAGTGTGACCAGTTTTGAGTAAGAGGATACCTGTCTGTAATGTTTTGAAGCTCCAGGTCGTCAAGAATTCTGTTAACCTGCTGGTGGCACCTACCCTCGGAAGTCAACAGCTGTTTTTGCTCCTCAGATAAATCAGTGCCCTCAATCATTTTTCGGAAATAATGTATTCCAGAAAGAGGATTTCTTATTTCATGCCTGATATACAACAAAGCTTTCAGTTTCTTCGTGGCCGTTTGCTCTGACAGCTGCTGGACATGGAGAACCTGTTGCAGCTCCTGACTAGCAGTATGCAAGAAGCAAAACACTCCGGTGACTATACCTTCTGCATCCACTTTCTTGGTCACCGAGAGAAGGCATTCCACATGCTTACCACTACGGCTGATAAAATCAAAGGGAGCCTTTTCTGTTTCTTGGCCAGCCATGGCATTGTTAATGATCACGCTAAGATTCACAAATGCATCTTGGTTCTTTAAACGACAACAGGCTGCACTGCTCCCGAAAACCTCACCCAACAGCATCCTATCTATCACTTCATCCCTCTTCCATCCAGACAACTTAGCCATGGCTGGATTCCACTCGGAACACCAGCCAAACTCATCTGCACCAAATATAGGTGGGATCAGCGGGCTAGGATTTTGTACTATAGCTTTGTAATCTCCTTCAATCCGAGTAAATTTGTCCATGACCATCTTTTGACCCGTCATATCTTGCGCCACAAAGCACACTCCAACAGCATTCTCATTGATGTCACGGCTAGCACAAGCATTGACAATCAAGATGACAGGGCCATCATCTCTCCGAAGGCCATGAGTTTTCATCTGAAATTGCACATTCTGCTTTTCCTTCCCTAACCATGTATGATACAGAAGATAATTAGGTACCAGCTTAAATTTACAAGTTTGTAAATTGAATTAAGCTCAGCCCCTATATCATGTAAATTGTAAAATAAATGAACGAAGGACCACAAATAAAAATTGGAAGTCAAGGAACCATGTAAATGGAGCACAATACTTACCCTGCAATGCCAAATAAAGCATCTCCTTGACAACTTCCACCGAAAAATCTTCTACAAGGGACAGCAAATGCTTCCCTATGGCTACATCTACCGAGAGACCCGTTAATTCAGCAATTTTCAGGTTCCACCCATTTATGAATCCATTGACATCCACCGCCAAGATTGGCACGGACGCTGTCTCGATCAACCGTACCATTTCGTTGGTTACAGCTTGCAATTCTACCATTTCTTCAAGTCTAAGGTCACTGATTCGAGCATCCAGTGATGCCTTCCTCTTGGAATTCTCAGAATCACTGAAAGTCCCTCGCAGTATAAGCTGCAAGGAATGAATAGCATCCATCTCATAATCCTTCCAGGGAACACTCCTCATCTTTACGGCTTCAAGGAACGCTTTGAATGAAGACCTTGGGTGCATTCTCCTCCCATCATCTTTATCCAAGGGATCATGCTTTGCACCTCCCCAACGGATTTCAGCAGCAGTATGAGATCTAAACCAAAACATGATGTCTTTGGAAGTAATTCTGGCAGCTGCCATCCCACAAACTACATCACCAAGGGTTAGAGCAGCAGGATATCCAGCATCACGCAGACTGTCAGTGCTCAAACCTGTAGAATCCATATGATTCTCTTCAAGCCAGTAGGCAATGTCTCTAATCTCAGTTTCAGTTGGGGTCAAGCCGAGCCTCCAAATCTTATTTTCGTACAAAAGGGCAGCACCATCACATTTCACTAGATCCATAATATTTGGACTCTGTGTCATGATGCCTACAGGTGTAGCATCTCTGAGCAACATGTCACACAGCAGTGTCTGGGTTTTCAAGATGTTCTTCTCGCGGAGCTGGTTCTCTAAATCAAATTCCTTGTTGACATGGATGGCAAACACCTGCATCAAGAATTCACAGGCATACCTTAAGGGGAAGGGAACAAACCTTGGGCTTTCATGATGGCAAACAACAAGGCCCCAAAGTCTCTTCCTCTTTTGCTGCTGGGACTGTCCAGGCTCCAAGTTATCACATTCCTCCTCCCCTTCATTCACCACCACTGCCATAACCAGAGATGCTATAGAGTTCATGTTCTCCATATACTGCAAGTGACAACTGTGAGGGGCTCTAAGTGTAGAACCACAGAAGGTCAGATCAGAAGGCAGCTTCTCGTCTTGATAAATCTTTATAGGCCTTGCACGACAATCACAAATCATCCGGACCTTGCTCTTCAGGAAAAGGAATCTAGCAGCCTGTGGAATATCTGTAGCTGGATAATGCAGGCCTTGGTAAGACTCCAATCCCGGCTTTGTGATTTCACGAAAGACCTCTCCATGGTCATCTTCATGGAACCTATAAACCATTACCCTGTCATAGCCAGTGAGTTCAAAGACTTCTTCAATCACTGTTTCACAAAGTCTCTCTATGCTACCACCAGGCAATGATTGCAACCGGGCTATTGCTTTTGCAGCGAGCTTATATGATTGAAGGGCCCCCGCAGCGGTCATGGGCAACTCAGAAGGCTTCACTGGCTCAAAATCAACAATCAAACAAGCAGTCACCCGATGGATGATTGCATAGAAGGGCTTACCAGATGTTTTACAGTGGACTAAAATAGGATTGAGAAGAGAGACCTCCGGGTAACCTAAGGCCTTCTGCAGTGCTGCAGTACTAGGAGAAGTAAAAATGCTCCTCACATCAGTTCCGATACCAAGCGTCAGGTGTTCTCCTACGCTTGGCACAGCATGGCTGACCATGGTGAGCATCTCCGGGGCATTCTCGGAGAAAGCTATAACCTTAAATGTCTTCTCATCAAGGGCTAACAAGCAGCCAAACGGCTGGATTAGCTTCCCTTTCTGAATATGCTGTAGGTATGCAGTGACTTTCTCCGAACTCTTGGGGTCAGGAGATGATCCCTTGTGTGCCACAATTGACTGGGAATAATCAAACGAGGTCCCGAACTCTTCAAACTCAGCATCAAGCTTGGCATCTACTGTTGTCTGGGCTATGATTCTAGCGCTGTGTCTACTTCTGTTGGAACTAGCAGAAGAATTTGCAGGTCGAGAGGAAGACATTGTTTGTTGAGGACAATCAAAGAAAGCTGAAATACTGGAACTAGGAAGGAGATGATGTTTTGAAACAAGTTTTATTTCACACTAAGAAAAAGTGGCAACAGCTGGGATAAACAATAGAATCAGCAAGCTAATGAAGGAAGTTAGCAAGGAGACAATTTGAACAAAAGGTCAAAAGAGAAGGCTGCAGCTCGAGGAATAGAAAAAAGAGAAGCAAAAGTTCATATATTTCACAGGATCAGAGTGCACTGACACAACCAAGCATCATCAACTGCGAATGGTGTACATGAAAATCAGAACGGTTAAGGAGTATACTGAAGCAGCAATTGCAAACATATGATCAATCAAAGGCCTGGCACATAAAAGAAAAAAAAGAAGCATGATAAAGAAAAAACAACTCACCGGCCACGCAAGATAACGCTCGATCAACGACAGTGGAAGAGCTAATCACAGAAAGGTTAAAGCTTTTTGATGCAATGGTGTAAGGAACTTCAATCGTTGGAAGACCTGTGCGTCAAAAAAAAACCCCACCTTTTTCATCAACAGCGCAAGTACAAGAATGAAAAGCAGTCTAAGCCCCCCTAAAACGCAGAAGGAAACCAAGACGAGAAGAAACACAAATACCTCAAAAGAGTCCGGTAGAGGCAGAACCGAAGAACGACACCACCCACCGCAAGTTTAAAGAGCTTTTCAAAGGGCAAACAATCTTAAAGAGCCACCTGAAATTCCATTCTAGAAAACAAACACTGATTTTTGCAGCAAAAGCCAGAACAAAGATAGATGGAATGGAGTGGTGGATCAAAGAAAGAGAACGAGCAGGTGCAAAACTACGAAACTCTAGTGTATGAGCAAGAAAAGAGTAAAAGACACAGTTTAGAATGAATCCCGACCCCACTCTTGCCTCCTTGAGAAATTAAAAATTAAAAATTAAAAAAAAAAAAAAAAAAGGAACCGTGTTACTCAGGAAACAAGATCAAACACCGTCAAGGCCCTTGCAAAGCATTCGATCGGCGAAAAGGATGTCGGGACCACGGGTATGGCCCGGCGAATTGTGGAAGGTGTGGGTGAGGCCGCTGGCGCAGAGGAGTGGGCAAACAGGCACCCCCTCCGATGCCCGATGAATTCACTGCCCAGCCGACAAAATCCATCACAAAACAGCAGTTTTTTTATGCCAGCACCGCCACCAACACCAACACCAACACCAACACCACCAATATAATACTCTACACTAATTAAAAAAACAAAGCCCACTTGAGATGCGATTTCTTTTCCCAGGCCCTCGCCTGGATTGATTGATTTTTTTTTTTAATTATAAATTTATCCACCCACCTCTTCCGCTACTGCTTCTTGTACTTGTTGGAGCTGTTGAAGACAGCTTGAGAGGGAGAACGGAGAGCTGAAACAAAAGAGAAGACGGGAGATGAAAGTGAGATCATTGGACATGACAGGCACAGCCAGAGAGAGCATACAAGGACGACTGTCATGTGTTTTTTATTTTGACAAAAAAAAAAAAAAAAAAAGATGGACCAACGAGACCGACAGATAGTTCCGAAAAGAAAATCAGGAAAACAAGATTAATCCGTTGAGCAATAGGATTCAGGAAACAAAGTTTCTTTTATAATTTTATGTAAAAATAACAAGTAAATGTTAGTATTTTTATCTCACCTCAAAAAAAATTTTGATGTGATTAATCCACTTAAAAAAAAAAATTATCTCACGTCAGTTAATGTATCGAATCTATTAAAAAATATGCATATGTGATATAATACCTCAAACACATCTTCATCTCTCATAGGTGTCCGTGAAAGGTACAACATTATTTATGAATTAATTTTTTTAATAATAATTAAAATTTTTATTATTTTATATGCTCACGGTAGATTCATATTAGTGTTTTTTAACCACTAAGCGGTTTTGGTGAAAACAAAATTAAGAGATTTTTTTTGTTTATTTATTTATTTTCTATCTTTTGAGAGAGATTTTTTTTTATTACACTGACTGAGAAATTCAACATTTTGCAGGAAGAGGAAGAGGGCTGGAGGAGGCCCATAAAGGTTAATGATAAAAAAAGGAACAGGTGGACAGTAGCAGCAGATGGGATCACAAGCATGCCAGGCCATTTAGGGCAAAAAAATAAAAAGGACATGCTGTTCACGTGCAAACCATATGCCCCGTCAGCTCTCTACTCCCATCACTATCATTTCCATCATGGCCCCACTCAAGTACACACATCATCAGACCACCGACTCACACCGCGACACCACTTCCATCTCCATTTTCATTTTCTTTATCTTTCTGCTTAATTATTCTGTTTTCCAAAAACAAATATATTTTTACTGACCTTATGAACATATAACCGCCGTGTCTCCCGCTCATACGTTGATATATATATATATATATATATATTGGCAGGAAGATGAGCGCATGTTATCACATTATTATTCCATTAATCCGTCCAAGGTCTCGATTAGACAGCCACCAATTTGAGACTTTCTGTTGGCACTGCCATGAAAGTAGCTGCAAATCCAATCACATGTGGGGTTATCCTCTCACCCAAGACCTTTAATTTGTCATAGTAAATAAAAATACTATATATGGTTGGGAAAACCAAAGGTGGTCCCTAACACTTGCAGTAAATGTTCAAATTTTATCCAGCACTGAGCACAAACCACCACGCATGATTTTTTTTTACTCAAACTAATGAGCTGGATTCACTAATAAGACTTAATTTATGAATACTTATACTTAAAATATAATAATAAATCATGAATATATTAAAGAAATATCATGCAACACCACCAATGCAAAGAAGTTTTATAAAAAGAAAAAACCAGTATTAAGTCCCAAAAGTCATTAGTTATAAGTAGACCTATCCAAGGACCGGGCTACCCACTAAAACCTGAAGGCCCGTCCGAAAAATGGGAGGACTTGGACAAATATATAAGGGTCTTCGACAAAAAAAGAATCTCATTTTAAAAATGGGTCGGGTTTGGTTTTCATTGTTAAAACCCTACCCAAACCCGACCCGGTCCGAATTATAAAAGATACTTATTAATTAGATACCTACCTGGTCCGAATTATAAAATATACTTATTAATTAGATTATATATATATATATATATAATGGTGAATTTCTATTGATTATTTATTAATTAGTTTTGAATATACTTATATAATATATATTTATTGTTGATTGTCATTAATTATAATGGTTTGAATTTTAGTTGTTGTAATTGTATAAATATTTGCATTTTGTATTTTTATTTTTAAGTGTTTTGTAGAATAATATTTAGTCATTTTCACATATTAATATTATTCTTAATTTTTTAATAACTTATATATTATTTGATGAAAAACCTATTTGGACGTGTCTTGGGTAGAGGTCATTAAATTTGAGCGGATTATGGCAAGAGTTAAGGCCCGAATTTTCGGACCGGGCCGGGCTTGGACAAAGTTGAATTTTAGTAATTATGGATAAAAATCCGGCCCGAACCCTACCCGGTTCGGTCCATGGACAGGTCCAGTTATAAGTTTATTTTGTTTTTCAATACATGATTTAAGTGTAATAATAAAAAATATTTATATTCGAATAATTTATCTACATTGTAAAAAACAAGATTAAAACTTACAAAAAACAGAGCCTACATGAAAGCATAGTTCAAGAAAATCATCTTTCATATCATGGTCATGAACAAATTTCAAATGCTTTCCAATTGGGTACATTATATTTTATTTGTGATTTCACCCACATCACATCAGAATAACAAAGACTATAAATTTAAACTTTGATATCGATACAAAATCCATTAGCTTAATTCTATTTTTTTATTTTCATATAGCAGCTTAATTAAGCTGACATGGGGCAGGTCACTAGCGATAATTAGGATCATTCCGAGTGATTTGACCAGTAATTTTACCTCCTTGAACTGCTGTTGCTAGTAAAGACGAAAACTAATTGTTTACATAAAAGGAGCCACTAGTTTTATATTTATTTTTTCAAAGGATGATTCCAAATAACGCTTCATTTGCTTCTGGAGTTTATTGGGAGCCAGCTCAATTGAATGAATTAGCCCTCATCACAGATATCTTGTAAACAGGGATGAAAAGTAGAAGAAAAAAGTTCCTGATGGGAATGGTGGTTGCCAGGTTGGTAGGCCTTTCCAGACCTTGATGAGTGTATTATTAATTATACGTACGGCGTAACACACTAACATGCATAGAGAGATATTATAATTTGGGCAACAACATGGTTTTGAGAGGGTTAATTAAGAAGCGTGCATGCATGGGGATGGGGTAGTGATGATGGAGGAATTCTCGGATCGGATCACTGTGTGTGTGTGTATATGCATATATGTATATGTATATTTAATGCTGAATTGGTTCTCGTTCAAACTCAATTGATGCGCGGACAACATGGGTGTCGCTCTTTTGTTGCCTCAACCAATTTGAAATAGAGCCCTGAATTGTTGTGCATCTTTTTATGGAGCATTGGAGCCCACTGCATGCCTGCCTGCTGAGCCCATACATGGCGCCCCCTGCCTGCCGTACACTGAACACATGCTTTAACAATTCACACCACGATCAATCAAGTTGCAAATGGCTGCTTAAAATAATATATAAATATTTTATTATTAAAAAAAAAGTATGGGAAGTAGTGGCCCGGTCTATGCTTTTTTATTTCTTTACATACTATCCTGTCACTAATAAATATAGTAAACGGAAGTGACTGAGTGTGTGTCATTGTACTCGCACTTGCAACTGTTGTCTCTGATGATGCCATTAACAGAAAAATCAAAGTGGGTCTGATAACAAGTGACAAAGATTCTCCTTCAGACATATCATATCATGAATGATGCAGTAGAGCATAACAATTAAGCAACACGATAACATGGAGAATTAAATCTTATCTTTTAAATTAAAAAAAATTAGATAACGTCCTCCAACGGATCGATGTGATTTGTAAGTATGCATTTATCCCATTATTTCCGTATCACAGCACTGGGTGAAAGATATTTTGAACAACAAGCAATGACGTTAGTACTACAATAAGAGAGAGTTCAGAGTTTGGTGGGAGATTTGACATCTAGCAAACTCTAATTATCCTAGTGGAGTGGCCCATTTAAAAGACTGTAATGCCTAACCTATAAAGAAAATAAGAAACCATTTCTCTAATTCATGATGACATACACATGAGATAGTATTTAATGAAATGACGTGGAGATAAATAAAATTGACTAGTTATAAAATGAACAATCCAAAGGCAGCACCACAATAAAACAAAAGGAAGTCTGCATGCATTGATACTAAACGTTATAGAGCAGCATTTAGTAAGGTGGAAGTAAGGTGCCAAATATATATATGTACATTATTTAGATTTTATTTCCATGAAGAAGCTCCTTCCGAGAACCAGAGAGCAGCAATCGTCAAAGTCAAATCATTTTTGGTAGGGTAGGCTTTGTTGGATCTATTAAATCCAGATCCCCCAGAATTATGGATCACCGGTGGGCTTGGCCCATGAGAATAAATGTAGGCAGACAAATAAAATAAAAAGAAGTGAACGACGGGCCGATGCCGTACTAGTGGGTCTTATGAATATGATAGATAAAAAGGCCCGAGTAATCCCAAGTCCACCAAGTCCAAGGGAAGGCGCCTGAAGAGAAGAGCAGAGAAGAGAAGAGAAGAGAAAAAAGGGAAGATGGCATCGGCGACGTCGGCGTCGTTCCCTCCGCCACCGCCGTACTACCGGCTCTACAAAGACTATATCGACGACCCCAAGTCCGCCCCGGAGCCTCCTCCACCTCTCCAAGAGAGCTTCCCCCTTTTCGGCCAGCACTTCGCCGTACGCATCTCTCTCTCTCTCTCTCTCACAGACACACACATGCTCCAAATTGTTAGGGTTTTCGTTTGTCTTTGTCTTCTTGATTGCTTCAAATGCATATGGTAATGGTAAACCAGATTGATTTGGTGCTGCCGAGCCTCGAGGATCAAGGGGTTCGCCAGCTCTACCCCAAGAGCCCCATCATCGGTGCGTTGCGTACCCATTCTCTATTACTTCGTCATTTATTTACCTCTTAATGCAAAGGGGAAGAAAAAAAAAAAACAACAACTTTTTGGAGGGTCTCATTAATTTGTTGTTTCTTCCTCATAATCGTTGAAATGGAAACCGCAATGATTTATGGAATGAGGAACTGAGGAATATACAAGTAATAATTATTTTGGCATGCTTTAATCTTGAGATATTGATGATGATTTTCTAACAATTCAGAACTATCCCACCCCTGACTTGAACTTTTGCTTTGTATCTTTAAACCAACTGGAAAGATGGCATCTCCAAATAAAGTATTAAGTGAGCCTTGCATTGTCCTTCCATTTTCTCAATCTATTTGGTTAGCTATTCCTTTTGTGGAATGGTAACTGCTGATGATTATTATTACTTATTAGTGTGCAGCCATAAGTTCAGTTTCTTGTAGTAATAGTGACAAGTTCCTTGTATATATAATGTTCCTGTGTAGATTTCAAGAAGGAGTTGACCTCACTTAATAGGGAGCTACAACTACACATCTTAGAGCTTGCTGATGTCCTTGTGGAAAGACCTTCTCAATATGCTCGAAGAGTGGAAGACATATCTCTTATCTTTAAGAACTTGCATCATCTCCTCAATTCCCTGCGTCCTCATCAGGTTCACAGAATTCTCTTCTTTATTGAGTTTCCTCCTATTCCTAAATCTTTTTTTTTTTCTTTTATTGAAATGCTTTGATATCCTTTGCACTCAGGCTAGAGCAACACTAATTCACATACTTGAACGTCAAATTCAGCGTCGAAAAGAGGCTGTTGATGACGTAAAAAGGTACATTCATCATTCATGTTTCCCTTGAAAAATAGTGGATTTTGATGGAATTTCATCAGAACATTTGAGTGCAATGTGCTATCTGATGAGTAGGCTTTAACTTTTAGCAAGTTACATGGCAAAATTTGGACCAAAGGAACTAGTCTTAACTACGCCCAAAATAATTGCTTCTTAAAGCACCAAAAGATTGGTGTGCTTCTTTTGTAAACCCAAACAGAGTGCCAGGCTGCCAAATTATGATCATAGATTATTGCTCCTCCTTAGTTACGTATAGCAAAGTTTATCATTCCAATATCATTTTTTCATTTTCTGCATTAAATGGTTTGCTGCATGGCTGTAAACGCTGTAAGCAAATCATGGCCCGTTGCTTTGGATTTTCCTGCATTTTTTTATTTTCTTTTTGGATATGTGGTGATATTTTGAGTGTGGTCAACTGGTCATGGTATATTTTTCTGCTTCAGGAGGAGAGCAGAGGCACAGAGACTTCTGAAGGAATCCCTTTTAGTCTTGGACGGTCAGCTGCCTTGAAGTGTTGTAATTAGTTCCTGTAACAATGTCTTAGAAAAGAAGAAATTATGTATGAACTTCTATCTGAGCATTAAGCTAGGTATTGATTTATTAGCTAAGAAGTGCCGTTCAGTGTCCTTTGTTGCCTCGTCCTCTATTTCCCTCTGTTGCCCTCAGAATACACAGTAATTATCACTTAAAAACCGCATCCGCAGGTGGGGTGGAAATGAATCCTGTACAAGAGTAGGTGCAATTACATTTGGATTATCTTGATTTTGAA
Source organism: Dioscorea alata (assembly GCA_020875875.1). Taxonomy (NCBI): domain Eukaryota; kingdom Viridiplantae; phylum Streptophyta; class Magnoliopsida; order Dioscoreales; family Dioscoreaceae; genus Dioscorea; species Dioscorea alata. Next base: position 25,188,922 of record CM037029.1, on the reverse strand, counting down.
GCCAGTGTTTTTTTTGTTTTTCAATTACTATTTTTAATATATTTCTGTTTTTATTGTGTGTGAACTAGATCAGAATCATCTGATTCATAGTGAACGTTGTCACTACATATTTTGCTTGCTTGATGGAATTTTTTTCTTTTTTATAATCAATATGGGGTATTTATGCTTGTCTGCATCTATGCATGGTAATATGTCAGAGTCAATCTTTTATGGGGATGAGGTAGATTTTAGAGCGGGAAGGTAAGAAAATTAAGAGGTATCTGACATATTGCTTGTGATGAACATTTTACATGTATATCAAGTATCAAATGAAATGAGTGCTGGATATGTGATTAACATGCATGTATCAGGCATCAAGTGAAATGAGTAGCAGATGGATGAATCCTGAAGCGACAATAACAAAGCAGAGAAAGAGAGAGAGAGAGGCTGGGGTGACTTATTTGGGGTGGAGGCGGTCCTTGATCTTGTCCACTTCATTGGACCCAATCTGAAAGGCCTTCTCCAGTACGTCCTCCGGAACCGCTGGTGAAGCTGTGAAGAGTGTGAGTGCCAGAGACTGGGTCCCAGGGAGCTGGCTGTTGAAAGCTGCCAATGCCGCAGCTGGTGTGGTGCCGGTGTTCCTCTGGAAGTGGATGAGACCTCGAGGGAAGATGAAGACCTCACCTGTGGAGATGGTCTTGGAAATGAGCTTGTTGGCCGTGGTGATGAAGCCTACTTCCAAGGTGCCCTCCAGGACAAATGCAATCTCGGTGGCTCGGGGGTGAGTGTGGGGTGGGTTCACACCCCCGGGGGCGTAGTCCACCCGGGCCATCGAGATTCCGAGCGTGTGGAGACCTGGGATCTTCTCCACTGTGTGATGCAGGAGATATCAGGAATGCTGGTGAGGGTAGCGCAAGGAGGAGCACGAGGAGGTCTCGGGGTCAGGCGCACGCTAAATTCAGGGATTTCGTGATGTGACTGGGTGCGTAGGTTGCTGGGAGAAGCCTTATTAATAGCTTAAATGTTAGTTAATGATGCTTTAATGATGTTGTTTGTAATTAGAGCATGTGAGGTTGTTAGCAAGGTTATGATTGGGATGTAGAAGGTTCTGGCATATAACCTGTTTGTTATAATGCCAGAACGAATATTTGTTAAGGATTGTAACAAACTCTATATATGAATGATGAGTAGAATGGAGGAGGGGCATCTAGCCTGAGAAATTCCCTATCTTACCCTCTGTCTTCCTCTCTATTCTCTTCCTCACTTATCCCTTCCCTCTTCTCTTCTAAAATTCTACCAAAATTCCCCAGATCGTGCATCACTGTGGCTGCGCTTGCCTTGGAGCCAACCACGGTGCTGTTGGTGTCCCCTGCTTTTGCTAGTCCTGCGTAGCTGAAGTCAGCCTCGCTCACTGTTGCTGCCGGCTTGCATGCAAACCCATTAACCCTCAGAGCTATGACACAGTCATGCATGCATGATAAGAGACAAGAGCAGAGTTAGTTAAATAGCCACGATGCATTGTCGTCTTAACGAGACAACAACCATTTAAAATAAATATGCATGAATATGAACACACACACACACACACACACACAGACAGAAAGAGGCAATCATATGACGATACAGCTATTGAGATCGGCAACGCAGAGATCTTGGAGCAAGTCAGGATCAGCGACCACAGAGGCGGTGTCGGAGAAGAGTAGGAAGATGGAAAAGAGGCTTTGGATGAAAGAAGCGTCCTTCATGCTGCTTCTTGTTTTGTTTTCTTTAGTTTTGTTTACACCGGAATAGGAAAATTAAAAAAAAAAAAAAATGTTTGATGGGTGGGCGGTGAGGGTGGAGGATGTTATTTATTTATAGGAAGCAGAGGAAGGCTTGCAACCCTCAGTGCTCTTGACAATGAGGGAGTGTTTGTTGCTGATGTATAGGAAACTTGATACGTGAGTGTGTGTCCTTGTCTTCGGCCAACTAACTCTTAAGGTGTGAGAGGGCAAGAGAAACTGCCAAGCTAAGCTATGTTCAATTGCATACTTTGACAGGTTCCTTTTACCTTCTTATTTCTTAAGGGCATTTAAAAAAGAAAGTATAGGAAAATATATATAAATATATTAAATAATTCTTTATAAAATCTCTTGCCAAGCAGATGCTGTGGGATTAGTTTGGTAACTTGGCATAAAGGCAATGCTGAGTCATTTTTTCTTTTTTTTAAATCAGCTTCGTCTTATGTTCTTTTCTTCTTCTTTTTTTGAAAAATATCTCATTATTTTTTTTAAGTCAACCTTTTCCAGTGGTCATTTAAAAAATAAAAATATAATGCGCATTTTAAACACTCGCTTTTGGTTTTATTTTCTCAAAAAGAATCCATTAAAAAAATTAAAATCTACAAATCAAAGACCAGATCAGACTTGAATAAATAAATAAATAAATAAATAGTAAAGACCGCATTTCAGGTGGCAGACTTTCTTGTTTTTCATTTCAAAAGAAATTTTTTTTTTTTTTTTTTTTTTTTTTTTTTGGGGAAAGAAACTTTTATCATAAAAAAAAAGGGAGATAAACTTTGTTTTTGGGAAAAAGACAAGCCTGCATTCTAACCAACAGATATTAGTGTTATGTCGTTTTTAAGAAAAAAAATAAAAAACTTACAACATAAAGCTGGCTTAAGATAACAAAGACAAATCCAACAAGAAACAATGAAATCCAAGACACTCTTCAGAAGCATCATCTTGACAAATACATTCATGAAAAGGAAATGCCAGCATCTCTAATACGGAAGTAGAGAAGTTAAACTTGAAAGGTGGTCACTAAAAACTTTAGCAGCAGCACCTCCACAAGCTTTACAAAAGACTTGAATAGAATCACAAGGCTGGGACATCAGAATTGTACATAGAGAGGGACAACTAGCATACAACACCTTGAATGAAGACGGGTGGGTTTTATAGAAAAGCAGTTAATAATATCCTTCATCTCCATCTCCAAACTCATAGCGGCTGAAGTGCTTGACCCTGAATTTCCATTCTCCTTTAACAGGATCGTATGAAACAAACTCGGCACCTTGCTCCTCGGCTTTCTTCTTAAGCATTTCTCTGTATTTCTCAACTTTGGGTCCTTCTGTGTACAGCAGTCCAGTCTTTTTGTTCATACACTTGATGTTGAGGAGTGTCACCTCCGCGGACTTGTTAAGACCCTGACCAACCGGCGGCTTCTTGCTCTCATCCTTGTATACAATCACCTCCCGATTATTGAACTGAATTAATGACTCAAGATCGAGCCTCCTCACATCTGTCTCCCCATCGAACTTAATGCTACCGTACCCATGCCTCCCGACCACAAAGTCCTTCACATGACGGCAAAAACCTGGTTCGGCTCGCTCTTTCGCAGCCAACTCCTGGATCCGTGGCTCCGTGTAGTAATCAGCATGCCGAAGTTTGGGCATTAGGGCTTCGATATCCGCACCATGCTCATATACAATTGCAGCCTCACCAGCCCTGTGTCCAGAAAGTGTGATATAGGATGAGTCCTTCTGGGCATGGTTTTCATGGACCCCATTTGACTTCAGCGAGGGTTTAGGTTGAGTTGAAGGTGCCTTATCATGGTTTCCCATGTAAGTGTTCTCTGTTGAACTCTCTGTATCATAGCAACAACCACAGAAGAATTAAATAATAGAAAAACTACTATAACATATCCCATCAATGATGAATCAGATGAATTTCAAAGTTTTTTCATGCAATTTGCTTCTAGGGACATCATTCCATTAGTAATAAAAAAAATTTCTAGTCCATGTGCTATTTAAAACTAGAGGTTATAGCTTTTCCTGCATGGGTGCTGATAAAAAAATAACAAAAAATAAAAGTACCTGAAGCACTACACTGAACCCACAATATAATCCTAAGACTAACTCATGAAGATTTAAACAAACGAGCAAGAGTAGCAACAAAAATCATTTAAAACCAAACTAATTCGACTCATGATAATAAGTAACTGCCATCCATAGCAAATTATTTAGACCTAGAGAATTTTGCTTTCAATTTGGGAAAAAACCAGTCGATTTTCACTGCATAAGAGTGAGTCTCAAATATAAACCAACCTAAAGAAAAGCATACTTACCAACATGCTTATCATTTCTTGATCCATTGAAAACTGGAGCAGAAGGCATTCCTGAAGAACTACCTGGATAATGAAGAAAAAGGAAATATAAGAAGCAATCAACAATCGCTTCTAGACAAACAGAGCAAAAGACAGAAAGATTTCAATTTCACAAAAACCCATCCAGAGCTTTTAACAATAAAGATGTAATAGATTTCAAGATCAACTCAGCTAGAAAAGGACCATGGCAGGACTTCTAGGTCCTAAAATGCTAACAAACCAGAAAACAAAATGATATGCCCAAGTTGATAAACCAACAACAGTTAACAACTACAACATCAAGAAATCCACAAGAGAAGAATGCTTAAGAAAGAAGAGTGATTGCGCCTTAAAAGAGTTGCATGTAATAAAAGGTAAAGGCAAATACATTAGATGATCACATTACTGCAGAACATACCGTTTTCATTAACTGGTGCTGAACTATCTTTTACCACATTTTCACGTTCTGAAATTGTTCTAGGGGGCCACTGTTCAATCGGACGAATAACCAGTGCCCTTGGGTTTTCCCTAGGGATGAAAAGGGCATCAGCTTTTGGTGTTGATGGTGTTTCTTCATCATCCATGAAAAATGGAACCTGAACATAACCGATTCTTATCAAGTAAATTGCCACTGAAATATTTGTCTCAATTGGCAAATGAGAAAAAGGAAAAAAAATTGACCATCAGGATGCTAAAAGACTAGCTAATTTAGTTGCCTCAAAGAAAATGTCACCTTTGGACCATCATTTTTAGGATGATATTTCCGAGCTGGTAACCTTATTCTTCTTTGAGATAAGTGTCGGGGAACCACCAGTGATGAAATTCTAGTCTGAAGAGGTTTTTCAGCAACCTGCTATGGCAAAAATAATCAGATAACTATAACAAAGCTCATGCACATGACATATAAAATTTAAACTTATATATAATTGACTCCAAATAGAAAACTCAAAAAATGGAATTCATTATCAATCTATGAAAAAAATGCAGAGAGGCAAAGAGAAAAACATAATGACCTAAGTTAAAAATCTTCATATATTCATTATTCATTAAAAAAAAAACCTTCATATATTCAGAGGCTAAATGAAGGTAAGACTTACAGGCATGGTAGAAATTCCGTACTGAACTGAAGGGGAAGAACCAGCACGGCCAATAGACATTTGAGGCATTGCTGGTAGTGTTCCAAATGGATTTGTAACAGGAGCTGGTTGCATGACCATACTGGAGTGAGTGGCAGAACCGCTGCATGAAAATTATGGTGGACAGAAAAACAGAGAAATTTAAAGATAGGAATCCATGACTGCACAAGGACAAGATAATAGCAGCCATTATTCATCAAAGCTATAAGACACCCAGAAAAGTTAATAATCTTATGTAGAGAACTAAATTCTGCAACACTTTCGAATAGAAGAAAGATGAAAATTTTAAACAATGACAAAGAAATATTCAGTGAAGATGAAGTCAAATTTCCAGATTACAACATATTGGTTTAATCTTCATGGAAAAGGGGAAAAAACATCTATTTACTATTTCAGATAAAGAAAACATAAATCTACAGATAAATACACTTGCATCTTCCTAGATCAAAAGATTTACACCAACTCAATTTCATAATTTAGAGCCACATGAAAAGAGATAATTAGAAATTCTAGTTCAATAAATTGTAATTTGTGACTACTATATTGTTTGAAATCAGAATATAGTCTTCTACATAGTTTTAACTTTTGAGACACTTGTCAACTGCTGTTGTTCTTTACACTCTAGAATTAACCTCACAAAAATAAAGAGCTAACAGGAAAGGTTACTCACGACTGCCCAAATGCTCCCTGACTGAACATATTTGGCATGCTGCCAAAACCACTGGATGGAGCTGAAAGGCAATGATCAAATAACAAACATGACAAATGCACTTTATGAGGTGCAGGAGTAAGTAGGAAAAATGCAACATATAACACTTACCAGGTTGTGGCTGGGCAAAGTTGCCAAAGGAGAAGGTACTTGATGGAGCAGGAGCCACAGGTTGAAAAGCAGAAGAAAGAGAAGGCTGCAGATTATAGGCAGAAAAAGATCATTGCTAAAGAAAAAAAAAAATTAAATGAAAGAACCAGGTGACCATTGAACTAATGGAGACTTACAGTTGTTTGACCAAAGATTGAAGGATTGCTCATCGGAAGAAGTGAAGGAGTTGAGCTGCTGAACAAACTCCCCCCAAACCCAGTGGATGGTGTGCTAAACAAGCTCGAACCAAATGCAGGTGTAGATTGCTGAAAACCTGTTGTTGGCTGTCCAAAAGGGGATGGTGTCTGGGCAAGTGAAGGAGTTGATGATTGAAATAGGCCAGATGATTGAGTGTTACCAAAGTTCAGGCTAGAACCAAACGAGGAACTTGACCCAGATGCAGGAGTGCCAAAAAAAGAGGGTGAAGAACCAAAAGCAGGTGTGGTAGTTCCGCCAAGGATTGAAGGTGAAGTAGTCGAACCAAATCCAGGGACACTGGAGGCCCCAAAGAGTGAAGTGGAAGTGGTAGTTGAACCAAAGGGGCTTGATGACGCCGCGCTGAATGATGGGTTGAAAATTGTAGATGAAGAACCAAAGCCAGACGAACCAAAAGAAGGAGTTTTAGGAGCAAATGGATTTGACGCTGAAGAGGAAGAGAAGGGATTTGAAGCAGTCTGACCAAATGTGCTAGTTGAACCAAAAGGGTTTGGTTGGGTGGTAGAAAAGTTGACGCCAGGAGCAGTCTGCCCAGCAGCATTTGGTCCCCCTGGAATTAGATGTTACAAGTACGAACAAAGAAATCAGTGATATAGAAAACTAATAGAGAAAAAATCAGCAGCTATCTGACATAATGGTTGCCAATACAGTGCAAACTAGAAAACAACATGGGAAGCTTGTTTGTCTAAAGCATGCAATATATAATTTTACAAGGACCATAAGTGAAAACCATAAATGTTAGGCAACTGAGGATAAAATTGAAAACTATTGCACGGAAAGGCATCAATTCTCCCAAGCCCCACAAATTATGTTCGCCTTCAATTTGGACCCTTGAAATATTCATTTAAGTTGAAATATGGTCGATTTCATGGGAGCATAATTTACTTGCCATATTCTGACGTCAATCCATCAAATGATCATACTAGTAATCCCCCCATTTCAAGATAACCAATGAAACATTTAGTTAAAAAAAAATCTCCAAAGCTTTGCATGCCTAGAACCATTTAATCTCGTATCTCAATGCTTCAAATAATAATGACAGGTTTAATACAAACAAGAAAACATGTAGCATCCCCCAAAACTGGTCCTTACCTTTATCTCCAAGTTGATAGTCCTCCCACCTCAACTCCTCATGACTCTTATCTTTGTACACAGGCATAGCTGATATTGACTCCAGTTTTCCAGCAGGCTGTGTGCCAGTTCCGCCATCAACCTCAGGTGTTGGGGTAAAAGATGCAACTCTAGTTCCCCCACGTTGAGCCCCAAATGCTTGTTGTCCAAAACCAGGGCTACCAAATGTAGGTGTTGTTGCCTGAGCACCTGCATGACATTGAAATTTACAAATTAATATACAAAAGGAACAACAAGAGCCAGAGCAGGAAAGGGGCTACTCTATTCATAACAAACCCCATGAAACATTATCTTCTACAAAAATCTAGCTTCAATGTGTCCATGTCCTTGTCACGAAATAGCATTGTCATCAGGACATACAAGAATTGATGGCAATCAAGTGAATCAACTGGCCTTCTTACAAGAATGAAAAGAAATACTAACCAAATGGGGAGCTCTGAGCACCAAATGGTGATGGTGTTGAGCCAAAAGGCGCGCTACCAAATGTTGATGTTGACTGGCCAAAGGAAGGAGTGGAGCCAAAGCTGAATGATGGTGTGCTTGAAGCACCAAAGGCAGGGGCTGAAGAAGAACCAAATGTTGGAGTGCTGGCAGCACCAAATGCTGGAGTGCTTGAAGATCCAAATAGGGATGTGCTTGGAGCGCCAAAAGCGGTTGTAGACGATGCACCAAATGCTGGAGTGCTTGAGGCCCCAAAAGCTGTTCCTGTGCTACCAAATAATGGGCTTGCTGCTGATCCAAATGCTGGAGTAGTTGATGAGCCAAATGACGGTGTACTTGTGGCACCAAAGGCAGGGGCACTTGTTGCACCAAAAGCTGGAGTACTTGAAGCACCAAAAGCAGGAGTGGTAGAAGAGCCAAAGGTTAATGTGCTTGTAGCTCCAAATGCTGGTTGACTGGATGCACCAAAAGTGGGAGTAGAACCAAAAGGATTGCTACCAAATGCAGGTTGTGTTTGTTGAAAACCACCACCAAATGGATTAGTCTGACCAGGAGTTGACCCAAATCCTCCAAAGGGGGGTTTCTGCCCAAATAAAGACGATCCTGAACATGATAGAGCCAACTCAGTGGAAGCAATATTAAAGATAAATAGATGATAGTTCAAATAATCATCACAGAACCAAGGAACCAATGCAAGGAACATTTTAGATATTCCTCATTGAAGGCAGCTCTTTTCAAATTTGAGGCACAAAAAACAAATACAGGATGGGACTAACACAAGCATTGAAGATACAGCTCAAGATTCCGGATCTTTGTCTACAATTCCAGTTTTGGCCAATTGGATTAGTTCCATTTTAGTCAAAATTTTATTTCTACAAATTTGAAACCGCTGAAGTTTCAAAAGCCTATGAATGTAAGCAACGGACGCTATTATTTCCACCGTGACGCATTTCATTATGAAAAGTGTACCAAGGTGGATTTTATGCATCCAATATTCCAGTAAAGATAATTCCCCTTCCAGTTATTTTTGCAAACAACCAATAGAGTGTGCGACTAAGTAGCACAGGCATTGAGGATAATGTTCAAGACTCAGATTTTTGTTTACAAATCTAGTTTTGGTCCATCAAGCTTGTTCTACTTGAATAAATATTTAATTTACAGAGTTAAAAAAAAAAAACAGAAAAATTTTAAAGCCTGCAAATGTAAGCACTGAATAGCATTTCCTAAAAAATATATTTCACTGACCAAAGGGTTTCAAGGTGAGGATTATTGTGGCAAGAAACAAGGACTGAAGTTCACAAAATCATGAGACTTAATTGAAATGAATTCATAAATAGAAATAATATTCAACCAAATGGCAATAGCATGCCTCTTATTGACATCAATGATCATTGATTCTTACCACCAAATGAGGATGAAGAACTACCAAACGCAGGAGTTGATGATGCTCCAAATGCAGGTGTGGAGCTTCCAAAAGCTGGTGAGGATGAAGCACCAAATGCTGGAGTTGAAGGCTGCCCAAAGACACCAGTGGATGTACCACCGAATAATGAGCTACCTGTCTGAGAACCAAAAGGATTTGGGCTTCCAAAGGGCTTAGGAGCAAAGGGATTATTGTTAGGACTGCTTGTTTGCCCAAACACAGAGGATCCGAATGGGCTACTTGAGGACTGGCCAAAGGCTGCATTCGAAAAGGGCATTCATCAGAAACAGGAATAATAAAACTGCATATCAAGGAAAAATCAACCAAAATCAACAGCCAAATAACAAGAAAACGTTCCCTTGGTGTCCATCGACATCAAAAGATCACACCTTGCCCGAAGATGCAAACTTGAACATCAAAAAAGGAAGTTTCTAATCGAATAACACGCCTTCTTAAAATGCCATAGAGAGCAAACCATCATAAACAGTGACAAAGTTCATCTACTGTTCACAAAGAAGAAGATTGACGAGCTGGATATAGATTCCGATTTGCGTAATTACAGGGAAAAAAACCACGATAAGAATAGATCATACTAACACATTAGAAAAAGATCCAAAAGAGTGAAGGACATTGAAGAGCAAGGAAGCTATCAATCGGAAGAAGTCGACAGTACAACATCGCAATGCGAAACAAACAAATGAAAAACAACACCCAAAACGGGAAGAAGAATGGGAACGATTCAAGGAAACCAAATTTAGGATCCCCAGGAGAGGAATCCATCGAGAAAAGCTGAAAAAGAAAATATAATATTCCGCGAATCAAAATCATGAAGCGACGAATCGAGGGATGAGGCTTACGGTTAGTGGAGCCGAACATGGCTGCAGGTTTGTCTCTGATCGGAGATCAGCAGGAGACTGCAAAAGGACGGAGTGATCGAATAGAAGCGATTCGGCGACGAGACGAGGGTTTTCCTCTCCCCCTCTCTCTCTCTCTCTCTCTCTCTCTCTCCCGCTCTCCGCCGTTCACTGGTTGTGGAGCCTGGAGGGAGAAAAGGCCTGGCTTGATAACAACGCTGATAAACTGCCCTTTGGCTTATATGTTATTTATACAAGCCCACATCGATTAAGGCCCGGCCCGATTTATGAATAACAAGTGTTCATTGGTTTTTAGGGCAGGGTTACTTACGTCATAAATTCATTTTTATAGGAATTTTATAATATGCCAGACACACTAATAATCAATTATTATAATTATATCTATTTGAAATCAACAAATTAATAATAGTAATAATTAATTTAATAAAATTATTTATTTATTTATTGACAAATTTTTTTTTTGCATATATATATATATATATATATATAATATATAATATATATAACCAGAAGAGCTGTAGGCTTGAACTGGAAAGGAAATATATTTATCTTATGGTATGTTATGCTAGGCATTTTATTTAAAACAAAAAAGTATCATCCAGTTTGGAGGTGTTAGCTTTTGTCTCCATTATCAGTGTAATACTGAAGTCCTTTGGTTATTGTTTGCTTTTAATATGATTTGCACCAAAGACAAAAAAAAGGAAATATAATCGGCTGATTACTGACAATCAAGTGAATCCCGAATATGGCAACAGACTCAAGCTTTGATTGAACTTGAATATGCGCTTTATTCCCAGAATAACACGAGTGCTTCAAATTCCAAAGAGAAGTGGAATTTTCTTCAAGAGACGAGGTTCATCTCCTTGGTTGGGGGATGGCATGAGTTTGATGATTGTTGCATTGAAGTTAAGGGAATAATAATAATAATAATAATGTGGATTGGCGCAGACAAGTTAGTTGATAATACATAATAGAGGATGAAATCATCATCATAGTAACTTCCAACTATGCATTCAAGATTTTAACATAATGCAATCCAATAGATCAGAGAAAAGTTGTGTCCTTCTACATACAGGCCAGAAGAAATGCCCATGGAAAACATCTACAAGCTCCAAAAAAAAAAAAAAACCAAACATCTCATTCCTTCGTTCATATTCATTCATAGGCAACGCAAACATTGATAAATAACTAGACTAACTGTTCAACTTCAAGAAGACACAGCCTAACTCATTAACACGTATTGCACATAGAGAAGGCCTGAACTAGAATCACACTCTAACTGGTCAGCATATGTCACGCACGTTGACATCTATTTTTTCTTCCCACCACCGGTCTTTGGCTTCTTGTTTGCACCCTTACCCTTGTGTGCAGTTCCTTTTGCCGCCTTGTCTTCTGTTTCCTGATTCAAACATAGCATAAGCCCATAAAAGTCAGTGCTCGAGTAAGAGGCTCACATACAGAATAATGATTCAGGATTTTCTCATCAAGATGCCATCTACAGCATATTATAAGAAATGGCGGATACCTTCACAGCATCCACTAAGCAGGAAAAAACAATAACCAACCCAGGCACATCAAAGTTAACTATATATCTGACTATAATAATATTTAGCAAGCAACTTATGTAAATAGCACACCTTCTTACACTTTCTCATCCAGATAAATCAATTTCTTTTTATACATTACATTTAATATCCACTAATTAGTGCAAGAACCTGTGTCTGAACATCTCTGGGTGATTAGGAATTTTGCCACACCATCATCACAATTAAATGTAAATGTAACGCAAGGCAAACAATAAGCAAGTCTACTTTGGCAACTACAAGCTTGTGGATGATATTCACTACAATTAACAAACTCACAAAATGCAAAAAAAAAAAAAAATCTGTCACGTCCATTAAATTTCACTACAATTTTGGCTTAACAGAGCAAATTAGACAATGAAGAGTCATGACAGGTACTCAAAAACTCATTAGATACATCTGGTGGGATCTGATGCCCATTACTGGCGGCAGCAATTTTAAGTTGCCTACTCTGGAACTTTGGCAAAGACAAACTTGCAGAGTGAACACCTTAGGCCCAAGTACTGATCTGGGACTGCCTAAAATGCATTTACTTTCCTGCCATTCAGTGATTACAAAATTGATGGAGAGGATCAGGATCCTGATGGGATTTCATTTAACAAATTCTATTTCATAATGTAAAGAAATTCTTTTATTATTATAATTTGTTAAAGAACTCCAGGCTCGGAGCTAATTTTATTGCCACCTGAGAAAAGTAAAACAAGAACAAACAACAGCTAAAAGGAAAACTACAAAAGGGAACTCCCTTTGTCAAGCCAAACTAATTAGTTATAAGGACCTCCAGTAATCTACGCATATCAATGACCCATCATTCAAAAAAAAAAAAAAAAAAGTATTTCTAGAAGAAAAGAAAAAAAATCCACATTGGTGACAAAAATGGCAGGCAGACAAAAGTGAAAAAGATGCAAGATTGCATTCAAGTCTGGTTTGTTGCCTGAAAATTTAAGCTATCCTGCATATTGTTGTCATTCTCCTTTCACTACAAGTCTCAAAATTTTTTATAAATGCTTACGATCTCTCATCAACATAAAGAAAACTTTCCCACATTAATGTAAGATGACTTCACCCTTGTAGCCTAAAAAATGGCGACCAGATAAGCACATGTGAGCATTAAGCTATAGTACTCATACAGCAAGTTAACACAATTTTCTCAAAGTGGCAGTGGCAGTAGCCTTCTGTGGTAAATAGCAAGTGAATGGTACAAGAAAATCATGGTCAGAATTGATGGTCATACCTTCCGTTTAATAGGCATAGAGGAACTCGCTGCTGGTTTGAAAAAGGACTCCAATCTATAATATGCAAGAGGAAATCAAGCTCCCATAAAAAGTAATACTACATACTTAAAGACTGAGTACTTACCGGCCTTGGGAGGATTTATTCTTGGCTGCTTTGATCTTTTCTATTGCCTATATGATAACCACAAAAATGAATTCTAATTTTGAGTCCAGGAGACTAAGCAAATGAGAAAATGCAGCGGCAGAATTCATTGCATAAATTAAGAACATACCTTTGTCACTCGATCATTGTTAAAACCATTCTCATTCACTAGAAAGTTCACAATGCCCTAAAAGATACAATTCAATCAGTATGCATAGTCAAAGCAATACCAGTAACAGAAATTACTAAGATACTAATGGCTACCTCTTCATCAGGTGCCGACCACTTGAGTTCTGGTGGATCTGTAGACACAAGAGGTTCTTTAAATAATCGCCTAGCCTCTTGATATGGCCAATCCTCAGGTATTGGGTATCTGTTTTGGATAGTAAATTTATCTCATAATTAGAAATACAAAGAATAATGTGTGAACTGCCTTCGGTACATAGCTTTGCAAAATATTTTCAAGTTACCTTTCTTTGTTTATGTTCTCCAACATAGTTTCTATAGAACCATGCTGGCGAATAAGCTTCAGTGCTGTTTGTCCACCGATACCTATCTCAAAAAGATGCAACAACAAAAAGATAAGACAAAATATACCACAAGACAAATGCAGTTGATGAATAAACCCATTTACATTCTGTATAATATTGTGGAACCTTTATAAACAAAAATAAAGCATGGAAACACACACATATTGGCAGGCATTGATATATCATATCCTTTTTACACAAATGAAGCTTCCTTGAAGGTAATTTAATACACTAACATATCATATCCATTGAAACCTTTTCACCATCATTCACATTTTGTTAGAATGGCAGAAGGCCAACTTCAAAAGGCAAACACATCAATCTGAGAGAGAAATTAATCATGACAAAATTATCATATATCTTAAATCACAATTTGATATAATGCAAAGACAAGGTAACACTACCAAAACCAGGAACCATTAAAAAACTGATTGTGTGGGTGGCACAATATGATACAAATCCACTTATCCTAGTCACTCATTAGGCACTAATAGCGTCTTTGTCAGCACATGATTCCGAATCCAGGAACTTGTGCACATTAACATTTGTCTTTAGCAAGCCACCATACTAAGGTTAGCGTACCTTTAATACTGTCACAGTAGTCACATCCAGAAAGAATGCACAAGTCAATAAATTGATCCATGGTGAGATTTAGCTCCTCCAACACCTAAACCCAAACAAGAAAGAATTAAACAATCACTGAATGTAATAATAATTACAAGTAGCATAGTCAACATTGAGACAAGAGCAATAATACAAACCTTCAAAACTTCGAATTCCATAACAGGGATTTTTCTTGAGCTTGGATCCATTAAATGACGAAGAAATTTTGGGGCTCCAAAGGTTAGTGAATCCATATCTTCTGACGCAACAGCATATACCTAAGCAATTGAAAGAGTAAAAATATTCGCATACTTCATGCCCTTGAGGCAAAAACATAATGGAATTCAAACAAATTTGAACAATAAAACATAGTAAGATGGAAAGCACATTGATCACCATGCCTTTTCATTTTTACATAATGCTGCACACTCTGCTTCTGCTTCACCAGGAGCCTATGTGTCAAAAAAAAAAAAATCACATTGTTGATGAGATAAGCACATCAAGAGATAAGACATCAACTCCAATGTGGTTAAAAGATAATCTTATCTTAATTTTGGCAGTAAACCACACAACCTAAGAATTATTGTGATGAGCAATCATAATATCATTGAGGAATGGGACATGCTAGTATGTCATCAATAAGATAGACAATTCAATCATAGTAACAAAAAAGCATGCACACCGCTAAGAACAGTAGACTAATGAAATGAAACCACATTATTGGCCAACCTCAATTACAGGCACACCCATTAGTCTTAGAAGTCGTTTGCAGTCCTCATTATGTTGCCTTGTGACCTGAGAGAAATATGACATGAAGTGAAAGTAGTATTTTACCATCAGAGCAGTGTAATAGAAAGTGGTGTGGTCATTAAATAAGTCATTGGTTTCAAGATGCACTAGAGGAAGAAAATAAACCTTCACAGTCCTTTTGCTGTACTTCTCAATACCCTCCTTATCTCCATCCTGCAATATCAGAGGTACATATCTTAAATTAACAAACAACCGACAGGATTGTGAAAACCACGGGCAAAGCACATTTGCTCTACTTTAGAAAGCTACCTCTATAGCTGCTGTCAACTCCTTGCTAGCATCTTCCCTCTTTGAGTACCTAAAGGATGAAAAAGTGATAGGATGAAAATAATGCACCTATTGGTTTATCCTGAGCTTGGACAAATCAAATTATTAAACTTTCATAAAGAGAGTCACTTAGGGAGAACCTCTTTGCTAGTTCTTGCTTCTTAAGATCAGGTGGCTGACCATCGAAAACATACCTGAATCAAAACACAAACCTTAAGATTAAGAAGGAAAATAGAAAATAACAGATGGAACATAGAAGTGCTGTCAAGGTTAAGTTTACACTGGTTTGATTCCAGCCTCTAACAATCTTATTGTCCTGTTGAACATACCCTGCAGATGACTACACAATAACAGCAATGAGAGATAAATGACAGCAGAGAAAACACAACCGCATAGAATTGCAACAGCTTAGTTAGTTTGGCAAGGGGAAAAGGAGTTAATTATAAACCTTGTGACTTCGCCAGCCTCGTTGGTGAGTGTCTCAGTGCCAATTCTTCCCACTACAATCTACATAACAAAAAAAAACACCAAAAAAGAAAAGAAAAGAGGATTATACAAAAAGTTCCTGATGTCATAAAGATGAGAGTTGAAGACTCTAATAGATTGATCAAAACAAAAACAAGAACCCTTTCCCACATTAAGCAGGGACAAAGACAGGTTCTTCTATCCAAAACCCTGACTCTACTGAGAAATCGGGAGCCGCCAGATTCTAGTAAAAGAACTTTTCAACAGTAAATGAGATAGGGGAAAAAATTGTTAATTGGGCGGAAGAATCTAAAATCCTTTAAGAGAATAGCTGCTTGGAGAAACAAACAATGGTTCTTAGGGGAAAAAAAAAAGGAACACGATACAGACGAGAAACTGGTAGATGCTCATGCTGGCATCAATGGCGATCTTGCGACCGAAATAACTTTCGAACTTCTGCTCCTTCATGGCTTTGGGCGCATTATCCGCCAACAGCTTCGTCAAACCCTAGCATTAAAGAGAATCCGGTTAAGAGAATAAGAAAAGCGGAAGAAATCAAGAAAATAATCAGAAGGTCCAAAACCCTAACCTTGATACCCATGCAGACGGAGACGGAGAGGAACTCAGAAACTGAGAAAAGAGAGCGCGAGACGGGCAGTGAGAGGGGGAGAGAAAGAAAGAGGGAATCAAAAGAGACAAACCCCGTAATGGGCTGGCCCACATAGACATAGCAGCAACCCGAACCCGTTAGTTTTGGTATTGTTTACAGAGACTCACCTGGGTTTAGGTTCGGTCCGGGTCCGGGTCCGGGTCTGGGTCCGTGTCGAGGGTCGGAACTACATAGCAGGAACTACCTCTGGTGTATGTTGTATTGTTTGTTTTCTCCTTTTTCTTCATGTCTGTTCCTGTTTTGTGTGTTTTGTTTTTTTTTTTTTTTAATAAATATGTGGTTATTCACATTTTATATATATATATATATATATATATATATATATCATTTAGAAGTTATAACATCAGGGAAATCAATTTTTTATATTGTATTTTAATCAATAATTAATTTATATGGATGAATCACATAAATTAATACAAAGATTTTGTAAGTGCAAAATCCTCCTCTGCTTAAATATAATAGTCCCTAGAAATGATGGGGTTTTTTTTACTCCAATTAACTAACCGGAATATTAGATATATATATTTATTTATTTATTTATTTGTTTTCTATAAAATCCTCCTCTGCTCAAATAGTCCCTAGAAATGATGGGGTTTTTTTTACTCCAATTAACTAACCGGAATATTAGATATATATATATTTGTTTTCTATATTAATATCTTCAATAGTAAAAAACCACAATCTTACTTGTGTGTATGTATATATACAAGATATTTGGATAATGCCACTCTAGTCTAGGATGCATTTGGGTTAATTTTTTCATAGATTACTTAACTATAGTCTTGTTTTATTTTGATAACTGAACTTTAATTTAAATTAAAATAATCATTCATTTTCAATTTTATTTCATCGGATAGTCAACCAATTGATTTGGAAACCAAACAGCCTATGTGGCAGCTGAAAAA
Source organism: Dioscorea alata (assembly GCA_020875875.1). Taxonomy (NCBI): domain Eukaryota; kingdom Viridiplantae; phylum Streptophyta; class Magnoliopsida; order Dioscoreales; family Dioscoreaceae; genus Dioscorea; species Dioscorea alata. The sequence continues at coordinate 25,171,530 of CM037029.1, read as the reverse complement.
TTTGTGTCAGTTTCTCTTCGATAAAATAAAAAAAATTATAATAATACCTTGCAACGTCTTTACAAATAAAATTACATAGTTTATAAATAAACAAATTGTGTGAACAATTTATGAAAATCTAATTTCCTATTTTAAATATTTTTAGCAATTAATTATCAAGCAATATATTTTTGACAATTAAAAAACATAATTATGAATTTATAATCTTATTGACCGTAAAAAAAAATCCGTGAATATAAAATGGCAAAAAAATCATAATATATATATATATTTTTTAATTTTTAACATAAATCAAACATAGAACAACATAAAATATAAAAGGTTTTCTAGTTATTTTGTGTTTTTTTTTTGTCTAATTCTTGTGCAAATATTATTAGAAACAACAAATAAAAAATATACTGAATATCAAATGTAAACCAGCTTAAGGAATTGCTTCATACCTTAACCACTTGTACTGTATTGTGCTATTTATGTTGCGCTTATATACAAATCAAATTAGCCATAAATATTTCCACTCCGGTAAAGAGATACCACATTCTATATATAATAATATAACAAATGACAACCAATAATAAATATGAAATTATATTTTATCCCATAAATTATGAATTTTTTAATAAAAAAAACTTTTAATTATGTTGGTTTTTTTTAATATAAGTAACACACATACAAATTTTAAGAGAAGTACTTACAGTTAATCTATTGGTGCTAGATTTTTTTGAGTAACATTCTCATTTCGAAAAGATCAAGCTCCACATCAATGCACACCATGACTATTAATCTTAAATAGAGGTACTAGCCACCTAGTGTAAAAAAAATTTTTTTTAAGAAAAATTAGATATGTGTACAAACATGTGTTCTCTTCAAAACAAACACAATACACAAAATATCTTTATATCAATATATCAAAATGCAGTTGATTAAATTGAGAAAGTAAAAAAAAAAAAAAAAACCTAAAAGTTGAAATTATGAAAAAAACATATTTATATACTATTTATGCAATATATATCCGGGTCCAGTATTATTTTTAAACCCCTTGAGTGAAGGACGTTTGTCGCATATTAATAAAAAAAATATAATTATGAAAAAAAACATGAAATTTTAACTGGAAAAAAAAACATAGATTTAGAAGAACCCATGGGTAAAATTAAAACTTCGAAACTAAAAGAGAATATAATGAAGATGTTCATCTCTGATCTCCCAGCCATAGCTCCTCATTAGCTTGTGAAACAAAAATATCATCATTCACGGCGCTTCTCGAGGCACTTATATAAGCATTTTGTTTTTATTTTTTTGCAATGGCATCATTGCATATCGTTTTATTTTGGCTTTAGCTTTGGCAATGAACTCGCTGCCAAACAAGCACTTCGCTTGCGTATTTTATTTATTTATCTTTAATTATGTTTACATGGGAAAACGTGAGAACTTCGTAGTCGAGCGTGAGATTGTGAGAAAGACAATGGGCAGGATACAAATGAACCATGCCAGTAGTCAGAAGGGTACAAGGGCTATCCATCGTTAGATCCAATGCTTTTGACGGTCGCAACGATGCCACACCCTCCGAGTATCCCCACCTTCGGGCCCCCTGATCCTCATTTGTATATAAAGCCTCCTCATTGGACAGGGCCAGCCTCCCCAGTACTCATTCACTCACACGCGCACACACTTTGCATTGGATTCTGAATCCTGATCAAGTGTTCCGAGGACTTGATTTCATATATAGATCTCGTACTAATTAAATGGAGACTTGTGAAGCAGCTGGACCCAGTTCCAATTCTCTGTCAGATGGCAGGAAAAAGGGAGGCTATAGAGCTGCTAGCTTCGTCTTTGGTAAAAGCAGTCATCATCGATCATAATATATACATGGCGCACCCCTGGGTTAATTATGCATATTGAGCATGCATTATATATGTATATTATTTTATATTATATATTCATGCATATATGCAGCCATGGCGACGCTGGACAACTTGGGATTCATCGCCAACGTGGTGAGCTTAGTGATGTACTTCATGACCGTATTACACTTTGATCTCTCTGGTTCTTCAAACACTCTCACCAACTTCATGGGCTCAACTTTCATGGTCACGGTTCTTGGAGGTTTCATCTCAGACACGTACCTCACGAGGCTCAACACCGTACTTCTATTTGGCGTCTTGGAGATACTGGTAAATATATATGATAATTATTTGGTCAATACCAAATGTAATCAGCTAATTAATTAATTAATTAAGAGTGAGTGAGTGAGTTATATAAGTTGTGGCGGTCACTGGTCAGGGATACATACTTATGACAATACAAGCTTACGAGAAGAGTTTACGGCCGGACGTGAATTGCTTGACGTGCCACCTGGAGGGCGGGAACAGCCACATGTTCTACGCCTCGTTGTCTTTGCTAGCCTTGGGCTATGGAGGTGTGAGAGGTTCTCTCCCCGCCTTGGGAGCAGAGCAATTCGATAAAAAGCATCCAAAAGAAAGGGAGCAATTGGCCAGCTTCTTCAACTGGCTCTTGTTCAGCATCACACTCGGTGGATCCATTGGTGTCACTGTCCTCGTCTGGGTTAGCTCCGAAAGGAGTTGGTCTTTGGGTTTCTTGCTTGACCTGCTGCTTTCTTTGCTCGGCTTCGCCTTCGTTGTGGCTGGTACTCGCTTCTATCGTCTTCGTCCACCTGGCGATAGCCCTCTAAACACGGTCGCTCAGGTCTCTCTATCGATCTCATTCTACACCCATAATTAACTCATCACAACTGTGATTTGAATAACAAGCTTGGATGCATGCCGGTGGTGATCTTTAAAATTCAAATTTTTGTACAGGTTATCAGGGCCGCCATTCGAAACAGGAAGTTGACATTGCCTAAAAGCTCTGATGAATTGTACGAGACCATCAATGATGATGATGATGATGATGATGATGTAGAGAAAATCCAACACACAGACCAGTTTAGATGGCTGGACAAAGCCGCGATATTGCAACCACAAGAATCAGATAAGCCTCTAGCAGCAGAAGAAGCAGAGATTAAGGTTTGTTCGGTGACCCAAGTGGAAGAGGTGAAGATCCTGATTAGAATGCTGCCCATCCTGGGCAGCACCATCCTGATGAACACGTGCTTGGCTCAGCTCCAGACCTTTTCAATCCACCAGGGCTACATCATGAACCTATACCTGGGCAACTTCCGCATCCCACCATCCTCAATCCCAGTCATCCCTCTTCTCTTCATGGCCATCCTCATTCCAATCTACGAGTTCGTGTTCGTTCCTTTTGTCCGGCGTTTCACAGGCCATCCTTCGGGCATCACCCACCTCCAGAGAGTGGGCGTTGGGCTGGTCCTGTCCGCCATCTCCATGGCGGTGGCCGGCTTCGTGGAAGTGAAGCGCAAGAACGCCTTCAACAAGGAATACAAACAACTGAGCGTCTTCTGGCTGTCGTACCAGTATGGAATATTCGGGATAGCTGACATGTTTACGTTCGTGGGCCTCCTGGAGTTCTTCTACAGCGAGGCACCGGTTGGCATGAGGTCCCTCTCGGTCTCCTTCACCTTCCTATCCCTCTCCTTTGGCTACTTCTTGAGCACAGTCTTCGTGGATGTCATCAACTCCGTCACCAGCAGCTTGAGCTCAAACAAACAAGGCTGGCTGGTTGGTCTCGACCTTAACAGCAATCACTTGGAACGTTTCTATTGGTTCTTGTCCATTTTGAGCTGCCTTAACTTTGTCATCTACCTCCTCTGTGCCACATGGTACAAATACCGCAAAGAGGCTGCTCCCGCTCCTGCCATGCCTAACACCAAGACCAACAAGAGCGATGCCTCCTCGGTAGAACACATGAACGATGATCAAATCAATGGAGCAGCAGCAGCAGCAGCTCCAGCTGCAGAGAACGACAGTTCCAGGTGTGGTGAAAATACGGAGCTAATCAAGGTGACAGAGGAGACCGGGAAGCCGGTGGCACAGTACTCTGTTGATGATACTGATCAGGTGAAGGTGACAGAGGAGTCCGGGTGTGGTAATGGCACTGAGCAACTTGAACTGATAAAAGAAGATGTTAATGATCATCAAAACTTATGTGTAAATGGTATAAGCAACCCTTCCAACGTTTCCCATTTTGATGATAAGTCTGCAGGCCTGTGAGATGAGACCTGAATGAAGATCCAGATAAGTGTTCAAGATGTAACCATACATAGTAAGACATGGAGTTTATTCACAACTTCAATTAAAAAGGCACCGGTTGTGTCGTTGAGGTTAATCTCATGGCAGCCAACCTGCTTGTTTCTCATTTTTCAGAGTAATTCCTTGGTTAATTACAGGTAAATAATTTTTTATATTGGATCTAAATTCCAACTTACAGTGGATGGTCATTGGTGTCATTGTTGGTCTGGTCACCCACCTAGTCTACTAGCTAGGTAGGAAATTTATGTATTCATGCGTCCGTTGCATTTATTGGCCCCACGTCTCTTTTTTATCAGAAGCTTTTTGCAGCTGATTTGTTCCGTGTTGGGTAATAATAGCATTAATAAATATGGAAGCAGTATTGTTATTTATTGAAAAGGAGTTTATCACTCCTATTTATCTATTTAAGGAAAAAAATTATTATTTTTTATTTTTATTCCATTTTATCATGGAATTGTTACTGGTTTTAATTTATTATTTTTTCCCTGGCCTTATAGGGTCGGTCCCATTACCGAGTCCGACCGAAAAGAAGGTTGTCGCATCACCTTTAATTTTTCATAAATAAAATAAGATACAATAAACTTCACGTGATATCTGCCATGTCCAAGGACAGGTGAGCTCAAGTTTTTCTGATCCATGGTGAGTCTGTTTAATTATGTAACAATAAGAAATAAAAAATAAAAAAAACCTCCAGATTAACTGCCAAATGAATTTTTTAATAAACTTGTGATTGGGTCCAGTCATGTGTGGGGTGCATGGTAAATTGGTAATCATAGTACATGCACTCTCTGGTCCAATTTAACAAGGACAATCTGTCGGCAATTCTCTAAACATAATTATCAATCATCATAATCCCATCTGGTCAGAGAAAGCTAATTTGGATAGCATGTGGTTTTATTATATGGTACACTGGGCTCAGTTTTTTTATTCCTTTACTGGTACCCGTGATAGCAAACGCATGATCAATTTCAATAGTCAAGAACCATCTTGTAATAATTAAAGTAACTGGACGTGAAAACAATTACCCAAAATTAATTAATCTACAGAGACTTTTGTTGGTTAATGTGAGGGGTTATGGTGGGAAGTCATTTTCACAACCTAGCTCAAATAATTTGGTTTATAAACTGATCCACCCACCATAGCCATGCATTCTTATCACCTATCTCCTTCAAACACTGATTAATTTCTTTTCTTATTCCACTCAAATACATCAATTTGCAAGCTACCTTGCCCAGTTGGCTCTCTTGGGGGCAGCTTTAATTAATTGATGGACCTTCTTAATATCAATAACCAACCAAAAGCATTTGAATCCTGTAGCATGTTGAGCAGTGACTGTGTTAACTACACTTGCATGGACAATCATACAAACGTTCATTTACATGTACAGAAGAAGCATTAAAACCACTGACTGACTGACATGGTGTGGATTAATCTTTAGTTACATTTGTGACCACTACTGATCCGCTCCAGAATAACAAGCAAGGACATGGAATTTGGTATGACCATTCAAGGGGAAGTCCAGAATCCTTTTCTTGTTCAGACTTACCTAACAACTAACAAGAGATCCATACTGTCATGGGAAAGTAAAGAATCATTAACTTTGCATCATCCGTTCTCAATTCATTGCAGCAATTCAAGAAAGAATGAATTAGATTAGATGCAATCTAGCCTTCTGCCATTAATATATATATATATAGATATATACATAAATTATATTAAAATTAAAGAATCCTTGAGATAAACAAATAAAGAAGAAGAAGAAGAAGAAGAGCATGTCTCGCATCCCAATACGACAAGAGTCTTCACAGCAACCGCTGCAGACATTAATGCTAAGAAAGCAACCTTCCAGTTGTGACAAAAATGCACAAGTAACAGCATTGGCTTCTCAGATGGAAGAAGCCTCAGGAATACACATGTTTTTGTTTCTTATTTAGTTTGCATTAGCATTTCCCCACCAAATCCCTTCCTTCCTCTGTTCTCTTTTCACCCTTTGGAGCCGAACCAGTGAAGGGTAGAGGCAGTAATAGAACAGAGGAAGAGCTCATGAAGATTTCATGGCTTCTTGGTGTTGTCACCTTGGTTCTGATTATGAGCTGGGTTCATGGCTTTGAGGAATGGGATGTTTCTGAGGTGAATGCCGCTAGTTCCGTTAATCCTCTGCTCGTGGGTCTCACCCTCATCCCCTCTGCTGCCGACAAGGGAGCTGGTATTTCTCTCTTTTCTCTATGTTCTACATCTCTTCTACCTTTTTACTTCTCGTGCCATAGCTGGTTGCTGTTCTTATCAAAGATCCTGTTTTTATGCGTCTTATAAACTCCAGTTGGTTGATATATTTACTGTTGTTATCATTATTCATCTATGGATGAATATGTTATTTGTGGTGTTATGTCTGATCTCTTCTCTGCTTGCTAGTGTCTTTTCTGTTTTCTGGCTCTATCTTCAATTCTCACGCCTTCACAGTGCTTTTTAATTTTTGTAAGCTTTGGTTCAGTTCCACAGTCTAAAGTCTTTATATCATGTCAAAACATAAAAAGTGGACACTGCTCTCACATTTTAAGATTATCTATAAGATCTGATCTTTAGAATTAAAGACAAGGAAAAACAGAAACTGTTTCTTCCATTACTGTTAGATTGGATTTTTTTTTTTCTTCTTCTAAATGGCAAAAGGTTTCCCTTTCAATATATTAAAAAGGTTACAAAAATTGTATTATAGTTGACAATTACTTCTCAAAAACATAGTTCATGAGTATGGCTGTACTGATAAAGAAAAAATTGGAATGCAGAGCTGTTAAAACATCAGCTTTTATTTATTTATTTATTTATTTTGAAGTTTTAGAGCTTCTAATGTGACTTGCATTGGATTACTTCCATGTTTCATAATTCTTCATGTTACAAGGTTGTAAGAGATTTATTTTACTTATGTTTAACAAGCTTTGCACAAGTATTCCTTGTTGCAGAGCAAGAACTGATCATTCCCTCTTGATTAATTCCTTCTGAATCTTTTGCAGTCTGTTTGGATGGAACCTTGCCAGGTTACCATTTACATCGTGGTTCTGGATCAGGCGTTAACAGTTGGCTCATCCAATTAGAGGTGAGATTAGCAGAACTCATTTATATTTAATAAGGCATCTGCATCAGCTACATTGTTCCGAGTGAGGATTTTAATTTTGTCTACTTTTGTAGGGCGGAGGCTGGTGTAATGACATAAGCACATGCGTATTCCGCAAAAAAACTCGCCGTGGATCTTCAAACCTCATGGAGAAGGTGGTAGAGTTCACTGGGATATTGAGCAACAAACCAGAAGAAAATCCTGGTTTTCCTCAAACTGGACCCTCATTTTTAGTCATACCATTGTCCAGTTATATTGATATTTGTAAAAGTAGCATGTGGCAGCTTACTCTTTTGTTGTTTTTATTTTCTCATATTTCCCTTTGATTTAACAATGCAGGCTTTTACAACTGGAACAGAGTCAAGGTTCGATATTGTGATGGTGCATCATTTAGTGGTGAAGGCTACAATCAGGTTTCCTATTATTGACCTTTACTTATGTATGACTTTGAAGAAAAATATACTCTATGGAACAGTACCAAGATTCTTGACACCATAATTTTCCTCTTTTACAATTTGGCAAGAATTGATCACACGCACCCATTGTATATGGCATTTTGCTGACTTGTTCAAGATAATCCAATGTCCAACTTCAGCTGGATCACTTCAATCTATTCTGACTTTTGTCCTCTTTGGTATATTAGTTCTTATGCTACTATTTTATGTATTGATTTGTTTATTTCTGTCTGATGCCATTTCTTACATATTTCAGCTTGGTTTCTTATGGGCAATGTTTTCTCTCGAACCAATTTCTAAAAACTACTTCCAGTATACCTTTGTTTCCAAGAGATAAACCTCCACTTTAGCCTTAACTCTTAGTCAATTAATCATCACAAAAACTGTTTGTTTAGAGCTATCAATTGAATTGAACTTGTTTAAGGCTTTGCTTATGGAATACTGCCCATGAGATATCTTTTTTTGCATGTAGGCTGCTGGTCTTTTTTTCCGTGGGCAACGCATTTGGACAGCTGCCATGGAAGACCTTATGTCAATAGGGATGCACAATGCTGACCAGGTTTCACTTTAGTTCTTCAGTATCTTATTCTTAACTCTGACTGCAAATTCATTTGGTCCTTCACCATGGATTATTGCAGGCTCTTCTTTCTGGCTGCTCTGCTGGTGGTCTAGCATCCATGCTACACTGTGATGAATTTCGATCATTGCTACCGGGGACCAAAGTCAAGTGCCTAGCTGATGCTGGCTTGTTTCTTGATGCGTATGATCTACTTGTTGGAGTTTTAACAATTTAATTTGCTTTGATTTGAGGAAAAAAAAAATTCCCCTCCTCTTGACGTTGTTATACAAATCTCTTTGGATATGTTTTTCCTCCATTTTTCCTTATATATGTTCTTATCTGTTTTCTCTGAATTACAGTGTTGATGTGGCTGGTGGGCATACTCTAAGATCCTTTTTTGAAGGTGTAGTCAATTTACAGGTGATCTTGTTATATAGATCTTTTTGTGGTTTACTAGAAATCGATTATGCATCTGTCTTGTAGCTATATTTTGTGATTTTTATCATTAAATTCTGCACGCATCTGATCTGCAATTCATTTTTTTGGAGCAAAGGATTTAATTGCTGATAATATTTATCTGTTAAATCTCCTTATGGCAAACTCCATTGTGCACAGGGGGTGTCTGTAAACCTGCCTGCAGCTTGTATGAACAACATGGATGCAACATCGGTAACTGTCTCATCTAAAATAAAGGAAAAATAGTCAGAAAGTTTAATTTAGGAACATGCCAAATGACCGGGTTCATTCTTACTTTTTTTTTTTTAATTTTTTTATTGCAGTGTTTTTTTCCACAAAACTTGTTGGCATATATTCAGACGTCGCTTTTTCTGTTGAATGCAGCATATGATGTGTGGCAGGTACTGCATTCATCAGAATTCCTTAATTTCAATCACGTCAGTTATCTTATTCCTAAAGATTGCATTTGAGTGTGTGAAGAGATTAAGAAAATTGTACTTTCAATGTTTGTCAACTTTTCTCTTTTGATGTTTGCATTTTCATTTCACATGAACATCTTCTAGATATACTGTGAAATAACCAAGCCAAATTATTGTTGTTATTTTGGTTTTTATTTATCTATTTAATCTCAGCTCCAAGAAAGCCTTGCCACTAAAAGAGCTGATCCTCATGGCTATTGGCAAGAATGCAAGTTAAATAATGCAAATTGCAACTCCAGCCAGATTCAATTTTTGAATGGTATTACATGAAATCCTTTTTTCTATGGAAGAACATTTCCTGCAACTTCCATAATATATATGCACATTTACTTCATAACGCAGGGTTCAGGAACCAAATGCTTAATTCTGTGAAGGAGTTTTCATTGTCCAAAGAGAATGGATTATTTATTAACTCATGTTTTGCTCATTGTCAAACTGAGAGGCAAGATACATGGTTTGCAAAAGATTCTCCTCGTCTTGCTAACAAGGTAAGATTTCGAAGTCTGTTGATATAGGAATTTGTTGTGTTTGCTTGCAGTGTAGTGCATTGTGGTGTATGTCTATGTGGGTGTTCTTTAAAGTTTACTTTTGGAATTTTGACTAGCAGTGAATAGTACGACTGATTTTGTGCGGTTACTGTCATAAATACATTTAGAAACGGAAATCTTCTGATAATCCTATCCTCTCCCACTGTGTGTGTGTGTGTGTGTGTTCTTCTAGTTCACATCTTGCTTTGTTGACTTATGGTGTAAATTTGAAAAACAAGAAAATTCTTGTCCTTGTATGTACTCAGTAGGAGCATTGAAACTTTAAAAATTTTCTATTGGTTATAAATATGAGTTCTTTTTTCTTTGTAAGCATTGATTTGGTTACTTGTCAATGGTTTCAAGCATGCTATCATGTGCAGGAGATAGCCACATCAGTTGGTGAATGGTACTTCGACCAAGCTGGAGTTCAGGCAATAGACTGCCCATATCCTTGTGACAAGACATGCCACAACCTGGTATTTAGTCGAAATCATCATTAATCTCGCCCAAAATCTCCATTTATGAACATTCAGTGATCACTTGGCAACATTACTGACTGATATTCCTTGAAATTACTCATTCTTCGGAACGTTGGGAAATAAGGTGTCTCTGTAAGGTCCTAATCTGCTGTTATTCCAAGTTCAGAAATTTGAACTGATTATTGTTGTGAAAGACATAATCATTGTATGCCTGATTGTACAATTTTATTGAATTGATTTTAAAGAGCAATATTCCCTGTATTTCTTCTGCTATCATAATTATGTTCCTTGATTAGGCACATGATGAACTTTCTACCTTTAATATGCATAATCTTTTCCTTGGTATAGAAATATGCATCTCTCCGTAGCAAAGAAAACATATTGGTGGATTATTGCTGTTCTCCTGGTCACCATCATGGCCTTCTGGTCATCAGATTATCATATGCAAACATTACTAGGAAAAATTTCATGGACTTTTGTTGCAAAATCAATGATGTGTCATATGACTGCAGGGAGGCATTGTTTGAAAGTTTAGATGTTTGAAATGATGATGCCTTTGTTTGGCCTATTTTATAATAAAAGTTATGAGATCGGTATCTTTGGTAGATGAAAACATCCCTGGAGCAATCATTAATCAGGGAATTCCTCTGTAACATTTATTTCCTATTACCATTGTTCAAGAAGCATCTCATATTGATTGACATGCTAAAGAAAAATGCCATGATGTTCTTCGTTAGCTTTCTCTTTGGGTTGTTTAATCAACTTCATGTGAAAAGAAAAGAAAAAAAGGGGACAAGGACAATATTTGTCCTAGGAGAACAAATAAATAAGTCTTATTCAGCATTGTTCATTTCCACTTTTCTTGACTATTCATCTTGACCAGCTTGGTGACATCTGCCAGCCAGCCTGATTAAACTACAAAATTTGAAGAGCAAGTAATACATGAATCATCCATTCAAGTTCAAGTTCAAGTTCAAGCTCATAGAGGTGGTGTATACGGTGGTTGTTAGATGCCTAACGGATAAAAAGTGGGTCAGTTTTGTGTTGTTTTTTAGCTGTGATCTTGATGCTTTGAATGTCCTGATGATTGTAGCGGTTGAAGGGTCATTCCCCATGACATGATCTTGCAACATAACTTTCAAGGTGTGTCCAAATCAAAGAAAGATGGAGGTCAAACCCTTTTGTTCTATTGAGTTCCTTTCTTCTTTCGGGCAAAAGAATCCAATAATACAGAGATCACATGCAATGGATCACTCATTACTGAGAAGCTGTAATTTATTGTTCTGCAGGAAAACATGCCTTGTCTTGCCTTTACTCTGCTTGCAAATAATGCAATTTTGACATGAGAGATGACAAGTCAATGCTTTCTATTCATACTTTTAATCTGCGGTGGTCTTCTTCTTGGTTTTCTTAATTGCTGGGTATGGTCCCTCACCCTCACCCTCACCCTCAGCAGAAGTGGTACCATGTTCAGAAAGGAATAGCTGGTGGATGCTGCGCTATTGTTTGTTTCCGGTGTACTTCAACTGTTTTGCCTGTCCTCTGAATCATGTGATTTTATCAGTTATTTTTGTTACTTACCAATCAACAATTATCAACTTCTTGCTATTACCAAGCTAAGCTACCGTCATCGTCGATCCCAGTCATTCAGATATAAGTAACATATGATTTTATTTAATTTTATTTTGTTTTTCCTTCTCTTTCAGCTATTGTAAAATTACTTAATTAATACATCAGATATGACAATTAGGATAGAAGGTGGGAAAACAGCATGTAGATCTGTGCTGTGTGTGCGTGTGTGTGTGTGGTTGAAAAATAAATGGTGGTGAAAATGGGATCAAGTGTCGCATTCATTGTAGTGACTTGAATGGATTCTGTTGTTGCTGGTGAGATATGCTTGGTTTTTGTTATGTTGGAACTTGCTAGTGTCATCTCATCCTGAGAATAGAAACCGACCAGTGATGATAGCTCAGCCTTGCAAATGAAGTCTTGGCGTAATTTTGAATAGCTAGCTATCAGCAGCAGCAGCAGCAGCAGCAGCAGCAGCAAAGCAAAAGTTGCTGACTGATGATTAATCCAGATGCAGACTGCCATGACCAAATCACAATCCCAACAAAAATATGCATAAAAGTAGCCTTCAGTGGCAGTAATTACAAAACATTGACCGCCATCCGTGATCCATCCAAGTTATATACAAGTGAAAAGTAAACACAACCCTTTTTTATTAATTATTCCTCACGGAAAGTGATGCTATTACTGGCTCATCAAAAAGCCCAGACAAAAAGAAGCAATAATATCGAAAGCAGAGATTTTGATTGTTTACAAGAGAGCCAGAGATAGAGAGATGTTGAGAGAAACAACAAAAGTCTTTGTGAGGTGCAAAGCAAAGTAGCGACCACTAATTAAATGCATCAAAAGTGTAAAAGAGGAAATTAAATAATAATAATAATAATAATAATAATAATAATAATAATAATAATAATAAAAAGAAGACAAAAAGAAAAAAAGAAAAAAAGAAAAAAGTTAAGAGACACTGGAACAAGCTTTATTGTGCACCGAACTTCCCACCTTGGAAGGTCCATGGTGGAATGGAATGCTCAAACATAATACAAGAAAGCTCATGTTTTTTACTTTTTTTTTTCATAAGTAAGAACCTATCTATATACACGAGAAGAAGAAAATCTATATTTATGAAACACACATACATTTGTGAAAAGAATTCAGAAACTAATTAATGTGAGCATATCGGGCTGCATGCATGTCCCTAGCTAGCTTGTCTGTTTATGGGATCAGATGAGAAGCCGTGGAATGCTGTTGAAATTGTTCAAGTTTAGAGATGCTTACTTACCATAATAGCCCGGATGCCAAGGACCCAAGCCCCCATCATTCCCAAAGTAGCCCTCTGCCTTAACTACTTGTTGTCCAGAGAAAGGCTGTTGGCTTTGGTTGTAGTTGTTGTTGTTGTTGTTGTTGTTGATCAACGCTGCAGAGACAGGGAATGAGCCTTGAAGGTACTCTGACCATTTAAGTTCTTCAGATTCTCCGTCTGACCATGAGAAGATGCCACTGTCCACCAACGAGCTATTATTGCTTTGCAGGCCATCAATCCCCCCACCGCCGCCGCCGCCGCCACCGCCACCGCCACCGCCACCGCCACCTCCGATCCCGCTGCTGGCACTACTGTTGCTGGAATCATGACATGCCTCCCAGTATTGATGATTCCCAGTCCCATGAGCATTTGTGCAGGCTGGAGCAATGGACTTTAGATCCATAGGAGTTGAGAACATTGGGCCCGAACACGTTATGGACGGCACGACACTATACATATTAGAGTTACTACAGTTCAAGTCGGGATTGATGTTGAATTGCCTAGAGTTGTGGTTGAACCAGAGGAGTGAGTTGGTGCTGTAGTTCAATGCTGGGGGAAAGGATAAGCAGTCCATTGGGGTGGAAGTCTGGGTCTGGCTGCAGCTCGATGAGTTCTCATGTCTGACCAGGAACTGGTGGTGATCCAGGCATGAATTCCTGCAGCTGGAGCTCTCTGTTCCTAATGGTATCACTGCTGGTATTGGATTTGGAGTTGTCAGAGAGTGGGGCTTCACTTCACTACTGACTTGTGGCTTTGATATCTTCTCAGCGTCTCCTTCGGCGGTGGTCTTGCAACTATCTTCTCTGGCATCTGTCTGGGTCTCTGCCTCTGAGAGCGGCTTGTGTGTGACAGGGTCAATCCCCCTCTGCCTCAGCTTCTTCTTAATGCACGAGTTCCAGAGGTTCTTTATCTCATTGTCTGTTCTTCCTGGCAACTGTGCTGCAATCTGAGACCACCTGCTTCATTGATCATATATATATATATATTAAGGAAATCCAATATGAGCAGAAATCAAATTTAGAGTTTGAAGTTTTTAAAAGGAATCATGATAAAGCACCTGTTGCCTAAGACCGCATGCAGCTCAATGATGAGGTTCTCCTCCTGGTCTGAGAATGTGCCTCTCTTCAGGTCAGGTCTCAAGTAGTTTATCCACCTCAATCTGCAACTCTTCCCACACCTCTGGAGACCTGAACCAATTGTGCATGCCAACAATTAATGTTGCATGATTACAACTAATCAAGCTCAAGCTTAAGCTTAAGCTGGTCAAATATATGCAATATTCTTTTTCTTTTTCTTTTTTTTTTTTTGATAAAAATGGATAAACCCTGTTAATATATATGTAATAATATTCATTGTTAATATATCTTGGCATCAAGTAGCTAGCTAGTACGTTGATATGTGTGGAAGAAAAAGAGCAACATATAGCTAGAAAGGTTTTACGTTACCAGCAAGTTTAGGTACCGAGCTCCAACATCCATGGCCGTACTTGGTGATATGCTTCATGAGCTTCTCATCTTCCTCTGGAGACCAGAGTCCTTTCCTGAGCTTCTGTTTATAACAACAAGAATGCCTACCCATTCTTGTACTAATTAATATATATCCACAACAATCTGGCGGCAGGGAGTGCAATGCTCTCAGCTGCGCGCTGTGATCGATCGAATGAATCAAATTCTTTTTGGTCAGTTAGTTGTCGGCAAGAGACCCAATTGTTGTAGTTTGATTCAAAATACTAATAATGTCAGCCTTTGAAGGTGGGTGAGTGAATCAGAATGTGAGGGAAAGGGATGGTGGAATGAGGAAGAGAAAAGAAGAGAAGCTGGAGAAGAAGGAATGGAATCAGGAGTCAGGGCTCAGGGCTCAAGGCTCAAGGCTCAGGAGAAGAAGAGGAGAAGGCCTCTGCTTCTGCTAAAAAAAAGGAGGAAGGAAGGTCACACTGTCATAGTCAAGTGGGTCTCATTTGAACCTCAGGTTCCTTTTTCTCTCTCTTCTCCAATATTATATTATTATATATATATTACTCCAATACTCCCTCAGTCCCTCCCCTCCACATTCACTACAATTGTTTAAATTTAACTCACTCTCTCTCTCTCTCTCTCTCTCTCTCTCTCTCTCTCTCTCTCTCTCTATCTTTACTTGTTTATTCAATCCCTTCATTAATTTCCATGTCTGAAAGCTTATGTCTCTAATCTACTCTCTAGTAGATAAATCATAAATGGTGGGGGCGAAGTCTTTGATTTTTAAATGAAGACACAACACCATCACGGATCAAATTAAACTTGAATGATAGAAAAGCCAGAGTACTTCCTTCCAATATATACATGTACGTCAAAGTTAACTTTTTTTTTTTTTCTTACAGATTAAGACTCTTGTCTTAAATTAGATGTGAAGCAACCCACTAAATTTTGTCTTCTGTTTAAGTGCTACGTACTCCCATATATATGTTAACTTAAAATTAATAATTACATCCTAAGTACTATATATTAATTCATTAACTAGCTAACAAGTGCATATATACACAAGCATAGATGGACATATATATATATATATGTATATATATTATAGTCAAAATTAATATTATGCTGATGCTTTTAATTAATCTTTGCGACACAAAGAATTGAACATGACTCTTTTTTGCTTTTAGGCAGATATCCTCAAATCTATTATCATATTATTGGGAAAAATTATATCATTCATTAGGTGGAATCAATTAAGGCACCTTATATATCAACCTTCCTCAATATGGGACTTAGCTTCCACAAAAAATGCGCATCTTGTTGATTTCTTTCTTGTTTCCTTCATTCATGTAAACAAATTGTCTAGGCTCTGAATTTACTTTTATTTAGTGCAAGCTTAATTGGTTGGATGAATTACCCAATCTGATCACGTAATTTGTAATTGATCATATATATTGAGTAGAATATTATTGTTGAAGACCTATAAAATATGATTAACATGGCATACATATGTTGAGTGTTTATTGAATTGACCAAATGGTGGCATATGGAGTGATAGTCAATAATAATATTTTTTATGAACATTTTGCAATTTGCTGACAAGAAAATCTTGGAAAATCAAAGAGGGGGATATAATAATATCAAGTCAATACAGTATTTTCATAGTTAATTTGGTTTGCAATCAATGATTAGAAGTGTAAAGAGGCATGATTGAGTGCATGTGAGCCTATGTGATTCTAAATTAAAGAGAATGGGTGGAGAAACATGATGATAAGAGTATCATAACCCCATCTTTAATGTGTGATTTCTGTTTCATTGGGACCCAATTATTAAAAAAAAAGGAAGGGATATTTTCTTTATAGCCCCCCCACCACCACTATCTTCCTAATTCCTTGCTGTTTCCAGCTTTACTTTCTCTAACATTAAGGTCCCATGACAGACTTTGTGATCAAACTCCAAAAATATATATATATATATATATATATATATATATATATATATATATATATATATATATTAAAAAAATAAAAATTCCCAATAACAAACAAATTCAAACTAGGTGTAATTAGCTGTCTCCGCCGCCTTGTGGAAGGTACATGTATTTCCCTTATTTGCAGCTAAATAAACAATTTAGAAATCATGGATACATGCATATATTATGTATTTAATTAATTGGAATCGAAAAGGGGTCAGTTCTTTCTAATTCTTCCAAATCATGAACAAGGAGACCCCTTCAAGAATCAAAATTAATCATCTCTTAAACATTAAAATACAATATTGTTCTCTCTTAATTACCTCCTGTACGTTATCTATAAATAAATATCTAAACATATTTATATTATATAATGTACATCAACACCCCAGAGATGTTTGAATGATGGTTGCCTTACCCTGACTTGATCATTTTTGATTAATCTTTTGTTACAAATTAAGACTTAGCTAGTCCATAAAGTTGATTATATATATTGTTATATTGATGGGGTTTTTTTCCCCTTCAATTATCATCATCAAATTAAAAGTCTTCATTAATCAATTCAGTGGTGCATGCATGAGAAAGGTACGTCGGGTAGGTCGGTGGGTTATGTTATTAAACAAAAAGAGTACTTTAGAGCAAGCGAGTAGGAATTAAGCAGCCATGCATGCATACTTTTCCCCCAGGATATATATAGATCTTTGGATATACAAAAAGGTTCTTTTTATCAGAGGTGGCTAGGCTATATATGTATCTTTACAGAGTTTTATTTTACCTATTCCTAAGCAAATTAAAGATGGGGAGCGCATTAGCATTAATAACGCTGGTTCTATTTAATTTGTCAATAGATACACGCATATATATATTTTTGGCAAATTAAACCACCGCCTAAAGCTGCATCTTGCAGGTCTAAAGCAGAGACAATAAGGAAGAGAGATTGGAAGGACTTTGTCATGGTGAATGAATGGACATGCATGCATGTTTATCAAACTGATCACACTTTTAGCTTTTAAAATGATCTATATATTGTGCAGATCTCTCTCTCTCTCTCTCTCTCTCTCTCTCATATAATATATTATATATATAATATTTATATATCAAAGTTTATCAACTGATATTTTATACGTACGTTGTGGTTGGGAAGTTGCAATCTGTGGGTCTAATTAAAACACTAGAAGGATGGAAGACCACGTAACGATGCACCATGTATTGACGTGAAATAGCACCAATCAGTCAGCTCCGGATCGACCAATAGAAGCACGATAGTTCTCGGTCAGTCCAGTCTCTCTAACCAGCAATGTCCATGTTTTCAACATTATAGTTACACATCTACGTTCTTAATTACGACGTGACCAAACCGGCATGCATGCATGCAGAGCACTCTCAATCTCATGCACACTGGGGTAGTTGGCTGGACTGCTTTCAACCTTTCATCACTTCATGGCATTGCTTAACATCAATTTAATGCTGATAACTGTCACAGCTTTAATTATTTTTATTGCAGAGAGGTTCGTCCGTCAATGTACTTGAATGCTATGCAGACGCATGCATGCACGTCTTCATCCATCCCAATTCCCAAACACCACTGTAGCCTGCCAGTCTCCATTCCATTGCGTTATATATATCCATCTCTGATTCCTCAGTAAATACTACTCCAATAGATATATTTCTCACTTTTATACAACCATTATTATAAATTAATGTGCAACTCTGCCAGTAGTCCATCAGTCATATTGCAATTTGCAAGGTATATATATAAGTTTACATGTATACGTACGTAAGCACTTATAGAGTGGGGATTCAGAAGTTACTATTAAGAAAGAAAGAGAGAATTTATTAAAAAAAAAATAAGGAGAAAATAAAAAAAAAAGGTATTTAAATACAAACACGTACCATGTATATATGCCATCATAATCCCTATATGTAGGGCGTGCAGGCCAGTGCCTGAGATATCTTCTTCATTTTTGTAAAATTGTACTTATCCAATCTCCACCGACAGATTGCATGGAAAGAAAAGAATGCTCATGATACCCCATTTATAATATAATTGACTAGGTACAAGTAGCTGAGAGCCATGCACACACACATATATATATATATATTCATAGGTGATAAGTATGAAACTATCAAATCAACGATGGACGAGCCACTGTGGATCATGGGGTGCCAACTATTTCATGATATTTTATATACCACAGCAATGGGTTGGGAATTTCCGGAGTTCTCCATTGAATGGAATTTTAATTAGAACCTAATATATAGGAGATATTTTAATGATAGATAATTAATTAATATATTTATTGAAAATTATATAATTCCTGCCGTTCAATTCATTTTATTATGCTGGTTAATTTGACGCAACCTGAAAAACTAAGCACTTAATTTGAAGTTTGTTGAAACAAAATCCTTGGCAAAGTGAAAGTTTGCCTTTTTCTGGGAAAGACTTTTTTGTGCCTCTTGCTAAAAGAAGAATGCAATTTCTTTGAGAATAGCTTTCTTGCTTGATGTTTTTGACTTTCTAGTTTGTGTTTCTGGCATATATGCCTCAATAGTACTAAAATAGATCAAATTAAGTATACTAAATGTTTTTATGTGCACATTAATAATAATAATTTTTTAAATAGAGTGGATAAACCACCAAGTTATTGAAAAAAAATTTGGAGACACAACTGACTTAACAAAGAACGCAAACACAAAAAAATAAGTAAACTGACGACCTCACCAAGGATAAGGGAAACAAATAAAAACAACTGGTAGAGAAGTGGGAGCTGGACAAGCGAAGACCTCCTACAGGAGACACAGATTTGTTCAGTCAGTGGGAAGTAGATTATTCCTGATCTGGAATATGTTCTGGATTGCTTGAGTGATTTGCTAGTCTTGCAGTCATGAAGTTGAGAGAGCACTTAATTTTCTCTGAGGCTTCATGATAGTTTGCTGGTGTGAGATAGAGTCTTGGGTTTGAGCTTGGTTATATATATATATATATATATATATATATATATCGTGTTTTCTTTCTTTCTAATTAATTAGTATAGTTATAGACAATATTATTGAGTGTTTATATATATATTGTCAGTTCCCTGTATATTGGAAGTGATGGGCATGAGAGTGATAGAAGAATTAGTCATCTATGAGGCCTTTCACTAATTGAAAGCAGATTGGTCCACCAAAATAAATCTGAGACATAAAATCAATGTTACATGGGAGTGCGCCATTAGAGGTCCCTTTCCATGTCCACTTTGATCATGCACAGCCACAGGGCCAAGCCATGATCAGTTTGAACCAATTAAGTAATTAGGAGAACCTTAGATGGATGTAGGCCTGAGCCTTATCTCTGGACATAGATAGGAGCAGGCCATATCTAGCTATAGCCCTTGTGCATGGCTCTTTATATATTATTGCGCTGCCATTGGACCCCATTTTATGCTCTACTGGGGAACTGACGTTTAATGACTTCAGTATGCACTATATAATCTGCAAAGAAGTTACATTACATATAGTGGCCAAAGAGAAGCAATGAGGTGTCAGTTAAGGACATCATGAGGAACTCCCAGCTGAGCTTTCAAGGATATAGTTGAGAAGTCTGAGCCTCCAGTAAACTAGTACTGACCCATGCATGCATGCACGCCACGAGAATACCAAATGATATGGAGGTCATTGTCCTAAAGTTCTCACAATTATAGGGTAGGTCCTTTATCCTTCCTCAACACACATGGGGTACTCTCCCATGCATGTTTAGACAAGCAGATAATTGATCATTAAAAAAAGTAGATAGTAAATAAAAAATTAAATATATATAGGAGGATCTACCAAATTAATGTTGATTTTTTACCCTATATATTTTTATGAGATCAGCATGATATATGCGATAGCACCTGACAAGTGACAAATAACACTTGCTCTGTCTAAAATAATTAATCACTTTAACTCTTAATTATATATAGTTAAGGGTCTCAAATAATTAAGCCTATACCCACCGCGAGTTAATTTTATTTGCAAGGTTACTTATTTATGGACCTATATATATATATATATATATATATATATATATATATATATAATTCATTTACTAGCTTCACCTCCTTGCCAACGCTATATATGATCATGATAATTATGATGATGAGACTGCTGGACTTTTCTTTTCATCAACTTGCTTTAACGGCAAAATAATGTGAGTTTGTCTATCCATATGAATTAGCTGACTTTTCATTATCTGTTTAACGTACGCCCTAAAACAATTTTGATTACTCAACTCAGCTTTTGGAAGCCATTAATTTATATGAGAAGACAACGGGTTGTAATTACTCTTTAATAACTGATCATACATAAAAGCCAAACAATCACATGGAAGCATACCCCAAAATGGGACATGAGTTGCATTGTCTTGAAGTGTCTTTTGATAGACTAATTTAACAAGATTCAGTTGTCAAATCCCTCTCTCAATCTCAAACAGAAAAAAAAAATATGCATGATCCTGAATAATCAGTCATTGTACTGTTTGGTGTTGTGTTGCAAACTCAGCTTAATCCCATAGCACCTAATTGAGGAGAAGTCTATATATATATATATATATATATATATAGACAACCCCACCCTCATGGGATTATGAGTCCTCCGCCAAATCTGATTTAGTTCTACGCCCCCTAATTGAGGAAGAGTCTATCTGTACATATTATGAAAGTTCTAGGAGAATTTATTTAATTAAAAAAAAAGACTAATTACTTCCAACCACCAAAATACAAATTCTAGCTGTGTTTTCTCATCAACAGTTGTGTGAATCAATTAGCTAGAGATTTAAGCATACGCGTCTTCGTATTTAATATCAAAGATATATAACCGGAGAGCAAGAAGCACTGACTGTCTATCAATTGATGGACTAAGAGAGAATTAATGAGAAAGATGTTGGGCTTGGGTTCCCTTCCTATATGGAGAAAGCCCAAATCTTGTGTGAGACCTATTTTATGATAACCCATTAGAGGTTTAATAATGTTTTTCAACAATTTTCTTTGAATGTAGGTCATGGTTTTTTGCAACCTCTTTGAGAAAATAAAAAAAGGGATAGTTTGTAAGATATTCTATTTTACAGCCGGTTTCATCAACTTAGCAATCGGATAATCATTTGTAGTCTAATCGAGCTGAGTTTTGATAAACGTGTTCACATATTAGTGTTCTTCATTGTGAAGGTGGAGATATGATTTTGACAGCTGGTTTTCTGATTAGAGCTTTATGAATAGATGGTGTTTTGAATTGTATTTTTGCTCTGACAAGTTTGATCTATAACTTCGTGATCAGTAGAGCATCTGTGGTCTGATTTGGCTGAATTTTTTGTAAGTTTTAGGAGGCATTTGGAGGTTTATTACTATAGACATTGTTGCATTTGGATGGACCGCAAAGAGTTTTTTTTTTTTTTTCAATATCTTGAATGAGTTTCCATGTTAAAAATTATTGTGTGGTTGTGATGTTTTGTGATCTCTATTGTGTTTTTTGGACAAACAATTATTACTCCTCTTATTCAATCAAGTAGGAAAAGATTTAGTCTCCTCTGTTTCCTTTTCCCAACAAAAGATACATAATCATACAATTTATCTTCAATCTTCATCATGATCTAATTCATGGAGAGCTACATATATATGCACGAACAAACACACACATATACATACATATAAACTCACCAAATGTTAATCATTTTTTTTTAATGAAAAAAGGGATTTGATTAAAATATATAGGTAGCACAACATATGGTCTATGCTTTCTTTCCATATTGAACCAACAATCTCACCATGGATCTTAATATCCATGGGGATTCCTAATGCAAGATTGAATTACAAAAGGCAGATGAGTACAGATGGAATTGGTCAACCAAATACTGAAACCATCCCACCTAAATGACAGTACTAATTTACAAATCAACTCATTCGCTAAAACCAAATACTGAAACCAACGACCAAGTGGTCTATTGGTAGCCGGGTCCCCAATAGAACCCTTCACAAGTGGTGTGAGTTCGAATCTTAAGTAAGGGCATATTTCTGGGAGTGTGAGTAGTGGTTATGTGCAGGTGGTCCCTGCGCTCATGTGTGCGCGGGCTCCGCTCCCACTTGCTCCGCCGAGGCTTGTGCACGCCTCTGTCTTAGCGGCTAAGCCGCTCATCTTGGCAAAAAAAAAAAAATAAATAATAATAATAATAATAAAACCAAGGGGACACACAAGTAGGGGTGTATTTGAGCCGAGCCGTTCGTGAGCAGCTCGGTGTTCGGCTCGATAAGAGCTCGTTCGTGTTCAGCTCATATTGTAAACGAGCCAAGCTTGAGCTTCATTTTAAGCTCGATTAATAAACGAGCCAAGCTTGAGCAACTGAAAGCTCGGCTCGTTTTGGCTCGTGAACACGGTTCATGAACAAAACTCGTGAACAAGCTCGTTTATATATATATATATATATATATATATATATTAAGGTGTATATGTGACTATGTTGTTGTTAACTTGAGTCACAAATATAGGGTTGTAAACTATTATTTAAAGGCTGAGCTCGTTAAAAGCTTGGGTTAGCTAGTTCATTAAGTTAAATGGAAAATAAAAAAATAATCAAGCCTTAATCAAGCTAACGAGACAAGTTTAAGCTTCAAATTTTCTTAACAAATTGAGTTCGAGTATGAAGCTCGAAATAAGCTCGTTTAGAGCTCGAGCTCGGTTAAAATAGTAATGAGCCAAGCTTGAACCTGAAAAATGAAGCTCGAAGAAAGCTCGGCTCGAGCTCAAGCTCGATGAAATAGTAACGAGCCAAGCTTGAACAAGGCAAAGCTCGGCTCGGCTCGGCTCATTTACAGCCCTACACACAAGTACACTCATGCATGAATATCCATTATAAATGTGAAGCATATATATCACAGAATGATTCATGATCAGAAAGAAAGTCTGGCAGCTTTCAGATTATGGGCTTCATTGGTTGACTTTGATTTATCCAGGATCGACCACATAACATGAACATCCTCATAAGCACACGCCATCACCTCACAATGAAGCTTCATCCCCTGATGATCATGCCCTGCTGCACATTAACATGCACTTATATATATATATATATATATATATATATATATATATATATGAAAGCCATTGCTAATACAATTTGAATATATGTATATATACAGTTAGCACATGTATGAGTGCTAAAAATTGATATATATACCTATCTGAGAATTGTCTCTTGGTGGGTTGAAGAGATTGCAAGCCTTTCTAAAAGGAGAGGTGATGGTCTTTACCCAAGAACCCATGAACTTGATTATATTCTTCAAAAGATTGATTTGTTGATGTGATGATTCTGGTCTTAAAGATCACTTAATTCATTGTGTGTGTGTATATATATATATATGCTACTATATATGTAATTAATCTATGTGGAGAGAGGAGTTGTGGGAAGGCAAGATCCGTGGGATGAGGTCTCTTAAGTTCTCAAGCACATGGATTCGTATTATATAATCCTCAATGTGATGAGAGTAGAGACTGTCTTAATATTGTTGCTCGCATGCCTAATTAATTGTTTTAGAACTTAATGTGCACTAATTGAGACAATGCTTGTGCACTTGCAACTTGCAGCTGCAGGACAGATTTTAATTCAAATATGTTCCCTTTGATGGAGCCATTGTTTTCACTTTATAATATATATATATTCATGAACTAACCAGAAGCTTTTCAGTTAATGAGGCTTTTAAAAATCACTTGAAGACATGAGTTTAGATTTAAGAGATTGGTAATTGGATAAATATGTTGGTTCAAGTTAATGAGATTGGGAGATGCCTTAATTAGAAAATGTCTTAATTAATTTGCGTCCAACTTCACCTAATCACTCTTAACTAATTAATGATTAGCAATTGTTTATAACCTTGGTTCCAAAAAGACATGTTCTATCCACGTGAAATATTCTTAAGTATGCTTCTCGATCCCTATGAATTAATTTAGGGTCATATATCCCGTGCCAATGTGATGCATCCTCTTTCATTAGTAACATTCAACAACAGCCCATAGTTAGTGTAACAAATTACTTTGTGTGTGTGTGTGTGTGTGATCAATCTATATGTATATACTAATATATATACAGGAAGTTACACACACACACATATTTCTTCTTAATATGTGTTTATATGAGTACATAGTTTGGAGGCATTAACCTTCATGAAATTCATATATATACCTAAGCTGCTGGCTCTAATTAATATTGATATTGGTTACCATGCTTGTATAGCTAGGTGGCCATATGGGAAGACATACATTGAGTGATTGCTCAATGGATATGCATGCATATATACAGTGACCGGAAACATGGACGCAGATGCATGTCGTGCATGAATATGTGAGCAAATTAAGCCTGTGTTATATACCTACGCATGGTTTCAAGGTATACTGCTTCACCTGCAGGCTGCAGCTTGTCTTTCAAAGGAACATGTGCTCATGTCATGTGTCACTGAGAAAGTAAGAGATCATATGTGCGAGCCTATCAAAGCCTCTCCCCGGCCGTATATATGTTGTTCTTATTTTTTTTTTTTTCCACATTAATTATTTACAATTTGAATTTCTTAATTTTGGTGCATATATATATATATATATATATATATATATATATATATATATATATAAATCAACGAACAGGGAATTAAAGTCAACATATTATGATTTAAGCCATTGACAAAGATTAAAGAAGGCTAGAAAGTAGAGGGAAAGGCTTTAGTTGCGTGAAACGCATGCGATGAATAATGTATATATGGTTCCATTTGAGACCCGGGTCAGCTGCATGCATATATTAATTAATTAGTGGTTAAGTAAAGCCACTAATGCTAATATAAATTCCAGTGTGAATTCTCAACTAGCTAGCTATCTTGGTCGCTTATTCCTCTCCTGACTTTGATCCACATAAACGGCATGAGATGCATGCATTGATGGAATAAATAGCATTATTGTAGCACCATAGCTAGCCCTCTAAAACCACTCTTTAATCAGTGTTGAATTATTTTTTATACGTAAATACTTCACTCGCGTTAGTTGAAGAAGGAAGGGGATAGTTATAGGACCTATAATAACTATGTATATCATATATGTATATCAAGAAGGTCCTGATGTCATTTTCAATGTTCAGACATGGACACGTACCCTCAACCTCAACACACACACACACACATGTATATCATATATGTATTTTTTTTTTTTTTTTTTTTTTTTTTTTATGTGTTGTTGCTATATGTCATGACTCCCACCCCAAAACGAGGGAAATGTTTAGTAACATGAATATATATAGTTATTGTCTTGAATATAATTGGTATGGTGATTTGAAATCAATGGCTCGATCTTTCTGGTAAATTATTATCCTTCATAATATGAAAACCTAGTTGTCAACGTGGTTGTGTGCGGGTGGTCCCAACACCCACGTTTGCGCGGGCCCCGCCCTCACTTACTCCGTCGAGGCTTGTGCACGCCTTTGGTAGTTTAGTAGGGCCTACGGACTGTCTGTTCCTCTTAAAAAAAAAAAAAATGAAAACCTAGTTTTTTTTTATTAATTTGTAAAAATTTCTTGTTTATTTTAATACATGAATTATTAAAAAAATTATGATCAAAGGTGGAGTAAAAAAGCAATCGGGTAAATAACCAAAAATATTTGACTTAAACAAATGGAGTGAAAAAAAGAAGTTCTGATGATGAGGTGGTTCTTGTGGCCCCTTTACCCAACCTACAAAACTATCGGCGTTCTTCTTTATATATCACCAAAGGAATGATATGATCTAGATAGGGTTAATAATTAAAAGCCAGAGATGCTTGGAGGAATAGTACCAAATCTCCAAATCTCCATTAATATTCCAATATTATGTTTAATTAGTTGTATACAGTACACAAGAATACAATATGTGCACATACATGGTCCCTACTGATGTCCTCATTTTACGTCAGCATCTCAGTGGATCACACCTCATGAGTACTAGCTCCTGCCGAAAGAATGATCCTTCTTCTTCTTGCCTGCAAACAGTCACTAATTCTTCCCTGATTTCAGTTAAGGAAGCAGCACTGACTGCATAGTATATTATAGTAAATAAAGTGAAGTATATAGCATTGGGATTGAACAACAGAATGACTTAGATTAATGTTCTAATTTTTTTAAAAAATAAAAAATAAAAAACTCACAATACATTAAAAAAATCATAATAAGAACTAAGGAATACAAACATGGCGGGAAGAAAATAAAATAAAACAATAAAATCACTAATAATAACAAAACTATAAAAACAATAATTACAATCAAGGATGTGAAATATTGAGAATAACAAATAAAATCACTCCACCAAAAATGATAGCTAAAGATGACCAACTAATATTTCACGGAGTGATCAATATATCTTGTTAAATACATACACATATATAGACACACATGTTGATTTTTGCACTTTGATTTTTGTTATTTATATCTCTGTGTGCTTGCTGTAATAATATTTATAAATTATTCATTAAAAAAAAAAATAGACACACACGCACACATAGATACATATTGAAGTTGGTAATAACAAACAGGGTCTTAACAAAAAAAAAAAACAGCAATTTAATTAAACCTGAGATTTAATTGATAAACTCATGAAATACATTTCACTCAGAAAACAAACTCTGCTTTACTAGATTTTACACAAACATAGAGAGCAACGAACACATACAGACTTGCTATCTCAAGGTCATATAGTGTATATAGTTGTAGCAGTAGCAACCTATTTATTGTTAACAGAGGCCGAGAAATCATATGGCAGTTAACTTAATCCATGATTAATCTAAAGATGAATAGTATGCCACTTAGTCCTCATTTTACGATGAAATTCAGCAATGAACTTGTTAGTTTTGCTGTCTATGTTGGCATCAGCATCCATCGGCTCTATTTCTTCTTCAGTTGGGCTGACCTTACTGGGATCTGCTCCTCCTCCTGCTCCTGCTTTTGCTTTTGCTTTTGCTTTTGCTGCTTCCAGACTGTTGTCTGGAGTGGAAGCTTTCTTGGAGCTATTGAACACCGAAAACAGTGACTTCTTCGCTGCTGCCATCTGTTTTCTTGATCTTCTGCTAATTAGTAATTTCACCACAACACCTTCAGTAGTACTCTTCTCTGAAACAAGACTATAGGGGATCAATTAAACTCCAAATGAAGCCTGTATGGAAGAAGCTGAGAGGACCTGACTGAATTTATAGGCAGGTTACTTAGTGGCCAAGAGAAATGACAATCTTGTAAGATGGTTCCAGACAATTTTTTTTTTTTATTTTCATGTGAACGGTCTAAAGAAAATGGCAACAAGTTTTTTCAAAAAAAAAAAAAATCTGGAAACAAGTCAAAAAAAAAAAAGTGAGATGCTTAGGAGATTCCATAAATAAAGGAAAACCATGCCTCTGTGTTGTGTGTGTGGGGGTGAGAGAGAGAGAGAGAGAGAGAGAGAAGAATATTGTAGAATGAAAAGATGTAATTAACATGTGATTAACATGGATTTCTGGAATTAATAATTATAATCAAATGGATGGTTGGAGTTCAATAAGCCAAACAGCTAGCTTTAGAACAATAATCCAGAAAGCGCTCAGCAAGTATTGTTGCTGGATTCTTTCTTTAGACTTTGCTCTTTTCTTAATGAATAATTTGTGTTAATTTTTCAAAAAAAAAAAAATGTTAATTTCCTCTCAGGAGATAATAAAAAAGTTGATGAAGTTTGTGTTTGAAGCTAATTAAATTTCCTCTAGTGCATTCACATGTCAGTAAATACATGGATAGTTAATTAATTTAGTGATGTATGGAAGATTTTATACTTTCACATCCACTCACCATGCACATGAGAGTTAAATATTACTGGTCTAATCAAAGTAGTCTGATAAATAAAAGGAAAAACAAAAAGTAAGAAGAAGAAAATGCATGTCCCAATCTTTAGCCTAGTCTATTTCCTAACCTCACTAAAGCACACCTTGGAATACTGGAGATCTTATCTACTCTGCCCGTGAAGGAACATGAGATTTCATTTCTTATGATATAATTTGGTACATATTGCTTGACCGAAATGAATGAAATTGCTCCCATTAAATTTGATATTACAAAAAATTGACTATATATATATATATATATTAGTGAAATGCAACACCCGATGTAAAAAGAATAAAGATGAAAAACCCTATCACATCAGTCTAGAGTTTGGAGTTCTTTTCTGGTCTCATGCAGAGGGAGCGAGTGATTGTGGAGATGTGATAGCCCTATTAAATTCCAACTACATGTTGAGTTTTTTTAGTTTATCTCGGAAGATTTGTCTCTCCCTTTCTAGGATGTTGTCATCTTTTATTACTGTTTTGTCAGGTTCAGTCAATGTTAGTGAAATTTCGTTCAAATATATGTATATACTGTTTTTATACTTTTATTCGTTGTGTTTTTTTAAAAGTGAATAACCATAATTAATAAACACCAAAAAAATTCCAGAAAAAAAAACAACACAACCCAAAAAAAGCAAAGACAAAACAAATTGAAAAAACAGAAAACAAAACTGAACCACCAAGAATGGTCCGAGAACAAAAAACAAACCACAAAAAGCAAGAGAAGGAGAACCTATAGTGATGGACAACGCTAGCAACCATTAGATCTCGCCAGGGCTAGGGGTGAGCTCAGGAGGACACTCGGCGTCGAGTCCCTAAAGAAAAGAAACTCAAGGCTACGCTTGACTTTCACCGTTGGCTTCTCCAATCTTGCCTTCTTTGAATCAGGGGTTGCAAATAACCACAGAAGAAGCATATGATCAATTTTTACAATAGTGGAAATAGTTGGGAGACAATTATAAGAAAATTTGCATGCATTTCTTTCAAGGCAAATGTTCTATGTGATTGCTCGCACAAGCATGTCCCAAAGAAAAATAAGTGGCTTTCTAATGTTTTTCCTCCAATCCTCCCTCACCCACAAGTCACTAAGTGACAGAGCGACACTCCTAAGCCCCAAGAGTTGGCAAAAAAATTCCAAATGTGGGATACCACAGGGCACTGGATATGGAGGTGGTCAGCCGACTCGGCGTTAGCGTGACACATAACACACGTGATGGAATCTAGGAGGTTACATCTGGGCAGAGCTAAATTTTCAAGAGTCAAAATATTATTGTCTCGTGCCAACCAGTTAAACAAGTTTATCTTTTTTGGACATTGCCCTTTAAAGACAACGGGAGTCCAGCCACATCTTAGCCCACCATCATTCAAGAAGTTATAGAAAGATTTAACAGTATAAACGCCATTTGCCAATTACTGTGCTAATTGAAAAGATCTGGCTAAATATCCACCGGTGCACGTCCTTCCACGCAATTATCGAGCCAAAACAAAGTGGAGGCCCCATCCTGAACGAAAGAAATTAGATTTTTCCTGAAAGCCGGTAAAGCATGAAGAATTTCATTCTAGAAGAACAATCTTCTAGAGCATTGTTTGTGAAATAAGTTCCAAGAAGGAAAGTTTCGAAAGTAATTTGCACGAAAGATTATTTCTCCACATCAATGCTATCGTCAATAATTTTCCACCGCCATTTGCCAAGTAAGGCAATGTTAAAGATGGTTAGGTTCAAAATCCCCCACCCACCTTGTTCTCTTAATCTGCAAAGCCTCAATCATCTGATTAATCTCATCTTCGAGTGATGGCCATTTGGGCCTAACCAGAGAAACTCTCTTCTAATTTTATCAATATTTCTAATTATCCAACAGGGTAGTTTAAAAATAGACATCCAGTAAGTTGGGATAGTAGATAGCATCGAATTTAGGAGAGTTAGTCTTCCTCCAAGAGAAAACAGATTGGATTTTCATGCTGCTAACCTATTTTTGATTTTGCTTATTAGGATATCCCAATCTTGTTTTCTTGGGTGGCAACCCGAAATCAGAACTCCAAGGTACACCAAAGGCAAGGTGTCCGTAACATAGTGCAAGGTTCTAACCAGGTAGGCCGGGGCCTCTAGATTTTTCTGAGTACGAGTACAAGCAAGTTTTGTTAGAGTTGACTTTGAGTCTTGAGAGATCCTCGAATAAATATAGAATTAGCTTGATTATACGCAAATCTTCCCCTTCCCTAGTTGTCATAACTAGAAGGTCATCAGCAAAATTGGAGGTGACACATTTTATCTCCCGATCCCCTAACGCGATACCATGAAGGATCCCATAATTGAGGGCGTTATTGAACATGGTGCTTAATACATCCACTACAAGGACAAACAATAAAGGTGAGAGTGGATCGCCTTGTCTAAGACCCCTACGGTAACGAACATACCCATATTAATTTCCATTGACAAGGAAAGATGCTTTGAACTCATCAAAATGGACTCAATCCACCCCGTCCATTTTGTACTAAAACCTCGGGCCCTCAGCAGATCAAGTAGGAATTTTCAGTCAACTATGTCAAAAGTTTTGAAAAATCTACTTTAAGGATCAAACCCAGGAGCCGATGTTTTTGCATGTAGAAGATGAGCTCTTGGGCTATGGAAATATTATAGATAATGTAATGACCCTTAATGAACACTAATTGCGTCATATCAATTAAATCATCAATCTTTTGACCGAGTCTGTTAGATAAAACTTTTGACACAATCTTAAGGGTAGAATTAATGAGACTGATTGGACGATAGTGGGAGGGATCAACTGTAGTTTGGCATTTTGGGATTAAGGCAATGCTAGCCCAATTAATTCTCTCCAAATTAGCATTCCCCTTATAAAAGTTGTCACAAAGCTTAAAGATGTCAAACTTGATGATTTTCCAGAATTTTTGGAAAAAAAAGAATTGGAAAAACATCCAGTCCTGAAGCTTTCTCCACGCTCGTACCGAAAACAACCGCTTTGATTTCTTCCTAAGAGAAGGGAATGTCCAAAGGCGTCAGGTCACTTTAAACTTTTATATTAAGGAGGTTAGGCCAATTAATTTGGAATCGATGTTCCTGTCTTCTTTTCTAATCTAATGAAAGTGGTTTTTTGATTTTTTTTTTTTTTTTCCAACGAAAGAAAGAAAAATGTTTGTCTTTGGGGCCATGGCATGAAAAGCTGAAAATATAAAAAACTGAAAGATCGATGGCGGGGGGATTATAAAGTATATGTTGCTTGTGACGCAACAACAAATTAATTTGGCAAGGGACAAGACACATATATTCCCTTGTCCTGGTTCTTGTGGTGGAGAAAATTGATTGAAAGGATTACGAGATGAGACTGATTGTATTGATGACATTGATCATGATATTCTCCACAATTATGAATTATATATACACGCACACACAAATACACTTTTATAATGAGAAGCCAACTGTACGCGTGGGCCCACGTTACCACCTCAACGGGCGTCCAATGTACGCTATCACAGATTCACAGATGGCCCTTCCCTTCACCGGCCTTTTTGAAACAGTGCCTCATTATCAATATCAAAATAAAATATATATTGTTTGTAATGAAACCAGTTAAGCTTCCCATTTTCTCTTCCATAGCATTATCACATCCTTATATTATTTATAAAATTGGTAATAAATTTATTTATTTATTTATTTATTGAAAAAGCGGATAAACCGCAATCAATTAAAAGAGAAGAGG
Organism: Dioscorea alata; assembly: GCA_020875875.1. NCBI lineage: Eukaryota > Viridiplantae > Streptophyta > Magnoliopsida > Dioscoreales > Dioscoreaceae > Dioscorea > Dioscorea alata. The sequence goes on along the minus strand of CM037029.1, from coordinate 25,139,433 downwards.
TCTAGAACAAGGAGGCGACTGCCTTGGACTCACAAGGAGTGGGCGAGGTACAACAACAAAAGGTAAAAAGAAACTTGACCAACAAGCGACTGGAAAAAGAAAAACACAGGACTAGGGACCCAAACGGGCCCTACAACAAAACATCAACCGTCGCCCGGGGCCGGTGGGGGCTCGACAGGGCCAGGGGGTGCTGAATCCCTGTCCGAAATGAACTCCAGACTCCGCTTGATCTTACGCATTGGGCCTTCTAGTTTAGCTCTTTTCGCCTCTGGAGCTGCATTGTGCCATAAGAGAACCATATGAATGATTTTAATTATGATAGAGACATTCGATGCATATGAAGAAGAAAAAATGCGCGCATTTCTTTCAATCCAAAGGTTCCAGGTTATGGCTCTCAGTAAGACGTCCCAGAACAGGGACAAAGGTTTTCTGAATTGAAGGCGCCAATTTCCCCATAAATCCTGTAGGGAGGTAGGGCTCTCGCGGGCATCAAAGAGCTGCCCGAAGAAGTTCCAGATATGAGAAGCCAATGGGCATTGAGTTAAGAGATGATCAGTCGATTCAGAGTCCGCAAAACACATCACGCATGTTGTTGTTTGTAAGTGGTTACATCTTCGATGCGCTAAATTTTCCAGGGAGAGGGTCTTGTCATCCCAAACTAACCAGTTGAAGAGATTAATCTTCTTAGGGCAGCTCCCCTTAAGGATGATCGGAGACCAATGGCATCGTAGACCCCCATCATTCAAAAAGTTATAGAAGGACTTCACAGAAAATTTTCCATTAGGTGACAGTCGCCAGGTTTTTCTATCAATTCCAGGTTGGGGGGTCGAGCTGTCTCTGGTGTGAGAGGCAAGGAAGAGGTTAGGCCAAAGGTCAGCGGGCGAACGGCCCTCAATCCAGTTATTGTTCGGATAAATTTATTGTAAATACAGCTCCAAAATGATTAAAAAATAATAATAACACTTGAGAAATCTCTTTTAATAGTAAAGTGGAGTTTTAACTTTATAGAATCCGTGATCATATTTTTAGGCCATCTCCAACCCAAAACTCTATATTTGATGCTTTAGTACTCAAAAATACAGCTTCTACAGTGAAAGCTTCTCCAACCACTATCTCTATTTTAACTCTAAAATAGAATATTCTAAAAAATATTCTTCTCATTTCACAATTTATATATTCACACTATCAACAAATTTAATTATTTTTAAATCTTTTTCACTTTTAACCATTAAATTTAAATATTATATTATTTAAAATATAGTTTTATTTTTTATATTTATTATAAATATTTATTAAATATAAAATAAAATCTGATTGATAAAAAAAATACAAATTCAACGGAAGTGGCGATAACATACCAGATTATTAGCTCCATCTACTTCAGATTTGGGTGTTGTCGTTTCTTTTCTTTTTTGGTATTGATGATAATATATGTTTTATGATTATTTTCTATGTTTTTATTCATCCATGTAATTTTCGTTAATTTTAATAAACTTATATTTCTGTAAATTATTTTCTTTAATTTTATATTTGTATTAATTGAAAATTATAAACTTAAATTATAAGTTATCAATTTAATTAAAATATAAAATTATAAATATAAATTTTTGAAAAATAAAAAAACAGAATATAAAAAAAAAACAGAAAATCAAAACAGAAAAGCAAAGAAAATTAAAACAGAAATAAAAAAATGAAAAAAGTAAAATAACGCTGCTACAGTGGCGCGCAATATCCTGCGCGCCACTGTAGCAGAAATTAAATTTGGCGCAGGGGATTGCGCAGGGTTGGCGCGCCCCTGCGCCAAATTTAAATGTTTTTCTTCATTTTTGAAGAAGGGTTGGAGATGGCCTTAGAAGATCTAACAATTCCCAAAATGATCCCCTGTATTTAGTCATGTGATAATAGTCATTTCCTACTTCTTTTATAGTGTCTATGTAATCATGCTTATCCATCTCTAATGGAAATGGTTTTTTTTTTTCTTTTATCTCTAGGTTGGTATTTTGTTCTTATTATCCCCGTCTGCTTTTATTTTAATAAATTATAATTTATCAATAAAATAAAAAAATAAAAAAAATAAAACTGTTGTGTGTTTAAGTGGTTTGTTCACATTGTTCAAATGAGGTGAGTCTCAAAGATGAAGAATGTCTAAGTGTCGCTTAATTCATTCAAAATACATGAGTATTGGCGAGTCCAAACATATGGCTAAAGTGCTTCCATACTTGAGGAGTGAAAAAAAAAAAATTAAGAAATGGATAATTAACAGATTCAATTGCTTTGTGTGATAATGCAATATGTTGCGTCGCCTAATTGAAGATTATCTAGAATAATAATCCTTTCATCTTAGATAAACCAACTTAAAATATTTATTTAATTTTATAGGGCAGAACATACGGAAGGCTAGACTCGGCATTGATTGTTTGAAGGGTTAGCAGTCACCGTAAGAAAAGAATTCATCATGGCTGACAAGGTGGGAAGAAAGTTCCCAACTGTACCAATTGACGCAATATCAATCTGGGCCGTTCAGGATATATATAATATGGTGGGCCTAGAAGTCCTGCAATATTTCTTCGTCTCTTCATCATTACAACATACTACTGTTAATTTATCTATTTTGTTGATTTATTGATTTATTTGTTAAGAATATGATGATAATGGCACTCCAAAGTTATGGAGGTCTTTATCATTGGCGCTGAGTGCTGAGTGCATGGAAGGAAATGCCTCTCTGTTGATGCGATTGAGACCCCAACCCCTGAAGAATGAAGAAACTGGTCTTTCTAAGAGGGGTTAGCTGCATTAATTTTTGCTAAATAAAAGAGTGTTCGATAAGTTGGCCTAAATTATCAATGAGGACGTGGAATTTCCGCATATGCTCCATTCCCCACCTTCCGACCAGACCTGGAACGTGATACATCACAGTGGCATCGGTACAAAACTCGCCGGAGGAGCACGTGAGCTGCTACTACTGTGATCCTGAGACTGAAGAAGCTAAGCTCCCTTCTTGCATCCTCTGCTTCCAACCTCTCCAGTCTCTACCCGGGTGCTTTCTTGCGCCCAATTAGCCATTTTGTCAGATTCCATGCATGATTTGACCATCACGATTCACCCCAAAAAACCATAAAAAAAAAACATCACACCCAAAGCACACTTTTATTAAGAGCATTAATTTAATAGTATAAAACACCAATGCCATGTATCATTATTTTAACTTCAACTAGAAACAATTTAATCATTAAATGCGGTTTGGAATTGTTTGGAATGCTTCTAATAATATAGACGGATCAAGGATCAGATGGAGATGGATACACACCAATTCATCAAAAGAAAGAACAAACGCATTATTCTTCACAACTTCCACATCCCTCCTTCACAATCTTAGTGGGAATTATTGACTAACATGACGGACACTTATATACCACTTTGTTTTACTCAATAATTATAGATAAATCGCCATCAAAACTCAGAACATCTTCAAATGAAACAGGTTTCAAGAGCATTACAAAGAGGAGAGAGGAAGGTAAGATAAGAAACAGCAATAATATACAGAAGAAAGTGAGAAATTATTTAAAAAAAAAGCAGAGAAAACATTCTTTTTAAAAAACTGAACTAAACTAAACTAAACTAAACTAAAACTCAACTTTTTTTTTCTGATTCTAACTATAATAATCCCACTCTAATTCAAATTCAAAATTCTAACGCAAGAGAAAGCTCTCAATCAGAAACACTGTCACCAATAATAATCACAAACGATAAAGATTTTTTTTTAATAATAAATAAAAAAGTTCTCATTTCTATTTTCTTTGATTTAATGGAGGCCATTAATGGTCGTGGAGGGAAACACGCCGCCAAACCTGAGCATCAGCATCATCCTCTCTTGTTGGATTTGAGCTCCGCCAGCTTCAATTCGATCTGCTCCTTCACCAGATCCATCCGCTTCGCCAAAACCTCCAGCTCCATGATCTGTTGTTTTCTTAGCTTCTCATCCATCCCTGGCGCCGCTCCGCCGGACACCAAACTAAAAGGTAAGGGATTCAACCACGCCGCCAGAGACCCACTGCCACCGGCGATTCTCGGCCCCGAAATCGCCGTATTGAGCAGCTCTTTTAACAACGGACTGAGACAGCTCCTCATCGTCTCCTCGATCATTTGGTTGTTCGACATCGCCGGCGTCGCCAAACCCTCGACGGCGACCTCCACAGGGCCCGATCTCTCCCTTGGGCGTTTTCTTGATTGTAACGCGCTCTGATCGGGAGCTTCGAAACCAGCCGCGGAGTCGATCGGATCTACGGGATTAGGGTTAGGCGTGTTTGGATCACCGTTGCTATTCTCGGCCTCGGCACGCTGGTCGCGGGGGCGCTTGAAGGTAGGGCTCCAGATCTGGCGGGATAACTCAAAGGCGGCGCGATCATGGGGGCTCTTGAAGGGGGATCCGCCGCGGCCAGACCCGATCCGCGCCACGGCGGTACGGTACTTCTTCTTGAGACGCCGCAGCTTCTCGACGAGCTGGTTCTTGGAGAACTCCAGTTGCAGCTTCGCCTTTATCTGGTCGTAGAACGGTCCCGTATCGTACTGGTACGAAGCGTGGGTAGTGCCCCGCTGGGTGACGAACTCCAGAAACCCCTTCAAGATTGCAATCTCGTCCTCATCGCTGAAAAGACGCTGAAATAGCCTCCGCGGATCATCGGGGCCCGCTGGCGCCACCGACGTAGAGCGGATCTCTCCGAGTTCAGAGATGTGGCGGCGCTTGAGCTCTGGAGAGGAGGTATCCACGTCGCCGTTCTGGGGATCAGCAGCGGAGGCGGCAACGCTAGGATTAGGGTTTGGGGGTGGTTCAACGGCAGCGGCACCGCCGGGAGCGAAGGAACTGTCATCGTCTGAGTCGGTGTCATCGGAGGCGCCGGATTCGAAGCCGGTGCGGTCGCGGTGAAGGTCGTCGTCGGCGGCGGAAGCCATCGGCGGAGGAATTGGGTCAGGATCAGGGTCAGGGTCAGTGAATCAGGGTTTGTCCGGGTCTCTAATCTATGTTAGGGTTAGGGTTGAGATTGGCAGCGGATAGGGTTCGGGGACTGGCTGGACTCGTTCTTCGGGTGTGAAACGCTTGCATCACGATGATGACGCCTTGTAAAGGCAACTCCTGATCGTTAGATGAGAGATGGACGGACGAGTTGAATGCGATGACCAAATTTAGGTTTAGAATTGGTGGTATTATTATTATTTTAATATATTTGGGTTTGTTGGTCTTGGCGGTGGAGCTGCTGGTGGCCCTCAGTCAATTGGTCCCGTGCAAAGCGTGAGTCAGAGTCCAGATTAACCAAGTAAGGGAAGGCCGGAAGGGTGGGGCCCCTGATGGCACCATCGTATATTATTTATTATTTATTATTATTATTATAGACATAATTTTGATAGTTTGAAGGTGGCGCGGCTGCGGCTTCGGCTGAGCTGCAAAACAAAAGAACAAAAGAAAAACCAAACAAGCAAAAGGATTTGAAATTCAAAACCGCCACCCGACCGTTGGTGGGAATGGGATGTTCATTTCCATGTTTTGAGAAGGGGAAAAACATACTTCATGGAGGTTTTTTTTTTAAAAAAAAGAGAGACTTTGGCAGCTCTAGAGCATGAAAAGGATTGATGGAATGAATAGCTAAGAAAAGAGAAAGGTGAAATCTTCAAGAGCAAGTGGGGGCGGCAATGAGACGCCATGGATGGCAGCTCCCTCTCCATCCTCTCCAGGTAATGTAATTTGTATTGTTATAGCTCAAGCACTGGCTTTCTCACAAACACACCCACTCACTCATTGGTTGCAGATGGTGGGCGTGGTGGTCTTCAGTTTCCTTGTCATTTGCTTCTATGTGTTCCTCGGACCATTTCTCGGTAATCGGATCGCCACCAACACAGTCCTTACCCTCTTCTCATTCATAGTGAGTAGCCAAGCTCACATCTTTCCATTCCGTGCCTTTTTTTTTTTTTTTTTTTTAATGGTTGCTGATCAGTGTTCTTGCAGGCATTCTCAACTGCCCTTCTGTTTGTGCGCTGCACTGCAATTGACCCATCCGACAGGACATACAGGGACAAGAAGAGGAAAGCGGGCAAGAATGGAGGGATGGGTCGCTCCAGGAAGCTGAATTATAAGTTTATTATTTATCAGATAGCAGTGAGGTTTATTCGGAAGATGGAGTACTGGATCCTCAGGAGTTGCATAAGGAGAAGGTATTTAGATCCATGGAGAGCGGCTGCTCCTCCTATTGAACCACTGCTTCCTTTCCCCCTCGTCAGCACTGACGATGCAATCGCGCCTCACCTCAAGGACAATGACATCTCTTTTTGTCCCCTGTGTGATTTTGAGGTCCTCTGTTCTTACCTTTGCTTTAACGCATCAATCCACATCATCCACTTGATTCTTCCTTGTTTGGTCCTCAGGATTGATTTGGTTTCAAGCTTGATTCTTTTTACAGGTAAAATTGCACAGCAAGCACTGCAGGAGCTGTGATCGGTGTGTTGATGGATTCGATCACCATTGCAGGGTAAGCAAAACAAGCCTTTTTGTGTATTGGATTCTATTGTAAATACGGACACTCAGTTCACCGAGTAGTAAGGAACTGTAGAAAGCCAATGATGAACAATAAGCTTTCTTTGCTACAGTGGTTGAACAACTGCATTGGAAAAAGAAACTACACCACCTTCATCCTTCTCCTTGTTTTCATCTTGCTTATGGTGAGCCCAATTTTCATTATTTAACTGCCATGAACAAACCTAGCCCTTAATTTTGATGGACGACTGTTGTTTTCATCTCTACTTTCCAATCTGGGATTTCACAGCTTGTTATTGAAGGGGGAACTGCAATTGCCATCTTCGTCCGCTGCTTTGCGGACCGAGAAGGAATTGCATCTGAAATCAAACAGAATCTGCACACAAAGATGCCAAGAGGCGTTCTTATAGCAATATCAGTAAATCACGCTTCTATCATCATCCATTCACTTGCTTTTTTATGTCTCATAGGCTTATCTTCCACCCTCTATTACTTTCTTGATGAGCAGAATCTTTTTTTGTAATTCCTCAGGTATTATTGGCAATGTTGACGGCATATACCTGCGCAGCACTTGGACAGCTTTTCTTTTTTCATGTGGTTCTCATCAGAAAGGTACCCTTCTTGTAACTGATCCTGTTGTCTAGAAAGTAGAAACTAATAATAGGTCGCATTGTATCTTGAATGTGGCACTATGGTCATTCTCAGGGAATGAGGACATATGACTACATACTTGCAATGCGAGAAGAAAGCCAATCTTTTGATCCATTTGATGACCTGGATCTATCTTCTGATGATGATGAAAGTGTCGACCTCGACTTGCCAGAAAAGCCCAGCTTCTTCTCTAGATTTCTCTGTGTGAGAAGAGAAAAAGATCCCGTAAGTTCTATCTTAATTTAATACTGAGACAAACTTCACTGGTTTATGGTGTAAGCCGCCATTTCATCTGCCAGAGTAGATAAAACTCCTTGCGATGAATTACATACAGATCACTCGGAGGCTGTCAATTAAAATAGATTCCAATCCTCCACCCAACACACATAAGAAAACTCGCATCGACCCTTGGAGATTGATAATGATGAGCAAAGAGAAAGCAGTGATAGCTGTAGAAAGAGCTAGAGAGACCATCATCAGACAGAAAACAACAACAACAGCAGCACCACCACCTGGGGGACTTTCATTGTCACCAATGAAACCAATACCATCAGAAGCTAAAGGACCTCTGATGACAAACAAGGCAGAAAGAAAAAATACAGCTGCGGCAACTGAGATGACACCGGTGGTGGCGCAGAAATGTTGGTTCCCAGGATCACCAAGGGGCTGGTTCTCGAGCCCAAGGAGAAGGTTTTCAGGTTCTCCATCACCTAAGCAACAGAAGTATAAGAACAACTTTGACCTGAAGCTAACAGAAGTGTCAAGGGAACTCGAGACTTACATCTCCAAGCAGGTTCTATGTTCTGTTCTGCAGAAGGGGAAAGAAGATGAGGCTTCTACTCCCAGATAATACATAGGCTATTTAAATATTTATTTTTAACGTATAGCTGCTGGTATTCCTCCTCCTTTCTTAGCCTTATGATTCTTTGCTCAGGTAGTCAGGTTCATTCTGTTTTGCCGCTATTCTCAGCCTCTGGGAAGGTGCTGCTGGTGGTCTGTTCAGTTCTCATTCTTCATTTTCTTGTAGCATTCAAAGTTTTAAAATTACCATGCATGAATATCTTATTTAATCCCGATGGAAGACTAAGATCAAGATCAGTTTTCTTAAACCTCATTACTACTGGCTTTGAGATTAAAATATCACATAATATTTGTATGGAAACTAAGAAACACTTATCAATTTCTTTTAAGTTTGACAAGCGGCTGAGTTATTCTGGGGTGTGATACATGCATGATGATACATCAAATTACAAATATACAGGTCTTCTCATGGCAGTTTGAGTATCTCCTGGTAGGTGTACTGAGAGATATGAAGCCCTTATTTTAATGAAAGTCGTTGCAAGCTCCCCACAACTGTAAGAAGTTATCACGCGGCCTGTGCTGCTTCAATGGGGTTGGCATCATTATCAGCTTCCCTCGCGTTTGCCTCTTTCCCTGATGGTTTATCATCACCCCGCTCTTGGCTCTTTACCATTACCGGTTGGAACTGCAAAAGTCAAGCACAACATGCGTTTTGAAAAACACACAGCTATTACCATGATGACGATGACGATGATGAATTTTCTGGTCTACTAATTGAACAAAGAAAGGTATGTTGATGATGCTGAAGTTGGGCAAGAAATCATACGAACCTGGTAGATCGCATAGATAACATTCCTTCGGATTTGGGCCATCATCTCTAGGAAGAGATTATAACCTTCTAGTTTGTACTCAATGAGCGGATCTCGCTGTGCATAACCCCTTAAACTCACAGCTTGCTGGACAAATTTAATTGCTTGCAGATGTTCTTTCCACAGCCTATCGATATTGCTCAATGTTAAAAACCTCTCTGCTTCCTTCATCAAACCTGGTGCTTGCTGCTCAACCACCTCCTGATTGCCACAATACGTTGAAAGGGGGAAAAATTTTTAATAAATAAGAATTCCGAAGCATAAACAAGTCATGCCAGATCCTCCAGAAGGCCAATATGCAGAACAATAAAGTAAAAGAGACATGCATGCATGCATATACGAACCGATCTTTGACTTGATATTGCCAACTCGGATTAGCATCACTTGATGACTTGCATAGTTGCATGCATACATGTAGATTCACTTAAGTTTTATACTCTTGTTAGTTTCTCACCTTTTTCTTAAAGTATGCTTCACGCCCTCGGTAGCGAAGGTAATCCTGTAGCTCATCATAGCTTGAGCATTTGCTTTCAATCAACTCTGGAGTCAAATCATTCAACAGGTAGCAATACCTGCCACATGGAAATATCGTCTAGTCAAATCCAACATTAAAGAGATTATTGAAAATACTGCCTAATCAAAATCAAACATCAAATATAGCATAGATGTTCAAAGCAATATATCAATGAACAAAATACATTCCTGTACACTACTTTCCATGGTAACATAGTAAAATAAAAATGTAACGCACGCCACTCACTGCTGAAGTTTCGCTATCAGCTTAGCAAGTTCCCAGCTTTCCTTCGGGATATCCCGACCAATATTTGCCTGCCCATGAAGCAGAATAATTTAGAGCAAGCACTTATAAAATACAATCAGCAGATGGTAATTCACGAATTCTGGTAGATTATAAAAAGAAAATACGAGTGATGCCCACTTTATTTAATTCAAGTTACCTCTAATATGTCATCCATAGTCAGTTCTGCATATTCTATCATAAGCGGCTGCAGATCATCAGATTGAAGTGCTCGTCTTCTTTCTGTGTAAACACGGTCTCTTTGACTGTTCAACACCTCATCATATTCAAACAACTGCTTTCGGATATCAAAGAAATAGTTCTCAACTTTTCTCTGAGCCTCATCTAAAGCCTTTGTCAACATTTTTGATTCAATGGGCAGATCCTCAACTCTGAAAGCTCTCATTAAGCCCTGCAATTAGAATGGTTGGTGTGCTTCAGCAAGAATCCAGCTGGATAATTTGCGAAGTGGAGGAGCCAAATTATCTGAAGCTAGAATTTGTCACATGCCACATGTCACATGTCAATATAAGATCAATTATTTTGGTCGAGCTATTGGGATGGCAACTGATACTAAAAGCCAATGTGCTAGTATACAAATTGTCTTCCTAGTAGTTGCTACAAATAAATAAAATTCATAATCAAAGGTTAAACAGACATTACATTACTGCAATGCACAATTAAGTTAGAAATAAATATAAGCAAAAACCTGGATTCTGTCTCCACCAAAAATGCGGAAAATGTTGTCTTCAAGACTAAGAAAAAACCGAGAGCTTCCTGGGTCTCCCTGCCTCCCACTCCGACCACGAAGCTGTGTGATGCAGTGAAACAAGTAAATTGAAATAGCAGAAATAGATAGGGGATAATCTGATGATTTTTGAGTGAAACAGGAGGAAAATGCAAACAAATGAATGTTAATTCTCCTATATACTTCTGCCCCAGATTAGTTGTGACTGAATTTTCCAAAGACATTCACATGCCAGAAAATCACCAAAAATAAATTCCATAATGAAGTGAAAAATATGAAGATGACCTGATTGTCAATTCTGCGTGCTTCATGGCGTTCTGTTCCCACCACATGAAGCCCGCCTGCTGACACAACCTGCCAAGATGTAGAGACCTGAGCCCATGCTATAATGATATTAGCATTCAAAAGTAGTAACATTTAAATGTACAAAACCTTCTTCCTTTCCTCCTCGGTGTAGATCTTATATTCACCAACAATTTTTGTGAAGGCATCCCTCAGCTGTGCAATGACCTCATCTCGAATGGGTCCCTACAAGGTACGCAAGTACAGAAACTATGCTTTTCACACACCATATGTCAAACAGCTTGAATAGATGAAGCAGTTGCATAGCCTATCAGTTTTTTCACAAAGACCATCTCTCCAGTTTTCCAAATATTGCAGATAGAGATAGAAGATAAATGCAGGTAATGTAGTGAGACATCCATGACAAAGGTAAGCAAACCATCACTCTTCAAAGAGAAAATTTTGTTTCCACCAGAACAGGTTTCATTATTTTACTTTGAAGTCTTTCTTAACTAAGAACAAAAAGTCGTTCGTTTCTCATGGCTCTTACCTTTTCACATGAATAAGATAGCCTCTCTTCAGCTTCAAGCTCTGTTAAAGATCTTTTACCCCATGCTTTGACAGCTAATTCAACAGCAGCCTCCGCAGTTGATATTGTTCTTTCAGAAAGGTCACATGGGAGTATATTTTCATTTACCTGTAACATTCACAAAAAGGTACAAAGGAAATGCATTTTAATCTTGATGGAAGCTCAACTCATTGTACCTTCCAGGTCTTTCTTGGTGGAAGCTTCTTCACAGACTCAAAAACTCCTTCAATTGGCTTAACAACCCTGCAAAATTCATGCTATCTTAAAAACAGAAAAAAGGAAAACTTGAATGCTCATACCATGCAAGCAAAGTTCACAGAACATGACAAAAACTAAAAGAGGCACTGAATGTGATATATGTGCCACATGAGACACTGTAGATTATCACATGATCTACCCAAGGGGAGCACCTTCAACAGATTAAGAAAGAATAACAATCTCCAAGAACATACCTTGAGCAAGAATGGAGAAATTATACAAACATTGTGAGCAAGCATTTTGAAAAAATTAAAAAAAAAAAATGGAGAAAAAAATTAATGGTGAATCAATCACCTAAGTATTCCTAAAATTCACTGACTGATTTGGTAGAAAGCTTTGAATAATGAAATACCTTGGCATGAGCATCTCTCGCAATTTCAATCTTGCCATAAATTCGGCATTACCTCCAAGAATGATATCTGTCCCTCGACCAGCCATATTAGTAGCAATCGTAACTGCCCCAAGACGACCACTTTGTGCTACTATTTCTGCTTCTCTCTCCACATTCTCTGGTTTTGCATTAAGGACCTAAATACAATGTCCGAATGACAAATATCAATACTCTAAAGGTGAAGGAAGTTCCATAAAAGGAAGATGTTGCTCTCTGCTTTTAAGAAGGTTGATCTCTTTGGTCCCCAATTATGCCCTAGGTCATTTTTTTTAAATAGCCCAACTTCATTACTTGTAAAACTTAAATAATAAAAACTATAGTACTAAGTTACATATTCATATGGTTACAATTCCACAAAAATAATGATCACCCTGGTAGATCTAGAATGACCGGAATGCATCAAAGCACTAACACAAGTAGAAAGAATTCTTTCATGTCTCATTAACTAGATGTATTTTTATTAATTTACCAGACAAGCTCTACATAAATAATATTCAATTCTTAGAGAATATTTTTTTATTTCACGGTAAATGCATAATTAATTCATTCAATCTAATATCTGAAATGATTTTTACCTGATCTCCACACGTGTGAGAGGCTTTGAAAGAACCACTTAAAAAAATGAATTGTCAAGAATAACTAATTCAATTGCTAATAGCTGTTCTATATTACAGAATACTGAAAAGATCTTAGCCTACAATAACAATAACAGAAGTGAAAATGCTTAATGCTAGTTTATCAGCCCTTCTGTCCACACACTCAGGTAAGAGGTGTGGAGAATAATTTTACATCCTATGACAGAATGGTAACTAGCCCCTCAATTGTTAACATGTTTATAAAATGAAAAAAACTATAAATCAATGGAAGACTATTTGAATATTTGGATCTCAAATATTGTTCAGCTGAATTTTTGAAAAACACACCTCATGAGGAATTCCAGCTTCATGAAGTTGTTCTGACAATGCATCACTTTGCTCAACACTAGTAGTACCAACAAGGACCGGCCGACCAGTCTTGTGCATCCTAGTTATTTCTATAACAACAGCACGCCATTTGCCATTAGCTACCCTAAAGACAACATCTGACTCATCCTGCAAAGAAAGATATTAATGTTTGAACACGCAGAGATCATGTGGAAGTTTTGAAAATACAATTAAACATAGCCAAATTAAGAGCTCTTCTTTCATGTAACATTGAAAAACAAAAGGATACCTTTCTTATCATCGGTTTATTGGTTGGAACTATTGTAACTTTCAACTTATATATGCTCTCAAATTCTGTACTTTCAGTCGCTGCAGTGCCAGTCATCCCACAGAGTTTGGGAAACTGTTGGTTAAAATTAACTGGAGTTAGATATTCATATGAAGAGGTGCTCAATATTGATACAGGGAAAGCATTTTGAGTAATCACAGGAAATAAATCTATTCCCAGGTGACCTGGCATAGAAATATCATCCCCATTCTTATGCAACATGCATTTAAGACTGAAGGTTTAGCTGTTTCACCAACATAACTGGATGATACTAAAACAATGGCCTAAGAAAAATCCTCACCTGAAGAAAGAAGTTCTGATAACTAATCGATGCAAGTGTAACTGTCTCATTTTGAATCGGTAAACCTTCTTTTGCTTCAACTGCTTGGTGAAGACCATCGCTCCACCGCCTGCCCTGCCACAAGGTCAGGGGAATGTGCATAAATATAGAGTAATTAGATGGTTGAAATTTCTGTTATGTCCAGTAGCAGATATCATGGATGTTTAGAGTTTGATAGATTATGTCATGACAGGGTGATTTATCAACATAATCTTTGATTAATAATGATATCATGGCTAGTAAATATACTCACTTGCATGACCCGACCTGTAAACTCATCAACAATCAAAACTTCCTTGCCACGAATAATGTAGTTCACATCTCTCAGGAAAAGCTCTTTCGCTTTAATTGCATTCAAAATATACAATGCCCACTGTTCACGAGGATCATAAAGATCTTTAACATTCAAAATTTCTTCAGTATCCTCATAACCCTGCTCTGTAAGAAGAACAGTTTTCTGCTTCTCATCAACCTGGACAAAAAATGAATGCAGAAAAGAGATAAACAAGAATTTTTTGCTGAACTATTAAGTTGCTTGTATTTGTTAGAACTTAATACCAGCATCCCAGGCATATAATATTGGAGAACAATACTACTTTGCAGGATGTGCAGTGTGCTTGTAGTATATCAAGGTACAATTTTTCTATTTGGTTCAGTGCATGAGGAAAATAATGTAAAATAAATAAATCCACAAGCTATAACAATTCTTTCTCTCACAGTGTAATGTAGATCACGCTCAAACGCTGCTGCGATCTTTGCTGCTTTATAGTAACTATCACTAGGCTTTTCTGCTGGCCCTGAGATAATTAGTGGTGTCCTTGCTTCATCAATAAGAATGGAATCAACCTCATCAATCACACAGAAATTGAAATCCCTCAAGACAAGCTCATCAACACTCTGCAGGTGCAAAAACGTGTGGCAACTCAGTTGGGGTTTTTGTTGGTTGCAGTCTAAAAAAGTAAAAATAAACAGCAAAATCTAAGAGACAATTTAGCAAAAGAAAAGCCAAAGGACACTGGATGATTGAAATGAACTTACAGTGGCAAGATTGTCTCTTAGATAATCAAAACCAAGCTCACTGTTTGTGACATATGTGATGTCACACAGGTAATTTTCTCGTCTTTGCGCACTTGACATATTCTCTGCAACACCAGACAGATGATATATCAAATATGATTTATGGACTAACCAATAAAGCACAAATCATTTACAAAGTTATGTGGAAAATCAACCATGTAAATTCCATATATAAAAGTTCCAGAGAAAAACAAATAAAAGTTCAAATATTGATACAAATTGGCTTCCATAGAGATTGTGCTGAAACATAAATCAAGCCTGTCTAAACTTTAGAAGAAATCTTAGACATAACCAATCAATCCACATATTTATCAACTTCTTGCAGGATAGTCACCAAATCCTTTATCATGTGATTATGCCAGATATGACTATGGTCAGCTGCAAATGGCATAATTTAACCTTAATCATCATGCTGTTAGAGTGGCATATCCAATGATCCATGGCCATCCAAAAGCGATACAAATATGTCCTATGCACACAATCAAACATCTAATTTATGACCATTTGCTACAAATTGAGGGCAGCAAACCTGCATGGCACATTCCCATCTACGTTTATGTTCTGCTCAATTGAAGAAAACACTCATACAGAAGCTACCAAATAATTAAATAAATAAATAAATAAAATAACTCATAGTCACAATAATTTCAAATGAAACAAAAGATAAGTCACATTACTCATAATATAGCAGCAGAGATTGGTGAATCTCAAGTAACAAAAAAATAGGAAATTGTGACATACGTTGGATTAAGCCGACTTGTAGACCTAAAAACCGAGGAACTTGACCAACCCATTCACAATCACGTCGAGCAAGATAATCATTTACAGTAACAATGTGCACACCCTTCCCACTTAATGCATTCAAATAAGCAGGCAAAACAGCAACCAATGTTTTTCCTTCTCCAGTTCTCATTTCTGCTATTTCTCCCTTATGAAGCACCATACCTCCTGCATGTAAAAATGCAAGAAATAAAAAAACACAGAATAATTACAAATAGCTATGAATGAACCCAGATTGATTCATGACCAGCCAGCAAGAAGATCAATGGTGTAAAGCAAGGTAAATGTTGAAGCATAGTCTTAAGTGATGATGCAGGTAATAGACCCAAATGAACTTACACTCCATGACCACCAGTTACTATAAACACCATTTCTTTGGTGTATATGTTCAAGAGCTAACATTTTTGAAAATGATAATCAACTGGAAGTGACATAGATTCAACGGAAAACATAATGGAAACGAATGAAGTTGGCAATCAATATGGACAAACAATCCTCCACAGGAGATTTAAGAGTAGAAGTAGTAAGCATACCGATCAGTTGCACATCGAAGGGGCGAAGTCCTAAAACTCTCTTGGATGCCTCTCTCACCACCGCAAACGCTTCCTGAAGATAAAATCCATATAATGCTTGTAGCAAAAGCGAGCTAGAAATGGAGCAAGGATGAAAACATGAACTCATAAAGAAGCACTCGCAGGAAGAAGAGAATCCAGGGACTCGTTATTCTGCGCCCGCTCCTTCAAAGCCGAAGTCCGCTGTCTCAGCTCCGAATCCGAGAGTTTCGACATCTCAGGCTCTAATCGGGTGATCAACCCAACGGTGTCGGCGTACTTCTGCCTCGTACCTTCACCGGTGTCAGTACCCTTGAATATTCCACCCAGAAGACCTCCCAGAGAAGCCGATACGGGTTCAGGGCGCTTCCTTCGGGCGGTGAGGCCTCCGGATTGCCTGGGTTTCTGGGGAAGATGAGAGATGACCGTGTGGGGATTATGGAGGAAATTGGTTGATGGAGTGAGAACCTTGTTTGGGATGAAAGCGGTCGGCATGGACATGGATACAGGCGTAGCAGTGGGAAAGGGGGATGTCGCCGTCGCCATTGCCATTGCCAATGCCAATGATTGGAATTTGGAAGGATTATAGAGAGAAGGATTGGTAGTGATCAAAATCTCTTCTTTTTCTTCGGGTTTTTCTTTTTGGGGGAAGTTCTTGAGCTCTTGTTTGGAGGGAAAAGTAGAGAGGGATGGACTCCGGAGGAGATAAGGTTCCAACATCCAACCGACTTCGATTCCATAACATTTTCTATTTTCTCACAGGGATTGGGACTTTTTTTTTCAAATGTTGAACTTTTCAGGGATTTATATGTAAATGACAGTAATAATGATATAAAAATAGATAGTGACGTTCTTTGTGACTGTACCGGAGACCCACAGAAGTCAAAGTGTAAAAGTGGATGAGTTTTTTTTTTTTTTTTTTAGTTTTTTTTAAGCCAAGTGAGAATACATGAAATTATTTCAAACCCGTCTTTCAGTTACCCAATATTTAGTGAGACACGAACGCCTTTAATATAAAAGACTTGGTTGACAATTTTTTAATATTTGCATATATGTCTCTGATTAAAAAAATTAAAATTATAAATAACTACATCTCATTGGTTTCTAATTATATATAAATATGTAGACACACAAGCCACTCTGATGGTGATAAGCACACCTTAAGTGGGCTGGTTGCTTTTTTGCCTGCAAAACTTCAAAATTACAACCAAACAACTCATTTTTGAAAACCTGCCGAATGAATGAATGCACATAAATCAGCATTTTTATTGCACTGTGATATGTATCATTCTGGCAGGTATTTCAAATGAGAACCAACCATTTCCAAGTTACAGAGTGAATTGGGGATATACCCATATAGGGGAGGAAGGGAGCCACCAGGCCTTTCCACAAAGTAAAGAGCATGTACTTCAAGGGAAAAAAAAAAAAAATAAACAAAACAAAACAAAACAAGTCCTCTCGCGGATCTCCCTCAAATGTCACATTGAAGCCCCCTTCAAATTTTTTTTTAAGGAAATGAATAAGAAGGTCATCATCCATCCTAGACTCCTAGTCCTGCATTGCAGCAAAGTTTATCTTGGTTCTGGCGGCACAAGTTTCAGACTGCGCATCCACTCACAGAAGCTAAGGTCGTCAAAGTGAAGAAAACTGCTCTTAAGCCTTGCTCTCTGGTCTGTGGTCAGTGACCGCAACTGAGGAAATCTTGCTTCCTGCAACCAGTATACTCTTAGCTTTTCAACTCACTCAAGAAAACCCAGACAAATTCTCTGCTGCTTCAAAGAAGAAATTCACAATAGATATAAACAAGAAATTATTAATACCTGCTCATATGGAGGATCTTTATGTGCTGGTACTAGTCGAGAAACGAAATACCGTGCCTGAGAACTACCCTCCTGTTTAGAGAGATTCCAACAAATCAGAACACACAGGAATATTACCAAATTAAATACATAAAGAGTATGGATGGTATATCTCATCATGAGACCATTAACTACGGGGGTGGAGGACCCCTGATGCTGGTCTTAAAAAGGCTCGCAAGTGAACTAAGAAAATTATGAGACTTTGTTAGGTTATAATATTACTGTCATCTTAGTTCACAAGGCATGAAAGATGCATTTTAGTGTGTAGTTTGATCTTACTTTCTGAAAAAAGATAGCATGACTACTAGGAATGGCTTTATGGCCTCAAGTTATCAAGAGATAATATAGAATTTGAGAAGTGAAAGAAAACAGACTTTGAACGCAAGGATCCTAGGAGCCGGAAATCGCAATTCGGTGAGCTCCTCGGCTAATGTTCTGCAAGCTGCTAAAGCTGCTGCGCTTTTCCCTTCTTGAGCAGCAAGTTCAGCACCCTTAGAAATTATACAAGGCAAACAATCAGTGAGAAATTAAGTAAAGAGAAACCTGGCATAAACAGGTAAAACTAGTCATGGAGAGCTTCCTTAGGTAGATATTAAGGTCCGTTCACAAATATTATCTAATAGATATCATCATGTTAGCATAAAACAACTCATTTCTTCAGAAAGTAAAACAACCTTTCACCATCACATGTTGATCACACAAGGGAAGCCTTCCTAAATCAATAACCAAAATATCAATGCAAGAACAATCAAAACTACCTATATCTTCTTTCAGAATGATAGCTCAGGCCATCACTTACCATGAAAGACAAGAGGGTAGGTTCCAATAATTAGGGAAATTGGGAAACAAAGCTGCATGAAGGACAGCCTTGATAATCTTTTAAGCCAAAAACTGTGTTCAGTTAAACATGTGATTCAATTATAATTCCTACACATACTACATTGTAGTATAGTTGACATTATAGAGCCCCTCCTAACTATTCTTTAAGCTACTAGAACTAGCAAGAAGCAGGACTCTTGCAATTCTCAACACAAATTGTAGCTAGATTAGTTCATAGAAACCTTAAACAGGAGAAATACACCATTAGAAAATTAGAATGTCGGCCAACCATTTGATAACATAGAGGTCATGTTGGAAAATGTTTTACAAGATTGACAGGGTGCAACATATCATACCTTAAGAGCAGGATGAAGTGAAAATTATATATTGAAAGAAATAATGAGATTGAGTAAAGATACTTGTAGCTGAAAAGACTACAACTGCAGCATTAGCAAATGCATTCTCAACATGTAGGTATGGAAGAAAACATCTGAAGCAGTAAGATAGTTATACAAACTTCTAAGGAAAAGCATATCAAAAGATCATGACATCAAGAATTGATTTATCAGTGATAAAACATCTAAAAAAAATGAACATACCATTACAAGTATTTGAGTAGTTAATAAACAATACATACATACATATATATGAATATATATATATACACGTATATTGATCAATCATCCAGAATCAATGCTGGAGAAAGAAATAGCATGCTGGAAAACATTCTCTGACAATGATTGCATGTATTCATTAAAATGTTAAAAATAATTAAGTTGATTTTATTAAACAAAAATAGAGCCATTAAAAGCCATACCAGCCATATGAAAACATCTGTTCCATGGTCAAGCACAACTGCTGCATTAGACTGCATGGCAAGATCATATGCTGGCAGTTCCTCAAAGGTTCCCCCTTCACGATGCATCAAGCAACGAGGTGCCAACATGCGAAGGGACAAATCAAATGATGCATTCAGAAACAAATGTCTCAATACAGATCTTTCATCTTCATGGCCAACAATATTTCCTAATAGAGGTCCTCTTTTCAGATGAAACAAGTTCTCCGGTAGAGATGAAATCTCCTTAGGGAATCGATGAAGTTTAGATTTTTCTACTTGCGCACCAAACTTTAAGGCAATATCTTTGACTCTCTCATCTATGGTTTGCCTCATATCTATTGTGTCAGAAGAAGTTTTAGCATGCAAAATTGTTCTCTTGGCAATAATTACTGCTGCAACATCTTCCTGAACGCTAGCAAGATATTTGGAGACACTATCCACAGTGGGCAGCCTGACAGTAATCACTCTGGAAATCTCTGCTTGGAAAACATTCGAATAACGAACAGCAAACTGGAAGTAGACAAAATCATTCTTGATGTCTCCTTTTGTCTCCATGGACAGGGCAAAGCTTTGCGTTTCCTCAACACTGTGCATAAGAATACAAAAGGAAGAGTCATTCTTGAAAGTTTCATGAGAATCCGCAGATGCCTCCTCACCTGGCCCAATGATTTGTGTCACAAGAATATCATCTGAACATCGTATCTCAAATAGGCCATGAGAGCCTGCTGCTCTAAGAGATGCTCTTTGCAAGTTAACACCAAAAGCCTCCCCAAAATCATCATGAAGCACCAGCACACCACCAGAACTTTTTGTGAGTGGTTGAAGGACAGGGACCCGTACAGGGCATGTTCCAGCACATAGGATATCAACTACAGTATCATGTCTCTGTGCTTCATGACCCAGATTCTCCATCCACTTCATAGCAGATTTCTCCATGTATGGATAATTAGGATGAGAAAATGAGTGAGGAACTGATCCAGGGCCATAAGTATTCGGACCACCAGCACACACCAAGATTCTGCAATTGCCTCCTGATCTTTTGATAATTCCTCTAGCCATTTCTGCTGAGGGCCCTTGAATTATTGCTAGAGCAACCTTCACTGCTGTACCAAGACATCTGTCTCTGGAAGCTTCTGGCAAGTTAAGCTTGTAAGGCCTCAGAGATGAAAATATAGTGTGTGCAACAGGAAGAGAAGCATGAATCGGTGATAGGTAAATGCCAGTTCCATAAATAAGTGCTTTTAAAGAATCTTGAGTGGGTGAGCTACCCCCAGGAAGCACATCAGCGGAGGCCATAGAACCCTCTGAAAAATCATAAACTGACACTGTCCGGCCATAGGTAATGATACCGATCCTAGTAGCTGCGGGAAGAGAATCAACAAAAGCATGCAAAGACCCTTGTAGATGTTGCAAGTGAGCCTCATCCAAGCATTCGTCTATAACCAGAAATATAGGGGCTGGGATTCTAGAGTCAGATACAGGAATATATCCTGGCTTTCTATTTCCAGTTTGAATATAATCAATTGCTGAAGATGAGAGTTCTGGTAAGCGCCAGACATCTTCTTTATTAGTGGCTATGTACTCCCCATCACTACCATTTAGTTTCTTACAAATAACACATTGCCACTGACCAGATCCAATTAATATCTCACAATAGAGGTTGGCATAAGCACCACAGTTTTGGCACCGATGAGGGTTCCGTTGCACTACTTGCGGACCGGGTGTAATCTCCTTCCCTGGTGATACTAATGCTCCAAATCCTAAACTGGATACATTTGCTAGTTTGTTACGTTTCAAAACCTGTGTGATGAAAGTTTAAATTGAATCATGATTAAAATGAAACTAGTACATATATGAATACGAATAAGTAACTGGCCTAATTGAACACACTGTGATAAAGTTCACATATACAGAAATGATAAACTCAGCAGAAATAACCTTTTCAAATATATCCACAGTATAGTCATAGTGTGTGTGTGATCTGATGACATAACACAATGAGGAATAGTGTAAAACACAGTACCTTATGAGCAGAGAAGAACACATATGGTGATTCAAACTTGGACTCATCAACACCAGCAGAATGATGGAAAGGTAATTCAGTGGAACCATTTGTGAAATGTGGTGGAGAAGAAGTGGGCAATGATAAGGCGGGGGAGAAGGACAACGGCTGAGGAGTTGCAGGAGATGTACAGAAAGGAACAGCAGCTGGTCTTACAGGGGAAGAGAAGATGGGTGGGCCTGGAGGAGTGCTGAATAGGGGGACAGGGCTGCTTGCCTGCACTCCATCACCAGATGACAGCGAGCTAGGTGTCCTGGACACAGACATTGGAAGCTGATCATGTTGAGGTCTTTGAGGGGAAAACCTGGTTGGTACTGGAGAGGAGAATGTAGGAGCTGCCAGTCTTTGCTCAGGCCGCGTGCCTGGGGAAGAAAGGGTGACAGGAAATCCCACTGGTGGTGGAGGTGAAGGGTTTTCCATTTATTGATATGAACTGCTGCACAATGTCAATCAGCTGATTTGCGGGGCCAAAAGCCTTACATCATTATTCACATAAATCCATTAGGGGGAAAAAAAGCACTTCTGCGGCAATATTGCCTTGAAGCCTAAGACATTCTGCTTACAATAATAGAATATCTCAGGAAAAATGATTCCTATAGCAACAAGTTAAAACTAGTAATTTTTACTAATTAGGAGCTAATAGCAATTGTTGAAGCTCCAGATCGAGAAGCGAAACAAGGCAATACAAAAACTAATTATTTTTCCCTTCTAGGAATAATAGAGCATCAAGAAACCAACTTTAGCACAAAAATTTCAGAGCAATGTTGGTAAACAAACACACAGCAGCACCAACAGACAAACACAAAGCCCAAAGGAAAGGAATCATAATCACACGGAAAAACCTAAAACTCTTGCAATAACACTTAAGAAATAGAACAAAAAAAAAAAGACTAGCTCTGATCAAACCCGATTAAAACTGGATCTACGGAAAAAGATGTCGAAATAGCAAAATAAAAAATTGCTCCTTATAGGGTTCAAAAACCCGCCATTCCAATAAAAAATAAAAATTTTAATTTCAAGGTTGAAGATTTTAGGGTTCAGGAGATCAAACAACATCATGATTCAGAAGGGGAAGAAAAAAAAAAGAGAAACAGAGAAATGGAGATCGCTTACCAGAGAAACAAGAGAGGGATCCGAGGATTCGGAGATTAGAGGGGTGCAGTAGGCAGGCTGAGATCCCGGCACCGGCTTCTCTCCCCTCTCTTTGGATTCTATCGAGGGGGTTTTGTTTTGAAGAAGATCATGCTTAAATTTTTTCTTGCCTTAAATTACCAAAATTATAAAAAATAAATTAAAAAAAAAACAGAAGAAAAAATTCTTGCCTTAAAAAAAAAACATAAAAAGAAATTCTTGCCTTTTTAATTTACCGCGAGAGAGACTCTGTGAGAGAGAGAGAGAGAGAGAGAGAGAGAGAGAGAGAAGGAAATGGGCGTGTTCAATTTGTTCGCTTTGGTTCCTTTTTTAAAAATCTACAACTATTTTGTTTGCGGAGCTTGGATTTCTGAGCTGGCGATTAGCTTGTTTTCTGCGTCTCAGACATGTCACGCTTCGAATGTGGCGCGCTGCTATTGGCCACTAGCTAGTAAGTTACGCCAAGTCATATATTTATTTATTTATTTATAAATTAAAAATGGGACGACTTGTGTAGAAACAAGTTGAGCAAAGGTGAAACTAATTTGAGCACGTCGCTGTTTTGATCATTTTGTCGCAGCCAAAAACCAGAGGTTTTGGAGCAGAAACTGAAATATATATAGTTTTTTTTCCTTTGCGTGTGTTTGTATATATAGATGGATTACCCACTCATAATAATTTAAAAAAAACAACAAAATAGATAAACCATGATATTAAAACAGGTCAAGTTACATACTAACCCAAAAAAAAAAAAAAAAAAAAACAACAACAACCCACAATATGATTAACAAAAAAACAATAGCGACAACACCAATTATTACTAAAACAACAATTACAAAAAGAAAACGCGAACAAATGAACAAAGTCAGGATACCCTGCTGTGGCACCTCACTCATAGTAATTAAAACATTATAAATATTTCGGTGTCCAAAGTGAATGTAAGAAAACAAAATTCACCATCCTACAATAACAAAAATAGTTAATAATTTATTCCTCTTTTTAACTCAAAGATGTATGACTCAAATTTAGTACAGAAAACGACGAGACAAACCAAAAAGTAAAAAAAAAAATCAAAATTTTCTTTTAAAAATCAAGTAAATCATAAAAATGATAAAAGAACGAACAATAAAAAAACAACAAACTTTTTCATATATTCTGTGATTTATCTATTTTATAAAAAAAAAATTGCAACATCTTTTTTTCACAATGGTTGTTGCAATCTAGGAGTACCTACAGACAGTTCTCTTTGTTAGAAGAAAGTGCAACAGTATTTGTGAACCATCACTGTAGACAGCAATGAAGCCACTCACCACTCTACATTCCAAGCTATTTGTGAATCGTCAAGAGAAGCCTGACAGACAATGCACCATACGCCACCACTGTGAGGACTTTTTTTGCCATCAGAACTGCAAAAATGAAAGAGATAAAATGCAAACTTAATATCCGCAACATGAAGGTTTACCAATGGCATGTGTGACTTGTAGCAACAGGCAAATTTTGACATCAAGCGACCCATACAATAGTGAATAAATTATTAATGTCATCTAGAACACTTAATTTATTGAATGATTATACAAACTTTTAGATCTGTTTACCATTATCCTACTGAAAATCAAGCAATTCTCTTAATATCTTATTCCTGATCTTTTTAATGAAACATTCTTATTTGCTATCTTAAAGCATATTTACATCAACTCTGAGCACCTGCACCTCTGATAGGAACCCAAGGACCACTCTTTGTGTTATCATGGGATCCAAAAACCAAGCCTTCTAAATTCTAAAATTCTACGGCATAAAATGGTGCAGGCTGCAAGTGGTTATTAAAGGGACACATTCTCCCTACTTTTGCTAGACTTAGACAGAAATCATAGAGCCTCATAGGTTGGATGTGGTCATTGTATACTTTTCACATTCCATGATTTCTTCGTTGTCTTATCATCATTGCACTTACAGTGGACCCACAATGCGTTTACCAAATCCAGTGAAATCTTGATGGTCCATTAACAGTAGGGGGAAATTCTAACTCTATCAATGCTTCTAGAGAAAGAGTGTGTTAGCAAATTCATATCCATAGTCCTTTCCACCAGTAAGCTTAAAGAAGAAGAAGAAAGGAAGAAAGAAAGAAAAATGAAGATTTAAAGGCATAATTTGTCACTCTCAACCCCACCCAAACAACACAATACAATTTTCAAACATCACATTAAAGAAATCTTGATCTTCAACTTAGACTTTCGTACAACATGTTATCTAGCCAAAGCTGTGTCAAAGGCCAGGCCATGCTAAAAAAATCTAATTGCTATATTCAGACCCAAGCCTAAATTGGACCAAAATTTACTGAGGCAGTACCCAACTGCTTTAGCATTCAAATGAGATTCAGAGGGTGTAATGTTAGAGTTGAAGTTCAAATAGTGAGGCCATATATCACAATTTGATTGTGTTCATACCAAATATGACATAAACTAGCAAACTACACGCAAATTGAATAATTCTTCATTAACTCTCTGCACCTCCTTTTTGTTTGGGGAAACAAAGAAAAGGGTCACTGCAACATACGGTATTTCCAGTATAGCAGTAAAAACATTGGAAACTTAAACTAGAATAATAATATCCTCTTTCAAGATTTAAAACCTTATTTAGAACCACCGTCATCATGGGCAAGCTGTCAACCATTGGCTTCATAGATAGAGTTCACTTGGGTGGCTAAAATGGTCAGTAGATTGATGAGGACCAAACATGGTCAATCTAGAGTGGGCAGCCTCCTTGAATGACAAAAGAGGCAAACTCATTCAGGCCTCTTCATAGCTTTCTGATAGGGGTTGATGGACAAGTATGATTTCAAAGAAAATGTCTCATCCAATCAAAGAAAATGTTTCAGTGAAGGAATTCCTTGTAAGAGGAACCCAACTAGCAGTATGGTACAAGCAATCATTTGTTAGACAGGAAGCAGGATGCAAGCAAAGCAGTTCAGATAAACAAGCATCACCTTTAAAATAGGGAGAATCATTGAATCAAGTATAGCAAGAACAAGCACTCACCTTTTCATTTCACGAAAGCATCCCACAGTGAAAGCCATCATCAACAAGTCGGTTGATCACATCTCTGAACCTATAATAATCATCTGTTACATTATAAACCTGACGAGAAATTCTTGCATAGCCTGTTACCAAATTACTCCATTCCCTTCCAAGCTCTACATCTCTTGGCGCTTTGCAGTAAATAGGAACCTCAATCCTGTGATTATGCCTCAAATGACGCCGCAACTTTAGAGCATCTTCATCACTGAATATCCTCAGGCAACCCGGCAATCCCACCATGACCATACTTGAACTCATCTCCGGGGGAGAACCAAGACAAGTTCCCCATGACTCCGCAAGCATCTTCCCCATCTCCACGACCTTCTCATGATTCCTCCTCTGAATCCCTTCAATGCCACCCTCAAACCTTTTAATAAAATCAATCACCTGTGGCACAACAAGCTGGGAGCTGTAATCGCGAGCACCAATCCAGGCACTCTCAAGTGCGAGGCCCTTGCCATACTCACTGGAGACCACGGGGTGGTGCATGTCATCCGAGACTGGTGACTTCCGGCAGTGAAGAAACGCGACAGACGGCGGGCAGAAGTACCATTTGTGGAGATTGCTGGTGTAAAAGTCGGCACCGATGTCCTGGACGTCAACATCGACGTTTCCAATGGCGTGGGCAGCGTCCACGAAAACCTGATCGACACCCTCTTCACGGCAAATCTTGGTTAATTCTTTAACCGGAATCACCACACTCGGCATCGAAGTGATGTGGTCGATGACCGCCAGCCGGACACGCCGCCCGTCCGACTTCCCGAGAGATAAAGCTTTCCTGAACTCGTCGATGATCTCATGATTAGAGGATACTGGGAAAGGAAGGGGAACCTCGATAACGTGGCCGCCGGTGCGGGAGACGTACGCCTGGATGGACTTCTTGACGGCACTGTAGGCGTAGTGGAGCATGATGACAGCGTCTCCGCGGGAGTAGACGCCCTCAGAGAAAGCCCATGAGACCTTCTGGAGGACGATGGCGGCGGCCGTGGTGGCGTTGTCGACGAGGGATACCTCGTCGACGTCTGATGCATTGATGAGGGCCTGGACCACGCGTCGAGAGCTGAGAAGGCCGGGCTGGAGGTGGTTGAAGTAGAACTCATCGGGCTGGCGGAGGAACAGGAGCTGCCATTGCTTCTGGGCAGCGATGATGGAGGCCGGGCAACTCCCGAAGCTGCCGTTGTTGATTCGAGCCACTCCAGGCTCGTGGTGGGCGAACTCATTGAGAATCTCGACGTCAGTGATCATCGGCAAAGGACGTGGCTTCTCGGAGACAGCGACGACTTCGTCGTTTGCTTCGTAAGGGATCCACGCATAGGGTTTGGAGGGAGATGGAGTCTCTTTCTTTCTCTCTCGCACGGGCCACGGCCAATGTCAAGGTTAGAAGCCAAACGAGGGAATTAGCCTACGATGGAGGGGTAGATGCCGTGAATCACTGACTAGAGAGCTACGATGAAGGCCCTTGTTGAATTATAGACATAACATTAACACCCGCCATTTAATAGATGGCGGGCCCCACTTTTTTTAATTTCCGGATGGAAAGCGATAGTGATGAGAATTGAATTGATCAGAGAACGCCTCCCAACCCTAACCCTAGTTCCTTCTCTGGTTCATGATTTGATGCACCGTGGAAACCATGCGAAGAAGAAGAAGAAGATGTTGGCTCGCAAATCCTACCTGTTCATTATTGAAATTGATTTTCTTGGGGGATGATATTAGAGGAAAATTGACATATTAAGAATGCCGGCGAGCTGTGAATCACGGCGATGAAGAGAATTCCAGGGCAAAAAAAAAAAAGGTGACTTTTCTTAGAACTCAGAAGCTCTTATCTTTGCTAAATTCATCACATTGATCATTTTAAGCTTCATTATTGCAAAACATATATCTACTTGCAAAAATGGTAACTCTTACTTATTTCATTTATACGGAGGCCATGGCCTCTAAATAATACTAGTGTAGTGTACGATCATTTCCTCTTTTTTGAGGTGAACAATGTGTTGTTGTTCATCTTATACAAATTGTTTGAATATCTGAGAGCATTAGACTTAGGTGGAATGTCTGCCACAAGCTTATGCACTCAAGTATGTTGTAGGATGCATATGGCCTTGTAACTAACATGCTAACTTGAAGGCTTTGAGTGTAATGCTACTAATGAGGCATAAACCCCGTCTTTAATGCTAATCAAAGTTTCATGTCTTCCCTTCTCTACAATCCTCCCATTCTTCACAACCCCAATCAAATCTGCTCCCTTAATTGTGGATAACCTGTGGGCAACTACCACTGTTGTCCGATCCACCATCACACGGTCCAATGCATCTTGAACCACCCTCTCAGATTCAGCATCAAGTGCACTCGTAGCCTCATCAAGAAGTAAGATCTTTGGGTTCTTCACTATTGCTCGTGCAATTGCTACCCTCTGCTTTTGCCCACCAGAGAGCTGTGTGCCTCTCTCTCCAACCAGAGTGTCATAGCCCTGCATTTGCCCAAGTTACAAAGAAAGGTGATGAGCTTCCCGTGGAATAAAAATAAAAGTCCTAACATCCATAGATTGTAAATGATAGGGTTTTGCTGTATCAATCAGTTTATGTGGTGTGCCCTATTGGACTTTCGCCCATTGATTGATTCATAAGAGTTTGAAAAGCAATGCCTCTCTAATTTTTGGTTAATGTTTAGACATGAGAGCAATGAATTGGAATTTTGTATAAATCTAAATACTGGCAAAATTGAAAAGCATCAAATCATCAGGAAAACATAAAAAAATGTGTCATTATCTATCAGTTAGTTTTGGTTTTCATATAATCAGTAGGGAGCTATCAATGCAGGGTATATATGAATGTCTGTATTAAGGATTCCTAACAAAGACCTCCCAAAAAATTTAGAAGCATTAATGATTACAAGATACTTCAGGTCTAGAGGGTTGCTGCTGTCTGTGCTATGAGCATGATAAATACTAAGTAGTATTTCCAATGACAAAATTGCAAACTGTTTGAAAAAGTTGAGCACTCAGTTTAATGATCTCTCAACAATTATTATGATTTGGTATAGAACCTATGGTGGTAATCTAACCTGAAGTAACCCACTTATGAAGCTGTGGGCATTTGCCAGTTTTGCAGCGGATAATATCTCTTCCTCTGTTGCTCTTCCCTCTTTTCCATAAGCTATGTTGGATCGAATTGTCTCATTGAATAGGGCAGGTTCTTGACCCACTAACCCCATCTGCTGTCTCAACCACCTTATCTGAAATTGCTGTATCTCTATCCCATCTAACAATATCTGCCCTGATTCAGGGTCATAAAATCTTTGCAGCAATGATATTGCTGTAGATTTGCCACTCCCGCTTTCCCCAACCAGAGCCACAGTCTGATACAAAGAATAAAAGATTATTATTAATTGCCAGAGCCCATGATTGCCTGTATTAGAAGGTCAATAACCTTTCTGGTATGGTACCTTTCCAGACTGAATTGCCAAGCAGAAGTCTTGGAATATCTGGACATCTGGCCTTGTAGGATACCTGAAATTTATGTGACGAAACTCAATGTTTCCACTTAGTTCTGCTTCTGTCAGACCAGATTCATCACTTGGATCTATCTTAGATGTCCGATCGAGAACTGCAAATATTGAGGCTACTGCAGTTTTGGCTTTGTTAGAATCTGGCACTAGGGAGCTTGACTGAGACATTCCTGTGGCTCCCATAGCAAGAGCTAAGAAAACCTGAATGAATATTGGAACAGGAAATTAATTTTCACTTGAATGTGATTGTTTGTGGTCAATCTTGATGAAGTCCTTTCTAGTTAGTGGTAACTCTATGTAGTGTCTTAACAAAGAAAAGACATTTAGAAGATGGGTATGAGTGTATCAGTTTGCATTTGCTCAGTTTGAATATTTGCAATTATTAACCCTTTCACCTAGTTCAATAGTATTCCTTAATTGTATATGAAATTCTAAACAGGAAAAACTTAAGAGTGTACATACTTGGAAAACCTTGGAAAATGTCATCTTTCCGTCCTGAACTAACCGAGCTCCAGCATAAAAACCAGCTGCATTTACACCAAAAAACAAAATGGTGGATACACCAAACCCAAGGCCACTAATAAGTCCTTGCCTAACCCCTGCCTTCATAGGGCCCTCACATTTATTCTTGTACAGTTCCATCACCTTATCTTCAGCTGAAAATGAAGATACTGTTCTAATACTTCCAATGGCATCATTAGCTACTTGACTTGCCTCCTCATACATCACCTGCAGCAGTAAATATAATAAGACATGCTTTTGCGTACAATGCAATCATGCGGCATTTGTTAATATGATGCTTCAACTAGATACCAATCACATTAGGCATCACTTCATATCAGATTAGAAGTTCTGTATATAGAAGGTGCAACCGTTACGGTATTGCATAATGAGTTTATAAACGCTTGTACAAGTTGAAGGTTTTAAGATTATTTGCCCTGTAACTGAATATTTTTGCAGTTGACTGCACCTAGGAATACTTATATTAGTCTTCCATTAAGCTACAATCTGCCAGAGGCTAATGATTCTAAGAATTCTTTATCTTACTTTTTTTTTTATTCGATCTTTCTACATCACAGAGTTCTATTCAATTCATTTAGTTAAGTTTTTCAAGAGGCCCACTATACGCTTATACTATTTATAGTGAGTGTTCCCTATTATGCTCGAAGCAATGTAAGACAGTATTAATTATTGAGTATAAATTCATATTTGAAAGTTCTGTTGCCAAACCTTTGCATCTGCACTAAATCCTTGTAAGAACTTCATCTGTAGCCATCCATTCAGTCCCATGAGAGGTATCAAAGCCAAGACAATTAGAGAGAGTTCCCAACTAGCTATAAAGGCTATTACCAACGCTGCGACTATAGTTGCCATATTCTGGACGGCGAGGGCTAAAGCATCACCGACTAAACCCCTGACCATGGCTGCATCAGCTGAAAGTCGAGCCCCAATTGCTCCGCTAGAATTCTCAGCTTCATCAAACCACCCTACCTCCATGTTCACCACCTTCTCAAATGTCCGCTGCCTAATCCTTCTTATCAATTTTGACCCAGCTACACCAAAGAAGTAGGACTTCCCTAAATTTCCCAATAACAAGACAATGCCGCTAAGCAAGAAGATTATTGACCAGAGCCGAGAGTCTTTCCGAAGCTTTGGTGCCGGTTCAAAGAATATCCTAATTATGTTGGATAGCAGTACTCCAAAGAACGGTTGAGAGGCTCCAGTAAGGATTGCAGCAATTGCACCAAGCAAAACGTGTGGCAACTCAGGCTTGTTGAGAGAAGCAAGACGACTGAGGGGTACTTCCCTAGGCTTGTGAGATGCCCCTGCGACCTCATGGTCTGGTTCCTCTACTTCATTCCTTTGAACCTCAAGTCCATTGGGCAGCTGAAATGATAACGAGTATGAGACACGCTTGCTGCCTTCTCCAACTGATCCTTGGCTTGTGGATCGGCTGAATGATGATGCCCTTGTACTCGTTTGCCTCAGTACTTGGGACGTATTACGACTCAATTGCCTGACTACTTCCTGCACTAACTCTGACCTATCACTGCTTGCATCTTTGCTTGCACATTCATCATCTTCATGTTCATGGTTGTTTTCCTGCATTTTTATGAGCTGGGAATAAGCTCCATTAGGATTTGTCAGCAGCTCGCCATGTGAACCTGATTGATTTTAGGAAATTTAATGAAATGGGTAAGAAATTGTATCTGGGACCTAGTTTGTGCACGCAAATGCTTTAGTTGGAATGTGCTAGATTAGTAGAGGACAATGTAGGGTTTTCTTCTGTTGAAGCAATAAGTTTACCTTTCTCTACAATTGAACCTCGATGTATCACAGCAATCAGATCAGCATTCCTTATCGTACTGAGACGATGGGCGACTGTTACAGTTGTTCTATTTGCCATGACTCTATCTAGTGCCGCTTGTACAATCCTCTCTGATTCTGTATCCAAAGCACTTGTAGCCTCATCTAGAAGTAGTACTCTTGGATCTTTCAGAATGGCCCTGGCGATTGCTATTCTTTGTTTCTGACCTCCTGACAACTGTGTTCCATGCTCACCCACCATGGTATCAATTCCCTGAATAAAACAAGGTGATGCAATCATTTCATAAGGTATTGTCAACAATCTTTCATGCATATTAGTGTTACTCAATATAACAAAATTACTGTGGTTGCTGTTATATTGTTAGAAAGGGAGTTCTAACCCGGGGCAGCTTGTCTATGAACTTCAATGCATTAGCAAGCTGAGCAGCGGCTCTGATTTCTTCAGTACTGGCACCATCCTTGCCATATGCTATGTTATCCCTGATGCTAGAGGCGAACAACACTGGTTCTTGACTAACAAGCCCAATTTTTCCTCTGATCCATCTCAATTGAAGCTCTTTCAGGTTAACACCATCTATAAGAACTTCTCCTGCTTGAGGGTCGTAGAACCTCTCTATCAGACTGATCACCGTTGATTTTCCACTCCCACTCCCTCCTACCAGAGCCACACTTGTGCCATTTTGGATGAACAACGAGAATCCGTTGAATATCGGTTCATCAGGCCTGGATGGATAGCTGAAAAAAACATCCCTTAATTCAATGTCCCCACGGATGTCATCGAGCTTCTTTCCTGTTAGATCATAAGCATCGATCTCTGGTTTTCTGTTGATGGCCTCAAACATCTTATATGCAGCAGCTCGTCCTGCTGCAAATGCATTTATGCATGGTGATGCTTGGCCTAAGGACCTGCATAAATATGCAATGAGCTCTTCCTTATATATCTGATTATTTTTGCAAATGCCAGATGTAGAGGGTCAAGCAGAGATGTATATAATTACATGCAAGTGTTTCTTATGAAATTGTATATAGCAGAGTATGGATTTGCAACTTACATGGAGCTCCCCAGGATTGCCATTATGACGTTGATTATGCCGCCACCTTTGTAACCTTTATGAATTATCAATCTGGCACCATACCATACACCGAAAGCATACCCGCAGGACAAGATGAACATGACCATGCCAAGCCCTAATCCCATAGCCAAACCCTCATGAATGCTCGACCTGCATGCTCTCGTTAGTGACTTTGAGTATTTGTTCATTGACTGCTGCTCGCCAGTGAATGATGCCACCTGTTTTATACGTATGCATGCGCCACATCACCATGTTAGATATGAAAGATGCCGTACTACTTACTAGTTTCAAGCAATGGCTTTGATTGCTTTAGCATAGGCTTTATCCAAATCAACCATTAGTGGAGTGACTAACTTACTGTTCTAATGGAACCCACTGTTTGCTCTACCACAACGGCTGCTTCAGCATAGGCTTTGATCGCTTTAGATGACATCTTGGCGATGATGAGAGATGTGACTGCACCAGCAAACACAAGCGGTGGGATTATGCTCAGGAGAACTAGAGTTAGAAGCCAACCTTGCGCAAATGCCACCACAAAGCCTCCAAGAAATGTTGATACTAGCTGTATGAACTTTCCCACCTGCACATACATTATTCACACATGCATGCATGCATATATTGATCAAGTTTCCTTTAGAATTTTCTGAAAAAATAACTTTTGGTGTGTGTCTCCATGTATATATATATGTTCAAGTTCAAGATGCACCCAGTACCTTCTCACCCATTGCATCTTGAATGAGAACTGTGTCGCCTGACATCCTCCCAACAACTTCCCCCGTGTTTGTTTCTTTGTCAAAAAAACCAATTTCTTGACGTAATATGGTCTTCAAGTACAAATTTCTGATCCTTGCGGCCTGTCTTTCACCGGTAACCATCCAGCATGCCACTTCTGATGACATTAACATATTGAAACTTGTCATGAAGTCCATTGATGGTGTTCCTGGACTAGTAATCACAACAAGTGAAAATGAAACGTTAGTACTTACGCAAGAATGAGGCCACCCCTGCTGCCACTCCCAAATAGATGAATCGAACTGCCACCTGAATCAATCAATGCATAAGCATCTTTGGTAAAAGGAAATGAAAAAGAGGAACACATGAACCTCAAACTTGTACACAAACCTTGGAGACTTCATGAACTACATCGCGGCTACCCACTGTTCCACTTAGAGCATTGATGACATCTCCCAAGAGAACAGTGAGCAGAGGCATTGATGCGCCGTTACCCATAGCTCC
The DNA here is from genome assembly GCA_020875875.1 of Dioscorea alata. Taxonomy (NCBI): domain Eukaryota; kingdom Viridiplantae; phylum Streptophyta; class Magnoliopsida; order Dioscoreales; family Dioscoreaceae; genus Dioscorea; species Dioscorea alata. The sequence goes on along the minus strand of CM037029.1, from coordinate 25,105,599 downwards.
AATCGTGCCCACAATCATCATAAGGACGTCCATAGAGTCTGCAAATGTGAACAACTTGCTGAATGGAACAGACTGGTTGTTCTGCTCATCTTGTTTTCCCCTACTCTTCTTCTCTTGTTTCTCTCCTGCATTTTCTCCTTCATGGTTGCTTGAAGGTGCTTCCATGGTTGTGCTTGTATCGAAATATGATTCACTATCTTTGGACATATTACCTACTAACAAGCCTGCACCTTCCTTCTCACCTCGTGCTCCTCTCATGACTAATTTGTGCTAGTTTTGTAATGCAGAGTAGGTATCTGTCTATTTCTGTTGAATACCACCTAACGTCGAGTAGTCCCTCAAAGTTCTTAAGCCATGAACATGAGAACCATGAACTTGAGCTTACATTTATATTATAAATCTCAAAGCCTTGGAAAATTGCCACATGTTGGTAGGAGTTGATCAGAAATAGAATATGGAGCTCCTCCTTGCGGTTCCACGCATTCTGGTCAACTGCAGAACATGTTCTCCAGCTCTTCAAGTTTAAGCGCCAACCACTTAACACAACAATGAAATATGAATACTCAATAGCACTTTATCATCACGTCCCTGGAAAAGAATTTAAATAATAATAATAACAACTCTGGCTATTGTAAGCAAAGCAAATTGAGTGGGTCTCCTGATATGAGACAGAGTGTCTCCAGTCCTTGAAGAGGTATAAGCTTAGCGACTCGGTATACACGATCAAATACAGTCTCAACTCCCTGTGCTTCTCTTCTAGTACTGAGGAGACTCCTTGTATAATCGGTGAGTTTGATATCTCCTGAGTGGTAGTTCCATAGAGCGACCATGGTTAAATGGCACTATATGGTTGTTGGCGCTTGGAAGATTCGTCTATCATTTGCTATTTTTCGCTCATCTTTTATAAGATTTTGCCCAATAACCACTTGCCCATTTGTTAGATTATCTAATAGCCACTTGTTATTGCAGCCTTGTTTCTACAATTTTTATTCGCATTTCATGTCTTATTTCTATTTCACCATGTCATCATTCTGTATTAATATCTATCTTATTTATATGTTCTAGATGGTTAAAAAAAAAAAAAAATTGTGCAGTTTCTGTGCAGCTAATCAAATATCTTAAAAGAAAAGAAAATAACTTCTAATTACGCCATAAATTATGAGCTTCTCTCATTATGATGCAGAAATATTCAATGTGCGGTGAATCTGGTTTCATTCATTGAACATGGAATTGCAATTACTGTAATCCTTTGGAATATCAGTAATTTCAGAACAAAGCTATAACTACCATTGGCAACAACCTCTGAAAGGTCTGTATTGCCGAATGATCGTTGGGAGATTGGAGGTTGGGCCAAACCCTTATTGTTAAGTATTCATTGACTTTGATCCAATTTTGTATTCCAATAATGTTTGGTTGCGCCAAAGTCATCTCTTGATTTGCAGGACCAGTTCTCAAGGAAGCCATTTCTGGCATGAACTGATTTTTATAGCCAATGAATTGGAGAGTTGATCTTGATGTTGGTGTGTCTCATAAGTCATAAGTAAAGCCCTGGTTGGCATAAATACGGTCATTACAAGATACTTAAAAAAAAAAAAAAAACTAGACACTTGGGATGTAGGTAACTGAAGATTGTTCTTTCTAAAGTATAACTATAAGCATATTCATCTTTTTATTCTGAACAAAACTTTGTATTACCCTCGCACAACTTAATAACGCGTCAAACTTAAGTGCTGGGCATGTTGAGGTTCCAACTGGAAAAATCAAAACCAAGAAGAAAAACAGAGAACAGAGGGAGTTGGCAGCTACAATTCCTTTCGCCATCTTGTTTAGTTTATAAACAACTACAATCTAATCCCAACAGAAATTCCCACTGAGTGGACACTCTCAATTCTCATACTCTCATTGGTGGTGATCCTGCATCTGACCTCATCTCAGAGTCTGTATAAACTATAATAAAGAGATCCACTGATATATTACACTTTGCACAGAGCATTTTTGTCTTAAAGGATGATGATCAGAAACATTTATGAAGAGTAGTAAGACTTGGATTGAAGTGCAACCAAGGAGGCATAAGCTCCATCCTTGATGTTCATGAGTGTTTCATGCTTTCCCTTCTCCACTACAGCTCCATTCTTGATCACTGCAATCAAGTCAGCATTTTTTATTGTACAAAGCCTGTGAGCAACCACCACAGTTGTCCTGTTCTTCATCACTTGTTCCAGAGCCTCCTGAACTATCCTCTCTGATTCAATGTCCAGTGCACTAGTTGCCTCATCCAGTAATAGGATCTTCGGCTCCTTCACTACGGCCCTTGCTATTGCCACCCGCTGCTTTTGCCCCCCTGACAACTGAATGCCTCTCTCCCCTACCAATGTGTCATAACCCTGCAATTTAACACTTTACTTAAATAGAGTATAGTTTCATATATGTTTGACATTTTATACATGTATCACTTAATTTGTCGATCATATTCACTCTCTCTATAAGAATGATGATAATCTTTTATACCTGCTGCAATGAGCTGATGAACCTATGAGCACTTGCTAATTCAGCAGCAGCAATGATCTCGGCCTCAGTAGCTTTTCCTTCCTTTCCATAAGCGATGTTTGCTCGGATGGTGTCATTGAACAAGACTGGTTCTTGGCTAACCAGCCCCATCTGCTGCCTCAACCATTTCACCTGGAACTTGTCTATCTCCGTTCCATCTACCAGTATTTGGCCTGAATCTGGCTCGTAAAACCTCTGCAGTAATGCCAATGCTGTAGATTTCCCACTCCCACTCTCACCAACCAGTGCCACAGTCTGAAGATCAAGATGAATTTCATGGTGAATTTATACGGAAACTAAATAATTACAAGTTGTAAGCATATTTGGAGATGGGTGGACCACCTTTCCAGATTGAATGACCAAGTTCAAGTCTTGGAATATCTGGACGTCATGCCTCAGTGGATACCTGAAGTTCACATGTCTGAATTCAATATTGCCTCTTAAGCTTTCTAATTTCATCCCAGATTCATCACTTGGATCAACAATAGACTTCCTGTCTAGAATTGCAAACACTGAGGCTGTTGCAGAGTTTGCTTTACTAGAATCAGGTGCCACAGAGCTTGACTGAGAGATTCCAATAGCTGCCATCAGTAGAGCAAAGAACACCTGCATCAGAGAAGAAGATGAAGAAGAATAAGTTTGATAGCACCTTCTTGAACCACTTCACATTGATACAATATCAATCAATGCTGCATAATGTACATGTTATTTACCCGGAAAACCTTGGGAAATGATGTCTTCCCATCCTCAACAAGCCGAGCTCCAGCATAGAAACTGAGTGCATAAACGGAGTATAGCAAGAAAAATGAAAGCCCAAACCCAATGCCGCTTATCAAACCTTGCCTAATTCCGGTGAGGGTAGGGCCATTACATTTTCTTTTGTACAGTTCGGTCACCTTCTCCTCTGCTGAAAATGAAGCAACTGTTCGGATGCTTCCAACTGCATCATTAGCTACTTGACTTGCTTCCTCATACATGATCTGCAGCAGATATGCAAACATACAGCAGTTTTGTCAGGAATGAAGTGCAGTGCAAAATTTAGATTTGTAGTCATACTACCATACAAACCTTTGCATCAGCGCTGAATCCCTTCATGAATTCTATCTGTATCCATCCATTTAGGCCTATGAGAGGTATCAATGCCAAGATTATCAGAGAAAGTTGCCAATTGGCATCAAAAGCAATCACCAAACCAGCAAGTAAAGTGGCCGTATTCTGAACAAGCAATGCTAGAGCATCACCAACGAGACATCTGACTGTTGCTGCATCAGCTGAGAGCCTGGCCCCAATGGCTGCGCTTGAGTTTACGGGATCATCGAACCATGCGATCTCCATGTGAACCAGCTTCTCAAAAGTCATCAATCTAATCCTTCTTATCAATTTGGCTCCAGCCACAGCAAAGAAGTATGATTTTGTTGGCAGTGCTAGCAGATATACAACACCAGTGGCCACAAACAAAGCTGACCAAAACTTTGCATCCCTCTTCAGCTTTGGTGGTGGCTGGTAGAATGTTTCTATGATGTTTGATAAGAGGAGTCCAAATATGGGCAGCAAGACTCCGCTGACAATTGCAGCAGCCGCACCAAGGATGAGTACAGGGAGCTCGGGCTTGTTAAGATGAACAAGACGCTGGAGTGGTACTGGTGGCTGTTTACAAGGCATTTCCATGTCGGGGTCCTCTGGGCCTCCATCTTGAATTTCAAGTCCTATAGGTATGCCGAAAGGGATCGACAATGACCGCCGACTGCTGCTCCCGAAGGACCCCCGGCTGATTGAACGGTGAAGTGAAGTCTGACTGCTCAGCTGTCGCCCTGCTTCGCCTAATGTGATGAACTTGTCATCTTCAGACTGAACATTGTGATTCAATTCCTGGTCCAATTCCTGCAACCGGATGAACTGACTGTAGGCTCCATTCCTGTCTTCCAGTAGTTCCGAATGTGAACCTGATCAAAATCAAGGCATAATACGGTTGAGTGGTTTAAGGTTTATCATGATGATTCATGGCAGAAAAAAAACAGAAATACATGAAAAGAGGAAGCTGGTCTAATTAATTAACTAATCTCAAACAAACCTTTTTCTACAATTTTCCCTCCATGTAAGACAGCAATTGTGTCAGCCTTCCTCACTGTACTCAACCGGTGAGCAACAATAACAGTCGTTCGGTTTGTCATCACTCTATCAAGTGCCTCCTGCACAACCCTTTCTGACTCTGCATCCAATGCGCTGGTAGCTTCATCAAGCAGCAGAATCCGAGGATCTCTCAGTATTGCTCTTGCAATGGCCACTCTTTGTTTCTGCCCACCAGAAAGTTGAGTTCCTAACTCACCCACCATGGTGTCAATTCCCTGAAAATAACCGCATTGAAATACAAACTTGTGTCATCATCCCAGTGATCATCCTTTAAAAAAAAATAAATAAATAAGAGGCAATATGATAACTGATGATTAAGGAGCTTGAGACCTGAGGCATGCTGTTTATAAATTTTGAAGCATTAGCTAGCTCAGCAGCAGCAATTATTTCTTCAGTAGTTGCATCATCCCTGCCATAAGCTATGTTATCTCTAATGCTGCATGAGAAGAGGACTGGTTCCTGGCTGACAAGACCAATCTTCCCTCTGATCCATCTCAATTGGAAGTCCTTGATATTGATACCATCAATCAGTACTTCACCAGATTTTGGATCATAAAACCTTTCTATCAAACTGATGACTGTGGACTTCCCACTTCCACTCTCTCCAACCAATGCCACAGTATTCCCTCTTTCTATGAACAAAGACAAGTCTCTGAATATCTCTTCATCAGGTCTTGAAGGATAACAAAAACACACATTCTTAAATTCAATGTCTCCATGAATGTCATCCAGCTTCTTCCCTCTGGTGTCATATGCATCAATCTCTGTCTTTCTGTTGATTGTCTCAAACATTTTGAAAACAGCAGCTTGTCCTGCTGCAAATGAGCTCAGGCAAGGAGATGCCTGGCCTAAAGACCTGGAAGAAGAAGAACAACGTCAGACAACAAGCAGACAATGTTTTAAGTTTCATGTGGACACCGTTGTAATGCAGTAACTTTATATGATAAATTCAATATATATATAGTACTTACAAGGAGCCAGTCAAGACTGCGAAGATGACTGTAATGACATCTCCACCAGAGTAATTGTTATTCAGTATCAGCTTAGAACCATACCATACCCCCAAAGCATATCCACAGAACATGACACATGAAGCAGTACCAAGACCCAGACCAGCAGCCAAACCCTCTTGGACAGTGGCATTGTAAGCACCTCTAAGTGAACTGCTGTACTTGTTAACTGATTGCTTTTCTCCTGTAAAGGATGCTACCTGAGCACAAAGTATAAGCATTTTTCATGATCAAAACTGAAGAATAAATAATAAGAAATTATTACCAAAAACATATTTTTTTACACAGGCTCACTCACTGTTCTAATTGAACTTATTGTTTGTTCAACGATGACTGATGCTTCGGCATAAGCGGTTTGGCCACGCGAGGCCATCTTGCTTATTACTGTGGACATGGCTGCACCAGCAACTACAAGTGGAGGGATTGTGGAAAGCATCACTAGTGTGAGAAGCCAGCCCTGAACAAAAGCCACTGTGAAGCCTCCAATGAAGGTTGAGATAAGCTGAATAAATTTTCCTGCCTGCATGACATATTTTTAACAACAGAAAACAAGATTAACTCGGTTCTTCAATATATATTAGCAGGATTGATGGATTTATGTACCTTTTCACCCATGGCATCTTGAATGAGAATTGTGTCACCTGACAACCTCCCAACAATTTCTCCAGTGTTTGCTTCTTTGTCAAAGAATGCAATTTCCTGCCTCAGTATGGCTTGCAGATACAAGTTCCTCATTCTGGCAGCTTGTCTTTCTCCAGTAGCCATCCAGCAAGCAACCTCTGTCAAATAAAAACAATCTCTTTTTATGGGTCAAACTTAATTTTTGCAAATTATATAGGATATATATGATTATTATTCGCTTAATTATTCTTACGAAGAAAAGATGCAACGCCTGCTCCGATTGCTAAATAGACAAATTGAAGAGCTACCTGAAGACATGATCAGTCAGTACCAATTATTGTATCAGTTTCCCTGTACTAACTAACTCACGCATGATAGTATTAGCAAACAGTTTGTGCAATTATCACCTTAGAAACTTGATGGAGAACAGAGTGATCATTTTTATTTCCTCCAAAAGAATTAATGAGATTGCCAAACAAAAGTGTTGTGAGTGGCAGAGCAGAACCATTTGCTACTGCTCCAACAGTGCCCAAAATCATCAGGACAACATCAATGGAGTCTGCAAATGAGAAGAGCTTGTAAAATGGAACGCTACCACTTTTGCCTTCCTCTTCCTTCTTGCTGTCTTTGGTCTCTTTCATGTCTGTGGGGTTTTGCTCTGCATCTACCACCTTTGAGTTGCTACGTGAAAAAGGCAAAACCATGTTGCCATCTTTGCTTTTCTTGTGTTCTTCTGCCATGATACCAGATGAAGGGATTCACAGCGTTCTTCACTACTTCAACACTCACACTTGGTTGAGAGAGAAGATAGACAGTGAGTGGTGTATTGCATGTACTACTTGGAGAGAAAGGAAGGATCACTCGCTGCCTACTGCAGTATACACAAAAGTCAAATGAATAGAATTGAGATAGATTGATTGATTGAATGAATTGCTCTGTGGGTCTAAACTTCAGCATATGTTATCTTCTCCCAAGACACTTACAGGTGGAGTATCCTCTACAGTATTGCAGGCCTCCATGATAAAGATTTATTTTATTTTAATTTTTCATTTTAAATTTATCAGCAGTCAACAGATAAACAAAACAAAAACTGCAGTCCCATTACAACTTGCTCCAAATTAGCTCCAGTTAAAATTTTGTATCAGTAAGAAGTTTCTGTCCTTGAAGTGGACTCACTTCTCAAGTGACTGATACCAAACCCAACATTAGTAAGCATTTTTCTAAAGGAAGATGAAGAAATTAAGAAGTTTTGCTGGATAACATTCAAACTTGAACACTGTTAAAGTTTCCTTCTTTGAATATATGTCTCTTAACTTTTTTGTATATATAATATGAACTCAGTTAGTTTTTCTAAAAGATAACATTATTCATATGTTTACCATCAATGAATAACATAATTTGCACGTTGACGTTGACGACATCTACGACTCTTGTTAATTAGCATCATCTAAATAGTAAAAAATAATAATGAGTGAGTGGTCATTATCATTTGTCAACCATATGTAGATGCGTTCCTTGAACCTACTGTTGATGATGCAAGCATCACCAATGAAAGAAATGAATTTACTAAGAAATTGCTTAAAGAGGCTATACATCCAAACAAGATCTTAAGTCTTAAACAGTGGTGAAAACAGTACTGTAACAAGGAAGGTTAAACAAGATTAGGCTGCAAATAATAATAGTATATATATATATTTGTTCACCTTGTTTCGGCTTAATTTGTACCATCTATTGTTTTTAGAGTCAATTATTTGTGTGAGAGACAGAGAACAAGCCAAAGTTTCACTGCTGAAGTGAAAGCAGTATATGTTGTAATTGTTCAAGTGAATTAAACTCTTTCATATCCAATAATTATCATTAGAGGAGGGCCAGGAGGCTTTAGCTTTCCTCTTGTTCTTCTCGCATATATATATATGCAACTTTATTATCAACAACTCAAAGAAGGTCTTATTCATGCATGTCTTAATTAATTAAACTTTAAATGTTTCTTTGAATCACTTCACCATTATTATATTTGTTCAATATAAACTAGTAGAAAAGATGCTCCTTAGCCAACAAGGCTAAAAGACAAATGATCCAACAATGACAAAAATCAATCTAGCATTTGTCATGCACTAAAACTCCTTCTCGACTAGTATTATATTGAGCTTTATGCAAGGACTTCCATGCTGACCCTACTGATAATGCACTAGCAAGTTAGCAACTTAAGGAACTAATAATGCGTTCATGAATTAACTTAAGCCAATGTCCCTACTAAATAGAACAACTCTTTGAGGATGCCATGTATTAGGTGCTGTCTTGCTGATGCTACCAAGTGTCCACCATTCTAATAATTATTCAATTATTTAATATTGATTCTTTGGCGTGTTTGGTGGTTAGGATGGCAACCTGCTCAAAGTCCTAATTGACAGTATGTTATGGTACTAAGGGGGTATAGTTATGTTAGTCTTGATATCTATTAGAAGTTGCAAGAGGCAAAGCATACGGATATAAGCTAATATATGCAATGGTTCTAATTTTTTATGCATGTTCGTGGATGCTGACATTTGGGTACACTACAAAAAAATAGGCATATAGTAACACTTATCTATAATGACTGTCAAATTTTGTAGCTATAAATTGTTTTTACCAACAGTACTTTAAAATTATCAGAATAGACAAAATATTTACTGACGGATTTCGTTCCGTTAGTATAGCTATTATTTTATTTTGACTTTTATCTATAGTGATGATCAAATTCCGTAGCTATAAGATGTTTTTATCAACTGTACTTTAAAACTGTCAGAATAGACAAGATATTTACTGACAGATTTCGTTCCGTTAGTATTGCTATTATTGTATTATAACTTTTATGTATAGTAACGGTCAAATTTCATAGCTATAGACTGTTTTTATTGACAGTACTTTAAAACTGTGAGAATATACGAGATATATATTGACGAATTTCGTTCCGTTAGTATAGTTATTATTGTATTATGACTTTTATCTATAGTGACAATCAAAATCCGTAGCTATAGACTATTTTTCCCAACATTACTTTAAAATTGTTAGAATAGACAAGATATTTTCTAACGGATTTCGTTCGGTTAATATAGCTATTATTTATTTTTGACTTTCTAAAGTGATGGCCAAATTCTGTAGCTATAGATTGTTTTTAACAATAGTTCTTTAAAACTATTAGAATAGACAAGATATTTACTGACGGATTTCATACCAACACACCTCTATACCTGTCAGAATAAATCAAATATTTACTGATGCATCTTCTTCCATTAGTATAGTTGTTGTCATATACCGACGCTTATCTATAGTGACGGTCAAATTTTGTAGGTATAAATTATTTATACTAACATAACTATATGTATAGTTATGTTAGTCATGGATGATGCCATATTGAGTCAGAGCCAAGTTTTGTTAAATCATAGTTAAAAATCGATTGAGTAGAACCAAAGCATCATCTTAAAAAGTGGTTTGAAAGAACCACAAGTGAGATGAGATTTTGTCCTACTTTTTTTATTTTATTTTTTTATAATAGGAGACAAGCAGTACTCACTTAAGGATAGTGGTGGCAAAAATCCGAGTCTGGTCAACTACTACAATAAATAGATAAATTTATTGCCCTGATATGGTTTTAAATCCAAACAAACTTAACTTATCCAAACGCGATTTCTTTTAAAACTTGGTTATCCTAATGTCCAAATTTTGTCTATAAACTACATTAAAATATACTCAAATACTAAATATAAAAAAATAATTTATATTAAATAAAAAAACAATATATCCAATGATCCAAAATCTAAATCCAATTATGCAAAAGTCTAAGTCTTATTAGAAAAAATAATATAAGTTTGAAGTTTTGGGAAGATTGGGCTTAAAACAGTTGGGCTCATGATCATGGACTTTATGATTGTGGACTTTTAAAATTTTAGAGGTAAAAGGGCCCAGTTGTCCGAATTTCCTTGTCTGGACCTGACGTGGATTTAAATTCAAACAATCAGGCCATGTCCAAACCCGGCCCGTATTAGCATAACTTTTGTCAAAATCCGTTTTATTTCAGGACTAACAGAACCTACCTGATAGGCCCAGACAAAGTATTGCTACCCCTCCTTAAGGGTTTGTCAAGGAACAGGCAATTATGGAGATACACAAATTATGGTGGCTTATCAATATCCTTGAGACTTATTAACTTGGTTGGACACCACTTGGGCCAATGAATGTTCACTGTGTGCTCACTCAGAAAATTTGCAGGAATTATACCAAGCTAATAAATCCCTTTACTTTGTGACCCTGAAGAAGCGGAATATGATTTCTTCCGCATGGAACCCATAAAGGACCCATTTGAACAGTACTGGAACAATATGTAAATAGTGCTGGTATTATGAAGCTTGGAGTTTGCATATCTTATGAGGCTAAGAGGTAAAAGTAAGAGGATCATATGAGCACTGTGAAGATCGAGAGTTTGGAGTTCCTATGACTTAGGATGCTGATGTTGGAGCCGCTGACATGGGTGCTCCATTGGAGCTATCTTCTCTTAGATAGTAGTCAGTTTAAGCTTTGGTGTTCTTACCTTGATAGTAGACTCCACCTTATATAACCTCAATGTTTTATGATGTTTTCTCATGTTTTGATCCGGTTATTGTTGCTTCCACGTATATTTTGTGAATTATTGTTTTTTTTTTATTTCTCCTGTTGTTGGTTCATGCTGTTTGGTGTTGATGTTTTTAGTCTATATATATTATGCTTGTATTTTATTTTTTTAATATATATTTTCATGATTTTTGCCAATATATGTGGGCTATTTATCTTTTTATTAATAAAAAAACAAGTGGATTTGAAATTATGTTTAATTTAAATATTTTCCTGACAATATTTAAATTAAACAAGAAATAATGTAACTAAGTCAAATTTTAAATTCTAGCTTTCTATTTCTCAAAAAAAATAATAATGACAACAATAATGGGACAATATTATAATGTAACAAGAAGACTTACAGTTAGGTAAATGGGACAATATTTCATTTGAAAAAAGCGGCCAACAATAATGACAAGCAAGGAAATCGCACGGAGGCCAAAAAACGTGTTGTTGAAGAAGTGCTTTAAGAATATTTCATTATCTACGACATTAATTGAGACAACTGTTGAAGACAATTTTGTGTACTTTGATGCTAAACATGACCTACTCATTGAACACCCCTAATCCAATTCCAAGCATATCCAAATTGAAATTGCCATTGTATCACGACCTCACTAGTCACCACCTTCGTTAAGCAATTCCAATTTTAGTAAACTCAACCAACCCAAGTAGTGGACATCCCAAAAAATATTATCACCTTAGACCAAAAATAAAATAAATAAATAAATAAAATAATAAATAAATAAAATCAGCAGCACATTTTTAAAGGTAACCTCAATGTCACTACTAGCAAATACACATTGAAAGAACTGCTCTTTGTTTCTTTCTGGTTCTCTTTAATAAAACTATGATTTATCCACATTTATTAAAAAAAAAACACATTGGAAGGTCTAAAGCTCGTTTGGTAGATGTTTCCATTCTAAGATTTTTAAAAAAAAATCACACTTGTTCAAAAAAAAAAAAAAAACAAATGTATTCCATATTACAATGAACTCACGGTTTATCTACATTAAAAAAAATATTAACATGTGGAGATTGACAAACCATAACAAAAAGAGAAAAACATATATAATGAAGCGGAGACAAGTACAAGAACCTAACACAATAAAATAAAACAAAACCCTAACTCACCCATAAAAAAAGGAGATAAGGGCATATATGTCCTCAAAGCTAGTTTCGATTGCACGATAATCCCAATGATTAATTCTTTAGAACAACCTTTCTTTTCTTTTGTATTTTAGTTTTTATTATATTTTCACTTCAAAATCTAATTGATGCTATTCTTTGTATCATTTTGGTATTTTGTATTTTTTTTTTAATGTAGTGTATGTGGTTTAGTTGATTATTTTTAAAAATAGGAAATAAATGTTATAAATTGATTCTTAAATAAGAATAATAATAATAATAATAAATGGCGTGAAAATTAATGGAGTGGCTAATCCGCAAGTGGAGTTGGGTGGGCGTGGGAGGTAGGCCGCATATATCTAACTAATCTAAGCAGTTGTATAGAGGTGGTGGGGAGAAAATAGATATGATGGCGGAGCTTTCTGATGTGCCCTGATAGCCACTACTCCAAGATGAAGATGGCTACCTGCTCTAAATCGACCATATTTAATTAACCAATTCAAGCTTGTCTGTCTGCCTTTCCAGCCCTTCACGAGATCTCTAGATCAACTGATTTGACTATGCACCCAACTGCATGCAACAAGAGCACTCACTCTTTATATTAGATTAGACAGATTGGCATGATCCGGTACGATTTAATGATGCATGATTGCATTCATAGGAAAAAAAAAAATGATAGTGGCTGGGTGCCCATTTGGTTGATAGTGGAGTACGGGCCCATATATATAATATATTTTTATTTGTTTCTATTAATTTAATTCTTAAATTTTTTTTTTCACATTTGTGATTTATATATCCACTTTAGGTATTAAAATAATAATAATAATTATTATTATTATTATAATAGATAGATAAATAGTTGGATGGCAGGTGAATTATCTTTTTATCGAATGTTTTTTTTAATTTGAACCTCTCCTAGTATTCTCGAGATGGTTGAAATTATTAATAAAATAAGACACATTAATAGAAATAAAAGGGTGGAATACATTACGTACTACCATGGTATATATATTTATAGCATGATAGCCGACAAAATAAGACATAAAATAAGATTAGCTAAGACCATAATAATAAGTTTTTGATAATGACTTGATGACTCAGTGACTAAGATCAAGAGGAGTTTGGTTTCATTTTGATAATGAAAGTAAAGGACATGTAGGGCTTTCTTCTTCGTCTCAAGCCTGCAAATATTGTACACGTTTGAGATAACATGCATCGATCGCCCCCATTTTATTTCAAAGTTAATTAAACTGCGCAGTCTTCAAATCATGACTTATTTATTTTTATACTAGATAAAAATTAAGAACACGACCGAATCATAACACAAATAGGTAGCCGGCCAGGAGCATAACAGTATTAGATAAATTCATGCCAGGCTGATCATCTGGTCACGAAACGCAGGGAAGTGTTCTTTAAGGACACAATAAGTCATGAGTCGGACGCTGTTCTCTTTGGCCGGTGGCAGGCCAAGGACACAGAAGGGCATGAAGTCAGTGTGCTCAAAGGGCACTATGCGCGCTGCCTTTCCCCATCCATAGTCCACGTCGTTGAATCCCAAATGCCTCCAGTCCGTAGCGTTCAGCGTGTCATAGCTGTTTCTATCACCCTCATCATCATCTTCTCCTTTCACCCACTTTGCAAACCCCTCCGCCAGCTTCCCTTTGGTTTCCTTGATGATCTTCACTAGTTCCACGATGGACGCATTAGCGACCATCTCGCTCCGTGCCTTGGCTTTGAGCACGTAGAAGCAGTTGCCATAGTAACCCCCTTCAGCGGGTAGTGCGGGAGTTAAGAGGTGAAGGAAGTTGGCTGCGAAACTAAGCTTACTGAGAGCGTCCGGTGGTAAGCCGATGGCTCGGGTGCGACGCTGCCACACGGTGGCGATGAGGACGTCGAAGGTGGAGCATGGCTTGCTTGTCTCATCCAGGTAGTCCTGCTTCAGCTTGTTGATGTGCTCTGTTGGCACGTCGATGATCATGTATTCTAGCCGCTTGGAAGGTGAGTTTGATGGTGCTCCTGCTGCGGGTGCTCTGGCAATCCGCCTCTTGATGAACTCTCTAGACCAGACCGGCATGATCGACGGCAGATCCATACCTCTGGCCAGCTCGGCCACCGCATGAAAGAACTGCGCCGCACCTTTGCCGTCAGCGATGGTGTGTGATAATCGTATGCCGATAACGAAGCCACCGCAAGTGAATTGCGTCACCTGTACGTGCGGATACGCATGCATAACTAAGAAGGATCGAGACGCTAAAAATCTATATATATAAATATACCTGGATGAGTATGATGTGATCTTCAAGATTTATGTGAGGACGTGAGTCAGGGAGCAGAGCTTGAATGGAGATGGAGAAGGGGTGTTCCAAGTAATTCACGTCTTCCAAGCTGCAATTCGCAGAGGCCTCGATGAACCAGACTCCGTTGCCGGTGCAGTCCACGTGTACCTCGCCAGTCTTGTCATCCTCCACTAGCTTTCCAGCCAGAGGGTAGTAGAAGACCAGGGCCTTGGACAACGCTGTCCTAATAACTTTGGCAGCGTCCCAAGGTCCGTGCTTGAATAAGTGCAACGATGGCACCAGACAGCGTAGCAGAGGATTCTGATCAAGGTCCGAGAGGGCGAGGCTACCGCCAGGCGTTGCCTCGGTGGGGACTACCAGTCCTTGTGATAACTTGCTCACCGAGTAGCTGCTCATTCTAACTGATCTCCTGATCTCCTCCAATTTTGATCATCCAATTGCAACTATGTGACTATTTGCTGTTGTAGTTGAAGTCATGATACACTTATTTATAGAAGAATATCATGGTTTGGTTGTTGCAGGTTAGATTTGTACAGGCCTAACAACCACCACCCATTGATAACTTGTACAGAGTCAAATCCTTAATTTTTTTCTAATCAACAGACAACAGTAATGTTATTATATTATATAAATACTATAAATATACCGTATGATCCACTCATTGTTTATTGTGTATCCTGTAAAAACATATCATTTTTCTATCGGGCCTATTCTATAGAATTGCATGATAAAAAAATATTATTAATTATGTTTGATTTTTAAAAATTTTCTAAATATACATGAGTTGTGTAATGTCAAGTTAATAAATAATTGGTACGTTGTCCTAATTTAAGTAATGTAGATGCTTACATTTCCCTAATCTATAGAATTGTATGTTAAAAAAATTTATTAATTGTGGTTTTTGAAAATTTTCTGACTATACATTAATCGTTTGATGTCAAGTTAATAAATAATTAGTAAATTGTACTAATTTAAGTAATAACGTATATGCTTATCTCTCAAAAATCTTTTTTATAGGTGGCCTTCTTCTTATTATAAAATAATAATAATAATAATTGTACAAAGCTATGAAGGGACAGCTATGAAGGGACATTTATGCTTAAGAATTTTATGATAATTTTCATAAGACATTCATGGATAGACTTATTCCGTGCAAGCTTTAGCGAATCAGAAAATGCTGTTCTCACTCGTCAGACAATTCCATATTAGTGGAAAGCGAGAGGCTTAATTGGTTAGTTGGATGAGAAAACATTGATTAACTATGTTATCTTGGTCAAGAGCTGAGACTGATGCCATGTGAAATGCGTCCAATATTTCTGAAGGTTGGTAAACTACCAAACAAGCTAGGTCGTGAGAGATACACTACAACAACTGCATGATTATTTGTTGAAAACAAATTCAATAAACACATTATGCAATGTCTCAAAAACTTTTCTCAGTCAAATTCACCAACCACAGTCAACATCCTCACCAACCATCTACTACACCTTAAAAATAAAAAAATAAATAAATAAATAAAGATGTTATTATGCAACAAGCAACTACGAGTGTGTTTGATTGGGAGGAGTGGAATGAGGGGGGAGTGGATTGGGAGTGAATAAGGGGTAGTGACGGAGTGAGATAAAGAATGTGTTTGGTCGGTAAGTATTGGAGAGTGTAATTTATTGGGAATGAGAAAAGTAAAGATCGTAGATAAGATAAAATGACACTTATACCCCTTATACAATTAAATGATATTGTATATATAATAATGAGTTAATTTTAATTTATATTCTTTAAAACATTAAAAAAATATAAGTCAGAAATTAATATTTACTTTTATGATACTACACTTTCATTCTATTTTTAAAATTTAAATATTAATTAATTATTAATTAGTTATTAATTAATGATGTTAAATATAATGAGTTATTTTTAATTATATTTTGGTAAAACATTGAAAACAAAAATAGCTACTTCATTATCAAAAATAAATATTTACAATGAAAATAATAATAACAACATTAGTTAAAGTAATGCATAAAACATGTTAAATAATAATAACAACATTAGTTAAAGTAATGCATAAAACATGTTAAAGGACTTTGACGGGTTGACAAATTAAGTTAAAAACAATTTCATTTAATAATATTATTACAAACCTAATAAATAAATAATATGAGTCAGGGTCAGCCTCACAGGAATAAAATAAAATAAAATAAAATAAAAAATAATTATCAAATGGTTTAGTGTGATGAATTGGGAGTGAATAATTTGCTTTTAGCGTATTTGTGTCTTTTTCCAATTCCGGATTGGGCCAATCCACCCAATTGGTGGTGATTGGCAAGCCCTCTCCCACTCCTCTCCCACTCCTTCCTCACTCCTCTCCCACTCCCACTCCCACTCATGTATACCCAAACAACCTCTTGAATTCAATCCCCCCTCACTCCCACTCCACTCCTCCCAACCAAACACACCAAGTACTACATCTTGAGGCGGATGTGATTTTTTTTGTTATATATAAATGGGTAAATTATAATTTTATTGGATATAAAATATAAACATAAAAAAAATTTTAAAAATCTAGTGTGATACAAATGTAAACTACCACATCCATTGGTGGTGGTTAACGCCATGTATAAACAAAATCAATAATCTTATTAAAGATATAATTGGCACCAAAGAAACTATTGTAGATCCCATGTGGATTGTACATCCAACCGCAATAGATGGTAAATTTTTGGGTAAACTACACAGATAGTCCATACGTTATGGGGTTATTTCTATTTTGGTCATTGAAGTTCAAAAATTTTTAATTGAGTCCTTAAACTATGTATTTTCTTCCAATCAAGTTCTTCTGGTGAAAGATGTTAACAGCAAGCTGATATGGCTTGCCACGTCATTGGCAATTTTCCATGTCAGCTTACCTTGTTGATCGATGAGGTTACTAATTCTAAAAATATTCTGATAAGTATATAATCTTTCTAACAATAGCATCTGAATCATAGATTAGCCTATCATAGCTTAAAATAATTTTGTTTGATAAAGAGAGTCACAAATGTTGCATTAATTCATCTGGAATTCTATGCCACTCATTCACTGGAGAGTATTTATTATTTAATCCCATCCACCAAGCAATTAACATATCCCTAGTAATATTGAGAACATGTAGGAAATATAGACAACTAGATATCTATCTTAGAAATTTCTTTCCATAATTGAAACTGTTGCTGAATTTGACTGCATGACTCTCATAAAAATAACCAAATTTCTATTCCATCACCCAGAGACCCAACAAAAAAAAGGGCAGGTAATGGTCACCTCCAAACTTGATTTCATGAGACAAAAATCAACACCAAAATCACCTTGTTCTTCAGGTTTTCAAAACAATTTGGCAGAAATCAACACCAAAATCAGACAACAAGGTTATTCTAGGATAGGGAAAGAGAAGACGATGGCCTTCAGGAAAGGGCACCTACTTCAATATTATTCTCCTCCATGACACCCACTTCGGCGATTGCTCGGTCTATTGCCCGACGCCATGCTCATTAAGTACTTTCTTTGTGGATGAATCAAAGGGAAAGTGAGAAGTTTAGAAAAGTAAAAAAGTTCACTGTAGAGGTAAAAGACATGAAGCCATTTGGAATTAGCAGACAAGCTAACGTGGAAAGTTACCAATGACGTGGTGAGCCACGTCAGCTTGCCATTAACGCCATTCACCAGAAAGAGTTGATTGGAAGAAAATACATAGTTTAGGGACGCAATTGAATTTTTTTGAACTTCAATGACCAAAATAGGAACAACCCCATAGTTTAAGGACTAGCTGGGTAGTTTACCCTAAATTTTTTTACTATAAACTATGTGTGTGTGTGTGTGTGTGTGTGTGTTTTTTTTTTTTTTTTTTCATTTGGGCACAAAACATCAATTTGAATCAAAATAGTTATAAAACTTGATAAAATAGATATATCTGTGAAGATACGGACTACCTGCATTTGGATAGAATGACCTTATGAAGCTTTACTATTCTTTGGGATTGGCTTTGGACCCTACAGCTTAACTTTAATTTTTGTGTCATCCAGAGAACATCCAAGGGATTTCAACACTTCTTTGATGATGTGGAGGCTAGAAATTCCTTGTTAACAAATTGGTGTGTCATCTATCTAGTTACACTTTCAAATCACACATGGATGTCACGTCACTCAAGTTAAGCCACATCACCAATGTGTCACGTGTGACATGTCCAACTCCCCTCTTCCACATTGACATATTCGTCATCATTTCTTTACTAATTCTATATAAGAAGAGAGCGAGGAAGGATGTGACCCCAGTTTCAGTGAGAAAAGAGCCTTAGCTTGGGTAGAGCTTGAGAATGACGGTTGAAGCTTTGATGATGGAGAATTAAACCTTCATCTCTGAGCTTGAGCTTGAAATCGAGCTTACCATCGTACGCACCCTCGTCTTCGAGCCTTTCCTTGCTGTCACCATCCGAATCCACTGCTTAATCGGTGGATGGGAAGAAAAGAAGTTGACCTGTCAATTTTTAAATGATGCAGTAGGTTTTAACTGACATGGATTCAATAAGGGTAATGTAGAGGGTATGTGTACTGTGGGTGTTGGGTGGGCTTCTTCAATGGCAGGCCCACATCATAAAAAAAAAGTCGGAATTCTCGGATAAGATTCAAATTGAATTCTGGACTTCAAAATAAAATAAAAAAAGAGCCCATAGTTTGATACCTTAAAAAATAATTACCTAGCAATGGAAAGTGGAAAGTTTAATTGCGTTAATTGAGTCAGATTTTTGGGGTCAATTCACCAACGACACGGGTGAGAAAACCTAAGAAATTAAACAGGGTTCCATTTGATTGTTGGGTCCTCATAATTAGCATGGGATAACAAAATTCTCACCTTAGAAAATTTTGCTAAAAGAAAATGCAATAAGCTCCCAACCGCTACTTGCCTTCTGTGATATACAGATATTGAAACCTCAAACCATTTATTGCTCCATTGTCCCTTTGCAATGCAAATCTGGAATCCTTTTTGCTTGCACATTGGCCTGATAGATATTACTACTTCTCTCACTAATTTATGGGCCCATGGAGGACACGCTTCAGAGGATCCTCAAAGGAAACTTGGGATACTTTGACCAGATCTATTCTTTGGAATATCTTGATTGAAAGGAATCGACAAATTTTTTATGCATGTTTTTGTCCTGCTTATTCAGTTATTTGTAAAGTTTTTTATATGTTTATTTCTTGGGTGTCTACAGTGCCAAAGCAAAAAGGGAAAAAGCTAGAGGAGTTTGTTAGCAAGATCAAGAGAAGCATGGAGTACTGCATAACCCAGGAGAGGTGAGCTTAATAGCGCCTCATGGACCAGAGATAGCCCAACGAGCCTCTTTGCAACACTAATACTTTCGAGCTCTCCTAGGGACCTCTCCCTTTTTTGGAATTGAGCTTTTATGTTGTTTATGTTTGAGGTGATTATTTCACATGTTTGTTCCACGGCTAGTGGACTTTATTTGCAACTTTACTCGGTATATAATTGTTATTGTACTTGTTATGTATGATCTAATTCTTTATTAATATATATGGTTTATCTAAGAAAGTCTTTGATATCACATTAAAAATAAAAGAAATATCATGGTGGGAGAATGCACTAGAGATTAGATTGTATAAAATTCTTTACTTAATGGAAGTGCTTTATCCTCTACATTTGAAAAAATATATATTCTTGTTCACACTTACCAACTACTACGCATTAACCAAATAAAATAAGAAAACGTTATTAGGTAGCAAAGTTGAATGGAGAACCAGCAGTGCTTTATCCGGAGGCCAATAAGATGGCTCTTCAGTTGTGATTATAATTAATTAAATATTAAAAAAAAACGAATGTTAAACATGAGACGTAAAATTATTTAATGAATAAAAGTAAAATATTTAAATAAAAAATGACAAATAATCTGTGGTTAAGCAAAAGTTTTTGATATGATATAGAAAATAAAAAGAATATCATGCATGGTCTAAAGATCTCCATGGGGAGAGATAAACATATAGATATATACCTCAAGTTGTATATTTTTATAATTATTAAATTTAAATCATTATTTGTTATTTATTGTTAATAATTGATTTACTTCCAGATTTAATTATTTGTTTATTTTATGAAAATAAAAATGATTATTTATTTTAAAAATAAATAATGTTATTTATGAAAATTTTATCTGAATATATTTTGGTTTACATACACATATTAAAAAAAATGTTTTTTTTTTAAATATAGTTTAAAAAAAACTAGAAATGGGAATAAAACAAATTATAAGAGTTTGAATATAAAATTATTTTTAATTTAAAACCCGTAATTTTATAAATTTTTTTAATAATAAAAAATTAATGGGACCCGTGATTTTAAAAATAAAAATAAAAATATAACATTAAAACACTAGTGGCACCGATAACTTAAAAAAAAAACTATTAAAAAACAAAAAATGTACATTTCCGTAGAATACATATTTTGGTAATTAATTAAATAAAAATAATATTTTAAAAAAAAACCGAAAAGAAACTTTTCCAGTGTATTTATGATAGGAGAAAATTAGAGCTTTATTTCATTAACATTTGACTCATACATGTAAAACTGAAGAATGACCCTTGTTTGGCCTTTGATACAAGAGAGTTTTTGACCAAATTTAAATTTCAAATGAACTATATTTTTACCTGCAGGTTAATTTAAGGTGGACGCAAATGCAATAATTTAACGTGTATATAAAACGGTAGCTAGTTGGAGTCTTGGAGATGATCATGCCAGGCTGATCATCTGATCGCGAAACGCAGCGTAGTGTTCCTTGAGGACACAGTAAGTCATGAGCCGGACGCTGTTCTCTTTGGCCGGAGGCAAGCCAAGAACACAGAAAGGCATGAAGTCAGTGTGCTCGAAGGGCACTATGCGCGCCGCCTTTCCCCATCCATAGTCCACATCGTTGAATCCCAAGTGCCTCCAGTCCGTAGCGTTGAGTGTGTCATAGCAGTCATCGTCACCCTCATCATCATCTTCTCCTTTCACCCACTTTGCGAACCCCTCCGCTAGCTTGCCTTTGGTTTCCTTGATGATCTTCACTAGTTCCACAATGGACGCGTTAGCGACCATCTCGCTCGTAGCCTTGGCTTTGAGCACGTAGAAGCAATTGCCATAGTAGCCACCCTCCGCGGGCAGTGCCGGAGTTAAGAGGTGAAGGAAGTTGGCTGCGAAACTAAGTTTAGTGAGGGCGTTCGGGGGTAAACCAATGGCTCGGGTGCGGCACTGCCACACGGTGGCGATGAGGACTTCGAAGGTGGAGCATGGCTTGCAAGTCTCATTCAAGTACTGCTGCTTCAGCTTGTTGACGTGCTCTGTTGGCACGTCGATGATCATGTACTCTAGACGCTTGGAAGGCAAGTCCGGTGGTGGTCCTGCTGGTGCTCTGGCAACCCGCCTCCTGACGAGCTCTCTAGACCAGACTGGCATGATCGACGGGCGGTCCATACCTCTGGCCAGCTCGGCCACCGCACGAAAGAACTGCGCCGCACCTTTGCCATCGGCGATGGTGTGTGAGGTTCGTATGCCGATAACGAAGCCACCGCAAGTGAATCGCGTCACCTGTACGTACGTATATGAATGCATGACTAAGAATGAATTGAAATACTAAAAATCTAATTTATCTTTTTTTTTTAAGTACACACAGATATATATCTATATATATATACCTGCATGAGTACGATGAGATCATCAATGTCTATGTGAGGACGTGAGTCAGGCAGCAGCGCTTGACTGGGGATGGCGAAGGGGTGTTCCAAGTAATTCACGTCTTCCAAGCTGCAATTCGCAGAGGCCTCAATGAACCAGGCTCCGTCGCCGGTGCAGTCCACGCGCACCTCGCCAGTCTTGTGATCCTCCACGAGCTTTCCGGCCAGAGGGTAGTAGAGGACCAGGGCCTTGGACAACGCCGTCCTAATAACATTGGCAACGTCGCAAGGTCCGTGCTTGAATACGTGCATCGATGGCACCAGACAACGTATGAGAGGCATCTGGTCGAGGTCCGAGAGGGCGAGGCTACCGCCCGGAGTTGCCTCGGCGGGGACTACCAGCCCTTGTGATAACTTGCTCACTGAGTAACTCATTCTGATCACTAACAAATTAATCTCTACTACTGATTTTGGTTATCCCTGCAGTACTGCAAGTATATCACGATATATAGCGCAGTTGTAGAGATGATATATTTATAGAAGAATATGGGTAGGCCTGGACGTGCAAGACTTTAGAACTTTATCAATATGCACCTAATTAAGTGGGTTGTTGGCGCTCGGAGTCTCGGACGCTTAATTAGAAGCCAACTTTTACTTGTCAATCCTTAAAAGCGCGTTTGGTGAGGACACCAATTATCCACAAACAAGGTCCCTTCGATCATTTTAGTCGTCTTTCTTCAGTCTTCAAAGTTTGTTTTTGGTTGTAGCTCTTGTGTTCCCACTTCCTCCCCCCACTTATCTCTCTGTGCGCGCATACACATTTTAATCATTTGCTAAAATTCTTTGCCGGCTTCAACGTCTCCTGTTTGACTATTCCGATGGAGTTAGCAAGTGGTTCTCATTGAATAATTTTTTTTGGTAACAGTAAATTGTACCTAAAGTTTCGAAGTTTCATTTTTCAAATAAGATTGTACTGTAGGATACTGTATGATACTATTCACTTGGTCTTTTAATAATAAGTTTATCCGTCATCTCTCTAAAATTATAATATAATAATAAACATTTATCATTATTATAAAATAATAAAAATGTATTATTATGGTGCTATGATCACATATAATAAATTTACACAAGTTGTTAAATCATTGTACTGGTACATTATTGTATTTACATGTCTTTTTGACTACTCTGTTATAGGGTGTGATTTGTCACTTTTATAAAAAAAATATAAATAAATAAATAAATGCGGCATATTAATTGATATGTATGGTTTCTATTTTAATTAAGATTACAATCCAAATAATTAAATATAAAAATTGTTATTTTTATCTAATTTAGGACATTTGGAATAACTTTATCTTTCCCTTGTTGCTTCACAACCAAACACTATTTTTTTGTAATTAGCTCTGAGTTTATATTTTTTTCACGTATGCAAAGAGAATGATTATTTTTAAATTTTTTAATGTGATAAAATGGATAAATTATATTTTTATTAATAAAATAAGATAAGTAAGACATTAAATATCCTCCAATAGTAGAGACATACCAAATAAAGAGCTGAAATGATCATTTTCTAAGTAATAAAAATTAAACAAAAAATTAAAAAAAAACACTCATACTAGATAATTTTGATCAATAAACTTCAATATGAGATTGCTAGAGAGGTATACGGTTGGTTTCCTTTTTTTTTAGTTGGTTTTTTTTTTTTTAAAGTTGGTTTCTTTTTTTTTTAATAGATGTTGTGGTTTATCCACTTTCTAAAAAAAAAAAAAAAAAAAAAAGTATACCGCATAGAAGTGATCATAATTTTTTTTAATTTACAAAAAAAAAATAAAAGGTAAGTGTAGCATGTTAGTTTGTGCATAGGATACGAGTCATACAACTTCTTTGAAAGATTTCTAATTATTTAAAAGTAAATGGAAATATATTTTATTTAAGATAATGTGTTTTTTTTTATTCTTTAAAATACAACACTTTTCAAATCTTTTGTTTTAAAATGTGTATAAGCCATACTTATTTTATTCTTTAAAGATCAAAAATGTCAAACTAGATCTATTAAGTAAAATGGCTTAATTGTTAGACTGTTACTATTAATTTTTTTTTAAAAGTAAATAAACTACTAATATTTACCCTCGTTTGATTAATTTATGATTTATTCACTTTTATTAAATAAATTAACTCTTCAAACTTTTAATTTAAAGATTAAAAAAATTATAATAATTTTAGATAAAAATAACAGGATATTATTTAAAAAAGTTTCACAAGCTCTCTGCTTTTCAAAAAAAAGTAAAAAAAAAAAAAAGTTTACTTATTCTTCAAAGGCATGTCACGGTTGAACACGTCAATAGAGCGTGGAAAATGGAAACCAACCAAACCAGCCCCTCATTCTTCTCCATAGTTGGGACAATTGAGAGCCGGCCAACACCTACCACCATTGGGTTGGTCCGTCCCAATGACGTCCAACTCACCCGGTCATGCAGCTTAGTCCACAAACCCAGCTGATCGAGCTAGCTCCTTGCCGCCGGTGGGGTTCCCACATCAACCGGCTAGCGCTCACCGACACCAAGCTCGCCCGGCCGAGACTGCCCAATGACCGAATACTTTTCTCTGCAAATTAATACTGCATGCTAATGCTATACATCAAGGACAAGGTCAGCCAAAGAACCGGCTCCGTTGCCCTACCAAAAAGTAGATCGGCAAACCAAACATGAGAATGAACGGGGAAGTATTAAAGATTAACAAATAATAGAAAAGGAATTAAAATGATTAAGTAAGCAAGATTTTTTTTTTTTTTTTTGAATAAAAATAGATAAAGCACAGTGCACTTTAATTTGATAAAAGAGAGTAAAATAAAAAATAAAAAAGACCACAAGCAAGTGATTGATAGCTCCGTAAACAGCAGAGAACATAAGAGGATATGTAGGTGGTATTGGGCTTTTGTTCCATCTTACATGGAGAAAGGCCAAAGTTTTAGAGGCCCATCCTATGTTAACTATTACGGATTTGATATTGTGATTCTAGTAATATTTTTGGGCCATACTATGTTAACCTATTATGGTTTTGATAATATTATTCTAGTAGTATTTTTTTTTTTGGTATGTATATCACCCCTTGCTACCCGCTTATAATAAACAAAGAACCGATTTTACAACCAGTTTCATCAACTTAGAAATTAAAGGACTTAGCAATTGAAGGGCCATTTATCTCATTGTTCATTCTGAATGGTCTAGATTTGTATTTTTTTTTTCCTTTTAATGACTAGAATTTTGGTTAAAGTATTTTTTTTTAGCAAAAGCTATTTTGGATTTTTTTATTCGTTGATACGTTTGATTTGTCAGGGTTACTTGCACTTTAACAGTGGAAAACCTATACAACCTTTATACGGTCGGTATGCCGCTCGTATGACTTAATGCAAACTCTCAGAAAAACCTATACAGCTTTTGTACCACTCGTATGGCACTCGTATGTCATAATGAAAACTCTCTAAATGTTATATGGCCTCCCATATGCCCCATATGACAACCCCATATACATTCTGAATAATTCCATGTGATCTCTATACTGGCCTAAGACCCTCCTAGGTCAAATACAACCCTCAAGAGTGTTATTACAACTCCTCTTTGTGACCTTGAAGTGGGTAATAACTACAAAGACGACGATAATACAAACATACAATACAAGACATCAATTTTAGTGTGAAAACCCTTCGAATCGAGAAAAAAACAACAGGACTCCTTATGGCTTACTTGGGAGAGGGATTATTAAGGGTTTTGTAAGATAGGGTTGTGGACCAACCTTTATTTGGATCCAGGGTTATATAGAGCCATAGAGGATAGGGATGAGGGGATTAAATAGAAAGTTGAGAAACCTCCGTTTAACCCCGTTTCTCAACCCTCCAAATTGGGGGGTTGACAAGGTTTTGATTTTTACTTGGACAAAAATATCATCAACTTTTCCAAACAATTACATTTATGTATTATTATTAGTATATTAGTATTAGTATATTAGTATATTATTATTATTATTAGTGTATTTGTACTCATATTATTATTATTATTATCATTAGTATATTCATATTCATATTAGTATATTAGTGTTAAATTTGTATTAGTATTTGTGTTCATATTAGTATTAGTATATTAGTATTAGTATTAATGTTGTTATTATAATAACTCAATAAAAGTCAATTTTAATAATTTGACATAAAACCTTATCTTCTATTACCTTCAATCCAAACATTAGAAAGTTTGATAACCTTAATTTACCTTACCTTAATCCCAAATAAAGTATGACTTAAAAACTTCATTTCCCCTATTTTTCCTACTCCACCCTCTTTTATAAACCCCTCCCTCACCTCATCCAAGCAAAGCTCAATGCTTCCACTATGTCAATTAATGGAATTTACAAAAATCTCTCTAGCTCACCAGAGACATACAAACTCAAAGACAAAAGTATTTAAAAAGAGACTCAACTAGGGACATGCATACATTATCTTCTCATGGATACAATGACACCAAGAAAGATTAATTAAGGAAATCAACTCAAAAAATTATGAACCTTACTAGCAAGGATGCTCTCTACCCAAGAATATAGATGAAATCCGGAGCCGATCACTGTCCAATCTTCTTGCCAAGCTTAGCCCTAATCCTTTTCTCTTTCATTTTTGGGTTTCTTTCTTCTCCCACTCTATATCTCATCATTCTCCTTACTCTCTCTCATTGAATGAGAGGATTTACACACACGTAGCCTTTTTCATGTGAAATCACTCTTCTTGCCCTTGATATTCCATTAATTGACCTTTTTTTTTTTTTTTCTCTTTTCATTTTTATATATCGGGCCAAAGCCCAACTTAATGTCCTAGCCCAAATGGGCTGCAACCCAACATGATGTTGATTTTATATTAGCATTTAGAAAAACTTTTGAAGATGTATTCTCATCTATGAAATCAGATTTTGAACCAATTGTATTCTCATCAGTTTGGTGAAATTGAACTTTGGGTGTTCCTGTTTTGCCCCCTTCCTCGACAGCAGACAAAAGGTCGAGACTACAATAATCATGTAAGGTCAATCTTCTATGGTCTTTGTAGGTCAATATCTCTCGAGGCTTAGAAATCTTAATAAATTTATATATTATTGTTTAATTTTAGTACAGTCGTAGTTAGTCAACCCTTAGAAATAAATAAATAAGTAAACAATTATTATTATTTCAAAAATAATATTAGTGTTTGATTGGATAATAAAGATGTGGATTTAAGAATTTTTCATTAAATTTCCACTTTTAACCCTATATAGAGTAATTAAATATTTTAATTATTAATTATTTTTTAAAAAAAGTTTGGATAAAACCACCACTTTATATTTTTTTAATCAATTTTCAATTAATTAGAGACTTAGCAATATTAATAAATTTTAAAAAATAATCAAGAGGTTAGTGGGATAAGCTGGGTTGTTTAGTGGTTGGGAGAGAGATCCATGTCTATCCCAACAAAAAACACAATTTTCAATCCCAAACCATACTTTTGAAACTTTGAAAAAGATAAATCTAAACTGTCCTGTTTTGAAAAAGATAACAAGTCATCTCATCAGCTTCAAAGTGTAATTGAAACGCAAAGAACTGACCTCTGTTTTTGTTTTCATTGGCAATTCCAATTCCAATTCCAATTCCAATTCCAATTCCAATTCCAATTCAGTAGTTTTGGTGGGTAGACAGACACTAGCCATGATGATGATGAGATTGGCATCATCATCGTCGCTCCTCAATCTCATCCTTGTGACTCTTATTCTTCTATGCTCGTTTGTCCTGAGCTATTGTTGCTGTGATGGCGACAACAAACACCAGCGTGGTGAGATCTCCGCCTTGGGTGATCCAGGGATGAAAAGAGATGGTCTCCGAGTTGCCTTTGAAGCTTGGAACTTCTGCAATGAAGTTGGCAGGGAGGTCCCCGGCATGGGCAGTCCTAGAGCTGCTGATTGCTTTGATCTTTCTGGTAAATATACACATACTTATATATTATATAAGCACATATTACACTACATAACCCAGAACAAAAAAAAAAAAAAAAAAAAATCACTTTTTTTTTAAACCACCAGATGACCATCTGAAGCATAGAGTGAGCAAAGCTGACAATTTGTTGGGAGTGGGTGATCTGTTCCCACGATTGACCGTTGAAGGTTTGAACAATTCGGACCTGTACGCTGCTGAGAAAGAGCTCTACTTGGGCTCACTGTGTGAAGTTGAGGATGAGCCAAATCCATGGCAGTTCTGGATGATGATGCTCAAGAACGGCAATATGGATACCAGCTCTGGTTTGTGCCCGGACAATGGAAAGAAAGTTGGTCCTTTTCCCCCAAGCTCAAGGTTCCCTTGTTTTGGGAAAGGGTGCATGGATCCCCCTCTCTTCTACCATAAGCCCACACATCTTGTTGGGGATCAGATGAGAGGTGCATTTTGGGGGACTTATGATTTAGATGCAGATGTGAAAGGCAAGAAACAAAACATATCCTACTTTGAGGTGGTCTGGAGGAAGAATGTTGGGTCTGGAAGCTGGGAGTTCCACCACAAGCTGAAGACCTCCAGAAAGTATCCATGGCTCATGTGGTATCTCAGGGCTGATGCCACAAAAGGATTCTCTGGTGGCTACCACTATGACACAAGGGGCATGCTCAAGATTGTATATATATATATATCCTCCATCTCTTTCTTATTCTTATTATTATTATTATAAAAGTTATTTCAATGATGTATGTCTGTTAACCAAGTGTTGCTTTGATTACAGTTACCAGAATCCCCAAACTTCAAGGTTAAAATAACAATGGATGTGAAGCAAGGTGGAGGTCCACGAAGCCAGTTCTACCTCTTGGACATTGGCAGCTGCTGGAAAAACAATGGCAAGCGCTGTGATGGAGACGTTACAACAGATGTCACCAGATACAGTGAGATGATAATTAACCCCCAGATTGATGGAGTCTGCTCCTCCAAAACTCCCCAGAAATGTCCACCATACCACATCATGCCAGACGGCAAGAAGATCCACAGGAATGATACCAAGAACTTCCCCTTCTCTGCTTACCACTACTACTGTGCTCCAGGCAATGCCAAGCATGCAGAGGAGCCATATGAGGTCTGTGATCCTTATAGCAATCCTCAGCCACAAGAGATCATCCAGTTGTTACCACACCCTGTTTGGGGTGCTTATGGCTATCCAACCAAGAAGGGTCAAGGATGGGTTGGTGATAAGAGAACTTGGTATCTTGATACTGGTGGTCTTTCTAGCAAGTTACCCTTTTATCAGGTATGCATGCATGCCATTAATACACAACAATCTCCTTCATATGTGTGTAAATAAGTATAGTTTCACTTTTGCTGCAATTATATATATGTGTGTGTATGTATTGTGACTTTTGCAGGATCCAGGAACTCGGCCAGCGAGAAGAATATGGACATCAATTGATGCCGGAACTGAGATTTATGTCAGCCAAGAGGATCATGTTGCTGAGTGGATTCTTAGTGATTTTGATGTTCTTGTTCCCTACTGTGGACATCAGAGTTACTAATTAGTCTTTTCATGTTTCCTTTCGTTTGTTTATTTTTTTTATTTTGTCCTTTGTGTGGATAAGTAATTAGTAGCTGGAGAGTAGAGATAATAATTAGCTGGAAGTTTTTTTTTTTATGTATTATTTGTTTTTGCTTCAAATACTTCATTAATGCATTGATGTTTTGCTGCTAAGGTTTGTGTTAAATGGATGGGATTGAACAATATATATGTTACATTAACAACCCACCAATGCAAACACAGCCACAAGCGTTGTCTTCAGATCATATTAGTCTATCTAATCCTTGTGTTCAACATTGATGTTGAAAGGATGCGGTTGGCTCGGTCCTTTGGGGACACGGCATGAGCTCATTTGGGTGTGTGAATACTATAAGATGTTGACACAGTTAACATGCTTTTATGTGAGTTGGCAGGCAAATAATGGCTGGCAATCAGGCTGGATTTAAGCTTCAATTACTCATTTAGTTATTTATTTATTTATTTAAAAAGAATCAATCACATACTTCAGATAAAATAGTCAAAAGGACAAAACATAATGTGGAACACAACCTACAAAGCCAAATTGGTTCTTTTTAATTAGTTTGAACTATAGAAATTAATTTGTTGGATGATGTCATCAAACTAACTTAAAAAGGTAAACAGTTTAGTTTCTTTCTTCATGTGTTTAGTATTTCCAGGCAATTATTCCAGTCAAAAATGTGGAAATTTCTTATACATTACTTCCCCTTGGCTAGATAAATGACCATATAATACCATTATAAGCAGATGTAATTAAATAAGAAGTTTCATGAGAGCTCACTCAGATATTATTCTGAATGGTTCAAAACGTATCTAAGTCACCTGGACACAAAAAAATCCAATTTATTATGGTAACGATTCAATATGTAGATATAAATATACATGTAGTGTAGAAACTTCCATTGACATACATTTAAAAGAAAAAGAAAAACCACCCAGCAAATGCCATAATAATAATAATAATACATTTATTTTGTAATACCCTCAGATTCATATTGTGGAATTTCTATTTGACCCAAGTTTGCATGCATATTGAAATAAAATCTTCTGGACTTCTATACACATACAAAACAGTGTGGTAGAAATATTGGAATTAAAAAAAAACGATCCTGAAAGTGATGCGCTATTAAGTCATGTACACAATTCATTGTGGGAAAATGTAACAAAATATGTGGATATGCAAAGCCATGGCTTAATTAACTATTCAAACATTTAATGAATATATATATATTTTTATTTATTTATTAATTATGTTACTCAAATTGTTGAACTCCAAGTTCCACTCACTGTCCTACTTCTCATTGGATGGGCATGTATGTGATGGCTATTTAAAATTATAAATATTCAAGTAAACACAAAAGGAGAGCGCGGTGAGAAACACCGGGCGGTGAGCGTATTCCAAGGCTATAAAATGGGAAACATGTTGCTGAGCTTGAGCTTAAGCTGAAGCTTGAGGTTGAGGGAAAGAAAGACGAGATGCGCGTAGACGAAGGACGGCGAGGAGCCGCCGGAAGGATGCGCCTCGGAAAGTACGAGATCGGGAAGACGCTTGGCGAGGGCTCATTCGGGAAGGTGAAGCTTGCCCGGCATGTCGACTCCGGCCGGACCTTCGCCGTCAAAATCTTGGAGCGTCAGCGAGTCATCGACCTCAAGATTGACGATCAGGTAGGTTTCCGAGTTTGATGCTCTTTTTGTTTCAATTTTTTTAAAAAAAAAATTTAAAGAAAAGTTTATATTTTGGTAGATTAAAAGAGAGATTGGGACTTTGAAGCTGTTGAAGCACCCAAACGTCGTTCGATTGTATGAGGTTTGTTCGATTTCTTTGATTCTCTTTCTTAATGTTTATCTCTTTATTTTCTTGATTTTTTTTTAAATCGTTTTTGTTTTCTGGGTTTCTAATGATTTTCCATGATGACCAATAATATTTGAAGGAAAAAAAAAATCATAATTAATTAATTTTTTTTAAAAAAAACTCCAATTAGAGTGGGTCTTAATCCTGGTCCACGAAGGGTTGTGGGGTTTGCGTGCTACCTGGCACGTTCTTCACGTCATGTGTCTCATTACTGTTAGAAAAGGTTTTTTTTTTTTTTAATTTTATTTTCCCATGTGTTTTTATTCATTACTATTAAAGGCAAATAACAACAGTGCTTTCAAACCAAATTACAATTACAAATTAATCCCGACTTATATTCGTCATCCAAATATATATATATATATATATATATAGTCTTGGTGATGCTTATGAAAAGAAACAAATATAAAGTTATTTAAATAAAAATTTAAGATAAGCCTAATGGAGATGGGACTGGTAATTATGCTAATTTAATTGTTTATCTATGTTTTTTTTCAAAATAAAAATAAAAAAGTCTTAGTCTTATTACTGGGTCTAAGTTCATCTGTTTACTTGTTCAAACTGGTTGATCTGACAGGTCTTGGGAAGCAAAACAAAAATCTACATGGTCCTTGAATATGTGAAAGGGGGAGAACTATTTGACAAAATCGTAAGAAGTTCTGTGATAATTTTTATTCAGCAAAAATCTGTTATTTATTCATCTCTAGCTTCACATTTGATCTTTGGACATTGTAGGCATTGAATGATAAACTCTCAGAGAATGAAGCCAGGAAACTTTTCCAGCAACTGATTGATGCTGTTAGTTATTGTCATGAAAAAGGTGTTTACCACAGAGATTTGAAGGTACGATTTGACTTTTATTTAGACTTAAACATACTTAAAGTAAAAAATTAAAAAAAAAAAAAAAGAGAAGCTCTAGTATGATTTTCTGACAGAAGATGAACTCATGATGCAGCCAGAGAATCTTCTTCTTGATGAAGAGGGCAATTTAAAGATATCTGATTTCGGTCTCAGTGCATTGCCTCAACAATTTGGGGTATGTGCTCATAAGATCATATATATCATGATGAATGCTTCCAAATCATTGGTATGTAATTAAGTTTCTGACTGAATCTTGTGACACCCAACATGTCAGAATGATGGTTTATTGCACACCACCTGTGGGAGTCCTAACTACGTTGCTCCTGAGGTGAGGTTTTCAGATACTTGTTTTTGTTTTCAGTAAATTTGATAACAAAGATTGTTATGGTGATTCACTGCATAAACAGGTTATTGCAAACAAAGGGTATGATGGTGCCAAATCAGATATATGGTCTTGTGGTGTCATTTTATACGTTATGCTGACAGGATGTCTTCCGTTTGATGATAGAAATCTTGCTGTTCTTTATCGAAAGGTAAGTAAATAAGTCACTGCATTTGTTCTCTTTAGATTCACATTAGTGCAGATGTTCCTGGTAGGAAGCATGTGTGATTGTGTTTCCTAAAATGCCTTTCATCGGCATAAATTATGTTTATTGTTTGGCTTCATTTTCAAATTTGCTGTATAGGTCTTTTGTACTCTTGTTGAGTATGCTATTGAATTATGTAGTTTTTATGACATAAATTTTCTGGACAATTTATTCAGATTTTTAAGGGTGAAACCGACATTCCTCACTGGCTTTCTTCGGGTGCTCAAAACTTGCTCCGGAGAATCCTTGACCCGAACACTTCAACCCGGATCAATGTGGATGAAATCAAGGCACATTGTTGGTTTAAGCGGAATTATATTCCTGCTATCCCTAATGATGACGATGAAGATTTCAGCAGCGATGATGAAGCCTTCTCAATCAAAGAGGTTGCATGAATGTGTTTACCATACTGTTAGATGTTCTCCTATATATTGATCATATTTTGTTCTGTAGACTAAAATACAATATTTTTGTTTTGTTCTTGGTTTTTTTTCCTGAAGCCTGCGGAGATTGATGACCATGGAAATATATACACTCACATCAACGCATTTCAGTTGATTGGAATGTCTTCATGCCTGGATCTTTCTGGCTTCTTTGAGAAAGAGGTGAGAAACATCAGACTCTGTTTATCTTTGTTATCTGTTATCATTCATGTGTTTTTTTTTTTACCCTGTTGGCGATTACAGGATGTTTCTGAAAGAATGGTCAGATTCACATCAGAATATTCATCAACAGAATTGTTTGAGAGGATTGAGGACATTGTCACCAAAATGGGATTTCACGTCCAGCGAGGGCATGGAAAAGTAGGTGTCTCTTAATTGACCTTACCTATTCCATTCAAACAGTAATATCTGGACGAATTTGTTTTCATAGTTGTTCATTACAAAATGAAGGACTAACACATTTCAACGTCAACAACATATACAGATCAAAGTTATACAACAGTACCTGGCAGCCACAGCTGAGGTACAAACATAGCACACTTTACCACAGTAATGTATAAAAATTGTCATATTTGAGAATCATATTTTGATCAAAAAAAAGCCTTGCTGCTGTAATATATGCAGGTGTTTGAGCTCAATTCTTCCTTGTATGTTGTGGAGCTAAGAAAATCACATGGAGATTCTTCTCTGTATCATCAGGTGCTCCCGCATGGAGAATGAATATATACATATATGTAAATCGTTTTTAAAAGTTGCAGCTAATGGTACATAGAATTGATCCAAGACCTTTTCATCATGTTTGCAGTTATGTGAAAAATTGGAGGCGGCTTTGGGCGTTTGTAACAGAACACAAATTGCTGCAACGCAGCCATTGATGCTCAAAGGGGACATGCCTGTTTCAGCTCAGTGACAGTCTCTTAGTTTTTGTTTACTGTCCGAGCACCATCAACCTGTATTGTATCCTTCATTGTATTGGAAACCAAAATGGCTTCTTGGCATGTATTTAGTTCCCTAATTAAAAACTTAGTATGGCTAGATGAAATCCCACCAAGAATATATACACGTATACATCCTGGGAATTAGTATGGTTTTATGTTGTATTCATCAGTACCACTGGTGGTAACATCATTTGCTAAACCTGAGAAAATAAAAAATAATAATAATTCGAAATCTTTTTCAGCAACCCTGTGCTATAAGCAAACCGCCACAAGTAGTAACACAGAAAATCAGCTGTGGAGGCTTTTTATTCGTTATTCACTTTTTAACAAATTACTCACACACTTACAATTCCAATTAATGCTTATAAAAATCAATGACTATATTATATTTACCTTTCACATTTTCTAAATAAAACCTCCTCAATGAACTCATTCTTTTCCAAATTTCCCAATCAATCACTTATCTAGCAAATTGCTCATATATTTTTCAGTTCTGATAAAATTTAAGAGGCTTCAAAATCATAAATGCTAATAAAGACCCAATGGCCACATTATATCACCTTCTATAATTTTTAATAAAAACATACTAAATTAATTCTTTTTCCCAAAATTCCAAATTGCTGCCACCTAGTACTAGAAAATGTTAGGTAGATAGATCTCATAGAAGTGCTATGAATTGAAGAGCCTTGCAACTTATGAATGCATCAGTAACCTCATTGTGAAACTAGCATGTGAATACAACAAGATTAAAAAAAAGTTTTGATGAACGGGAAATAAATAAATAAATATAGTTGATAACCCTTTCTATGATTTCCAGATCTTCATGGTACAGTCCTCTCCATATGTAACAAGCAAGTTCCTGTGAGGATGATGGCTAACACCAATCACATCTTTTTCATGCACCTGCAAATATGAAACAGATGAAATAAACAAAAGCGTTGTTCTTCCCTTTATTTTGTTAGGATAAGCAAGGCAAATGACAAAAATATATAGAAAATAAAAATGATGTTCTTGTCTTTTTTACTTTTGTTTTCCTATACTTTTCCCTCAAATCAAACACAAAAGGCAAATGGTTAAATGTATCTATCAATGCCTAACCTATTACAAACAACCAAGCAAACGCTAATGACCGAAGACCCTATAACATATAAAACACGGGCTTTTTATAATGTTGATTTTCAAGCTTTTGGTTATAACTGCAAGTCATTGCAAGGATGATGTGATAATTAGCATTAACCTAAAAATCTTTTAAATGGAAAAAACTAACACCGAGAACAGGGTAGAGATGCTGACCTTCATTAGATGTTCAAGCTTGCCAGATTGGTGGCTGAAACAATACAAATTCCTAGACAACGAAAAAACATCATTATTAGTAGCATCATCTTTGACTAAAAATATTTTAATAATAATGAAGAATAAACACATGTTGCAGAAAAAAATTATGGCATACTAATTACAATAATCTTTGAATCATAAGTAACTGGGTAGACTTTATTTTGTCAGGTCAAAACATAGCTTGATTTCAGCAGATTGAAAACACTATGCCATCCTTCATATATAAAAATTATGCATATGGAAAAACAATATAGCATCAACAGAATCCTGCATATATGTAACCAATCAAAATGATAATTCATCATACATGTCTTCACCAACACAGTAAATCCATTCGCCTTTTGGGGAAATGCATGCAGCAACAAAATCTCCACCTTCTCTCTTACCAGATGAAAAACTCTTGACAACCTGAAAGGGTGAATCTTCAACTTTAAAACAATTAACATAAAATTCTCAATCTAAGCCCATAGATAAGATGAAGTAAATAGATCTGCCATTTTTATGGCAACAGAGGTGGATGATTTCCACATAATCTAAGGCCAAAAAGATATGTCGCCTTCTTATAAGTAGCACATTTGGAATAATAATGAAAACCATCCATAGCCACATACGTTTTGAAAACTGAGCATATGCTTCAAAATAAAAAGAAATTTGCGAGGGCAGCATGCATCATTCTTAAAAAAAATCCTCAAAATCATTGCAGGGAAAACCCAAACATTTTCATAGTTGCAGGCTACTTAAAATAGACAAAGGGAACAGATACTGAGGACAGTTTTGAAAATGGATGATCTAATCATAAATGATAAATGGATTGCAACAGTTATATTGAGAGAATGATTGAGATTATTGAAGGCAACATTAAACAAAAAATGGCTCTAGGAACAATGTTTTGCTTGTTTGCTCATGCTTTATTCAAGGGTAAGTAAATTATCATATAGATGAAGAACATTGTTCAGATTGTTGAACATTTACTATGGAATAACACAAGAAGATAAAACAATCTAAGTTGATATTTAAGATTTGAAGAAACCCCAATGTGATGATTGAAATACTAAATCGGAGCTTCCTTTGATGGAAGGTGGTAAAACATTGCTGAGAGGTCATTCTAGAAAACTTAGGTCAGAATAGTTACAAAGTCAGTTAAGATAGTTTCCTAACAATCTTATAATAAGCATTGATAACACTAGATTGGCAAGCAATGAACATGGCAAAACACAGGAGCATATAGTACCTTCAACAACAATGGATGAACACAACCTAACAAGACCACATAGTAAAAGTGAAAACAAGGAAACTAGCACTGAACATAACGATCTGTTTTGCAGAGAAAACAAATACCTGTCCTTGGAGTGTCATGAGGTATATTGATGATGTTTTGTTGCACACAATAATATGCTCAGCATTTTTGGGAGAGAGATGGACAGAGTTCACGGATGCATCACCTCCCTTAAAAGAGACATAGAAACTGATTATGTTCACGAAAATAACTCCAAAGCAAATCAGAATAGGGTGATAAACAGAGATATAAAACAATTTGATATGTTGCAAGGAATAAAACTCTTATCCTGAACAATACCCTTAAAGGAGGAGGTGGTTTGAAAGTGTGTAAACAGTCAGTAGTCTTCATATCCCAAACCTGCATCCAAATTTTTAGAGAATCAGTTCCGTGCAATATCACACACACACACACACACACACACACACAGAGACAAAACATTCTTGGAAGTTAGAAAATTTGTACCTTTACCGTACAGTCACTGGAAGCGGTAATAACACGACTACCATCATTTGTGAATATTGCATCATTCACATAAGAGGTATGCCCACGGAACTCTTTCAATAACTTCCCCGACTTAAGGCCATGAATTCTGCCATTAACATTGAAGATGATATTCATGAAACTCCATTTCATCACTCGAAGCAAAAGGTTTCTCAACAACCAAGCAGAAAAAATTCATTAAAGTTTCACACTATAGAAATATGCTCAACAGTA
The DNA here is from genome assembly GCA_020875875.1 of Dioscorea alata. Classification (NCBI taxonomy): domain Eukaryota; kingdom Viridiplantae; phylum Streptophyta; class Magnoliopsida; order Dioscoreales; family Dioscoreaceae; genus Dioscorea; species Dioscorea alata. The sequence continues at coordinate 25,067,961 of CM037029.1, read as the reverse complement.
GATTAAGTTTGAACAGCACCAAGTTTGTCATTTTTACAACCATACAAAGTCCAGAATCACATTAGTTTTAGTTATCATTTTTCCGGCCATAAGAAGGCTAGAATCACATTTCAATATATTTAAACACTGCACAGACCACTAATTGGGTACTATAACATGTAGCAAGTTAAGCAACTGACCAAATCATAGCTGACTGTTTCAAAAACCTCCACCATATCTCCCAAATTCTTAAAAAAGATGCTCATCCTCAGCCCAAACTAGGAAGACCAAGTTACCTCACCTGGCCAAGTCAATTTCTGTCGCTACTAAATCCTGTGCAGAGTACTGTTATTGGCTCAACCTATAGTGTGGTATGTTATAATAGTGTACAAGTATTTTTGTACACGCAGTAAAAAATCTCACATAACATTTCTCAGTTCAATAATGTAACTATCTGATAAGGTTTATGTTCAATCTTTCCCATGCACTAACCATCCTGAAAGACAAATTGTCCATCATTCTGAACAAAGTATTAGCAACCATATAGTGTTGCAAGAGCCAACATTACACAAGAAAAGTCGCTTTGTCACAGAATAGAAGCATCAGATATTGCATTATAGATGGAATAATCACGCATTATGCACACACCATTATAAGAATCAATAGAAAGATAAGTAAGAGATGATTAAAGCATGCACAAAGAGTATTAAACAACTGAGAAACTAACGTATTAGATTTAGAGAGAAGATTAGTGGGGAAACTACAGTATGGAAGGGTCAAAGAAAATAAAAGGATATTTCAAGAAAATTTGAATAAAATTTGCTGAACCAATAAGCTTGATAGAAACTAGAGACTACAATATTATCTACAATGAAATTATGCCAAATGCCCTTGATCACAAAAGAAAACCTTGCAGTACTGTCAAAGGATGTACTTAGTAGCTGGCTGCCATCGCGAGAAAACACAAGGCTGGTCACACCTTGAGAATGCGCACGTTCGAAACGTCTCAAACACTGTCCAGTTCTTATACGCCAGACCTGATGGATAAACACCAAATATAAAAATGTGGAGTTACACGAAATATGAATGTGGACCTAAGCATGTAAAACAAAGGGTAAGCATCACCATGAAAATTAGCTTTCTGGTCTAATACTCGGGTTGTTTCCTTACTATTTAACTTTTCTTGTGCACCGCCTTTCCAAGAGTGGTAAAGATTTAATCTACTAATTAGCTGAGGAGTCTATCATAATACTAAGAACAAGCATATGGACAATAGGAAGGTATCAGACAATTGAAAAGTTAATACCAACAAGATGATACCTTAATTTTTCCATCTTGAGATCCAGATGCTAACATTTCTGAATCTCTGCTAAAATCAACACAAAGAACAGCTTCATCATGCATCATAAAGGCTTCCTGCAGGATTTCCCAAAAACCACTTTTTCAACCAAAAGAACAATTACAACTCAAATCTGTTAGTACACAAGGAAAAGGTGAATGGTCATTCATGCAACAAATCTCAGCATAAACTGTTGTCATGACACTGGTATGCATGCAGATAGTATGAGAACTGGTTGTTCCAATGCTCGGATGTTTTAAGTCAGATGAAAACACTGGGTCAAGTTTTAGCACAGAATGACGCATGCTCCATTTTTAAGTCAGTAGAGAAGCTTCAGAGAACTCACATCAGCCTGATACTGAAGGTCCTTCTTGAGCTTCCCACTAATATAATCCCAAACCTGTAAAGAGCTCAAAGAGTTCAAAATCAACATGTAGTTAGTTGTTTCTGCAAAAATTATACACACACACACACGTATAAGCCTAAACACAAATGATGTAACTGATCTAACCTCAATAAATCCATCAACTGAACATGAAACTAGGTATTGCCCATCTGGAGAGAAGCGAGCACATTCTGGGTGACTTTTCTTTCCAAACTGTGATACATTCAAATAAAATATACAAGTAGAAGAAGAAACCAATATAAGAAGATTTTTTTCAAGGAATGAAAGATAGACCTAGATATTAAGGAATAAATAATTACGAAGAAGAGCATCATCTACAGGATACAACTATAATAAAGATGTTGTCTGTAAAGTTCGCATGATAACAATTCACATAGACAGTTTCTTACATTATGTGGAATTACAAAGATAACCTTTTATTTCATGGTACCACATATCAAGGTTAAGCAATCTGCATACGTCTAAGACAACCATTACTCAGCTGACTGACCATTTAAAACTATAATCAAAATAAAAGCAAGCAGAATTTGCAAATCCTGAAACCATATAAAAATGGACAAAAGTTAAGGTGAACCGATATGTAAATATGAAAAGCATAAGCAAACCAAGCTTAGGTGAAACATAATAGCCTATCATATTAACCTGCCAAATTAAGCAAAAAATGAGTGAGCTAAATTGTTCATAACAACCACAATGAACTTGTTTTATTCATAACATATTCTTTCAATTTTTTTTTGTGTTCTTCCGTGTTTAAGGTTTAGGAATCATTTCCATTTCAACATTAAATAATTTAAATAATCTCACAAAACAAAACTGAAGACTTATTCCTTTCAGTGGTATTTACCTTAATTTGGTGGCCCAGGCTTGTAGGATATGTCTCATCTTCATCTTGCTTCATTGCAGCAGTGCCCCGAAATAAATCAAATTGTGTTCCTGGAGGTAGCAATCCTGAAACCAAGAAAAAAGCACAAGGCTCCATAAGCAAACAGACAGTTGCCAAGACATTCTAAAATATCGAACAGGTAAACGTGGATACAGCACAGCTGACCTTGGTGTTGCTGCCACTTCAGAGCCTGACCAATCAAAGCCATTAGTCGTGAAGGTGGAACAACAGAAACTTCTGCAGCAATAGCTGGCCACATGAAAAAAAAAGACAGAATAAGTTTGGACTTTGGAAAACATAAGAAATTATAAGCAGCATGTTAAGAGAACCATGAGATTGCTACATGACACTCTGAAGATATATAGGATAGAATATCCTGCCAGAAACTCAGAAAAACCCAAGTGCACTTGACACAAACATCAATATAAACACATAACAAACAATTATTTTTACCCATTAAATTGTCTTCACTTTTATTGCAAGCACCAGGAGAGAATAAATGCCAAATAATAATAATATGACCAAGGTAATCAATAGAGCATTATACGCCCAAATGTACAACTACATGATTAGAAAAGTCATTGTGCACATATATGTAAGTATTGCAAAAACAAAGTTACATACAATTTATTTGCTTAAATAGAAGCAGCACTAAGTAGAATGAAGAACAATGAGTGCTGTACAGGTGATTTGGAAAGCTAGCACCACACAAATAGCGAGCAAAAACTGATGCAGAAGGATTCATCAAGTAGTCCAGGGTGGTATAGAATGTTGCCTTCCAAGTTTTAACCAAAGAGGATGATGTCAATTCCTAGTCAAAGACGTCAGGTAGCATCCATTATGACCAAAGTGTATATTATGTATATTTCTTTTAACTCTAGGGCATTCAAAAAATGTTCATGATGGAAGTATATTTTTCTTACTACCAAAATTAGACATAACAACATCAAGTGCAAGGAAAAATAATAGAATATTAAGACAAACCTTGAGCAATTTGTGCACGGCGCTTCTCCTTGGTTGAATCTTGATAAGCCTATCATTTGACATTGCAGGTGGTTTAGGGAAACTATCACCTTAATAAACTGATGAAATCATATCTTGCGTCCATACTATAGCTTCCAAGGTACTCAAATAGCCCGTTGCAAAATATCCAAAATTAACATATCCCAGAGTATTGAACTAAGGGTAGAAACTAACAAACAAATTATGAAATATATATATATATATATATATATATATATATATATATATATATAAGAGCTAACATTGCAAGCCTCCACTAGAAAACCTCATTTGCAGAATAAAAAACTGGAATACTGATAAGAGAAACAAATCAAGTAAGAGCAACATGGAGAAACAAGAGAAGATTAGTCACACGCTCACAAATATAAAAATGGCTCGAACTACGGTTATTCAACATGCTCCAACATGCTCCAGGAAGGACACTTATCCCCAGGCTCAAACAAGAGAAGATTAGTCACATGCTCACAAATATAAGAATGGCTCGAACTACGGTTATTCAACATGCTCCAGGAAGGACACTTATCCCCAGGCTCAAAGAACATAGGTCATGAAATCTTAAGAAGTTAAAATTCCTCACATTTTAAAAGAACACTATGAATGGTGAAGAAGGAAAAAAAATCAAAGAATCATAGGCACCAAATTTATCATGAATCAAGATATTACATACCTCATTGGGATCAAAATATGTACGAACTAAGAGATGCTCAAGACGCAGATATCTCTCAGGCTGTTCTTGTTTCATAACACCCATGGCCTGAGTTTGCCTAAGAATAGCACGTGCAGTGTCCAATTCCCGCAGTTCAATCATTTCCAAAACAATCTAAAAGTTAAATAAGAAAAATGCAGATTAACAGCAGGATTTTCCATCTTCTGGTCTGCACATGATTTTCTAGTGCATAAAAAAGTCAGTTCCAAGTTTCAACATGGAGGACTGAAACCAACAAAAGAAGTAAGTGAAATTCAAAAAGGTCCCCATATACATGCAAACATACAGTAGAACAAAGAAAACAATGATATTATCATAAACAAATTGAAAGACACAATATTCTACAAAACTGAACCAAAGGAGTGAGCTTAAATGAAGGTAGATTACTATGCCTGCTCATAAAGGTCCTCGAGTTTCTTTCTGGGAAGTTTGAGCTGGGCGACTACAGGCAAGATAGCATCCCACCTTCCACCGTTGATATCCGCAACAAACGTTTCTAGACTGTCAACTGTGTTCAATGAAACTTGACACTCACTCTGCAACGTCTGGAAGGTCTGGTGCAAAGAGTTCTCTTTGCAAAACTGCAGCACTATTTTTATCACGCTGCAGACAAATCATTGAAAAAATAATTCGATTTTCAAAAAAATCTGAACATAGAACAACATTACTTAGAAGGCAGAAAGATCGGATAGCCATCGATTTCTTATAAGCGAAAAAAAAAATCAATGAATCATCTTTCTTGATTGAAGCTACTGGATGGCATTCACAAAATGAAGAAATAGGCAAAATCCCTTCTAAACCAGACCAAGAACAATTGACCAGCAATGAGATTAGGGTTTTAGAAGGGCTTACTCCCGAGCTTCGATTTCAAGGGTAGACATCCTTCCTCGGCGGAGAGGATAGGAGAAGCAGCGGCTCCTGAGCCTCTACAAAGAAACCAGGAAGCTCTCTGGTGAGAAGAGGAAAGAAAGCAAGAGGGAAGCCGAGCTCGAACAATGGCGATTCCGAGGTTTTGAGATGCCTTCAAACCTCTCAAAGGCCGGATTTATAGATCCACGGCAACATCTGCATAACGGATCGTTGTATTTCAAAGAGGGCCCAACGGCCCAAACATCATTACGGATTTCGGGTTTGATTTATTGGATCCGATACGAATCGGAGCTCCTCATGATGAGTATATATAATATCGGATCTTGGTTTCAAAACGGTTCCAGAGTATCGGATCTCTAATAAATCTCAATTCGGGTTCGGATTTTGTTTTTTTGGTTTCTCAAATCATATCTATTTATAATTTCCTTTTTATCGAAAATATAAAATTTGAGTAAATATAAAGAGGGCTCTGTGCATAATACAAGACGAGTAGTGGGTAGGGTTTCTAGGGTTTTTCCAGAGCTCGAGCTTGGAGACAATGGCGAAGACCTCGTACAAGAAGCTGAAGGGGAGCGTGCACTTCCGGCAGCGTCTCGTCCTAGCAACGCTCTCTTCAACGCCCGTTTCCATAGAGGATATCCGCGCCGATGAGACCTCACCTGGCCTCCGCCCTCATGAGGTCTCTCTCCTCCGCCTCCTCGAGAAGATCTCTGACGATTGCGCTGTTGAGATCAACGAGACCGGTATCAATTATGGCTGTTAATTTATGTTGGTCTTTTGATTTCTTTGTTGTGATTGTTTGTTGGTGTTTAAGGCTTCTTTGGCTTGCTTTCAGGGACGAAGTTGAGGTTTAAGCCTGGGGTGGTGATGGGAGGGAAGCATTTGGTTCATGATTGCGGACTTAGCCGATCAATTGGCTACTTCTTAGAGCCATTGATTGTTCTTGGGATTTTTGGGAAGAAGCCATTGTCCATAAGGCTCAAAGGTATTAAATTCTCTCCTTGAGGTTGCTGCCAGTTTTATTACTTGTTGTTCCCGGAAAAAAAATTTATGAAGTTTGTGCTAATTGATAAAATGCTAGCATATGGAGTTTTTCAATTTACTTAGTCCATGAATTGTTCTAGGTTTTAAGTTTTTCATTAGAGCAAGCTAATCGCAACTGCAGCAGAGCATACCACATCAATAGAAATATAAGTAGGAAGTGTGGCTCTGCTTCCAAGCAGTTCCTTTGAGTTCACTATCGAGATTCAGCATCCATGGAATTTTGACATCTAAATTGAGGTTCACTTATTCGGAGAATTATGACTTGTTTTGCCTTTATTAAATAACTTTGGATCTGTGAGGCAATCCTTATCGGAAAGGAAGTTTATGATTATATTTTCGTACGTTGAACTATGGGGTCATTTAGCTCTGTGTGTCTCATTCATGGCAGTGAATCTCATTATGGTGTTACTTATTGTTGGCCCTTCTCTTTGAAGTAGTTAATTCATACATTGTGGAAAGAACTCCTTCCTCATAACTCATGGATAATTTGTAGGTTTCCAGTTATTTTATTTCAGAAGTTAAAAAGTGAGTGATGTCTATCTTTTAGGGATTACAAATGATCCCAAGGATCCAAGTGTTGATGTCTTCCGGATGGTTACATTGCATATGCTCAAGCGCTTTGGAGTTCCACTGGAGGGGTTGGAGTTAAAGATTGAGAGCAGGGGAGCTCCTCCTCTAGGTGGTGGAGAGGTTGTTTTGGGGCTTCCTATAGTACATGATAGCTTGATGGTGAGTATTCCTCCCTATGCTTAGTCAATATCTTTTAGCTTATTTGACATTCTTTAACTTGTACCTTCAGGCAGCCACGTGGGTAGATGAAGGAATGGTTAAGAGCATTAGAGGGGTAACATTCTCTACCAGGGTATCTCCTCAAATTGGCAATCGAATGGTCTATGCTGCTCGTGGAATCTTTAATCGGCTAATTCCAGATGTTCATATATTTACTGACCACAGATCCGGTCCATCGGGAGGAAAGTATGGCTGGATTTCTGCCTGTTTGATTTATCATCTTTTTGAATCATGCCAATTAGGTCTTGCATGTCAACTAAAAGCTCTCTTATGGCAGGTCTCCTGGCTATGGTGTATCTTTAGTTGCAGAGACCACTACGGGGTGTTTGATCTCTGCAGACTCTGCAGTCTGTTACTCACAGGGTGACAACATGGATGCTTTTGAAGATTCAGAGGAGAAACCAGAGCTGATGCCCCCAGAGGATGTTGGTGTTCAAGCTGCTTCCATGCTGCTTGGAGAGATTGAGCAAGGAGGTGTGGTTGATTCAACACACCAGGTTTGATTCCATCCACCACTTAGTGCAAAATACTTTTTTGAATTTCCCCATCATAGCCAGCATTAAATTTTCTGTAATTAGTATTGCATTTATACAGTTCTGATCTTCGAGTATTAGTCCACTAATTTTCATTTAGGGCTATAATAGTTTTTAAGCAATTTTGTCGCCAGAAATGTGATATTAGTGGTTTTGGTGATTGATGCTAACATATAAGCAGAACAGCCTTGGGCCATTATATAAGAATTATTATCACATAATTATTGAGATTCAGCTCAAAATTCTGAAGCTCATCATTTTGCAGGGGTTGCTGTTCCTTCTTTGTGCTCTATGCCCACCAGATGTGTCTAAGGTTCGTGTGGGGAAGCTCACTCCATATGGTATAGAGACACTGAGACATATAAGAGATTTTCTTGGTGTCAAGTTTATTATTCAGCCCGAAACTTCAACAAACACTGTGATACTTAAATGTGTTGGTTGTGGAATGAAAAATCTTTCCCGAAAGATCTCGTGAACAAGAAAAATATTCTCATGTTTGAGAGCGCATTCAAATCCTGTTTTTGTTTTTATATTTAAATAGTGGCCTGTGGTATTTGCTGAGTTCATATGTATCAACCTTGGAATCACTATTGGCCTGTAAAGATTCAGTTTGATTTATTGATGAGCGTTTATTCATTCCTCCAGTTGAATTTCAGGAATTGTGTTTGGATACTTTTGCTGATTGAAGGTTTTGAATACTTTTATGTTTCCAGATACAAAATTATTTTACATTGGCAAGATCATGATGCACCAAAATATCATTCACAAAATAATGTTTGAGTTCAGACGATCCATTCCATGCCGGTTTCAAGCACTCGAAAAAAAAATGATGAAGGCGCGCACACACGCACAATTCATGATGCAAAGCACAGTAGGCGCTGGAGATTACATTGTTATTTGTACATGTGAAACAAGGTTTCCTTTTGACATAACACACAGCAAGGTCCTCAGAAACCAGTTTGAGTCACCAACATGAGCAATTATTGCTAGAAGCAAAAAAAAAAAAAAACATAGGTGCATAGAGCACAGACAACTGCATTGTTTCACCTGTATATCCGGTCCTCTTACAAGAAGACAATTGCAGTTCATACATCTCTTCCAAAATATCTTCTATGCATGCTCTACAACTCGAAGGCCACCAAGACGACCTCAATCTTGAGCCAGTGATTCAACACTTTGCATATGCAAATAGCAAACTAATAAAAACTGTTTGAAGAGATGGTACCATGGAAACTAAAATGGAAAGAGCTTCTGATATATGTTGGCTCCATCATCTCCATTTCGTTCTTCATAATCAACCTTAAACCTTTTTACATTGATCAAGTATTCTAAATCCAGAAGAAAGTATTAAAGGGGGCAGGCTTCACACTAACACGACAGTCCCAAAAAGATTTCAATTCACTAGACCTCCAAAAGATCAAAAACGAAAATGATCTCTGCAGGGTTGCAATGTCTTAAAGTACCTTCCTAAACAACAACAAGAATTGATGCCAAACACAACTTATTGCACCAATTCTGCATTGCCATTGGATTAAACTTTGATGGTGATTGATAAAGGCTGCCAACCTGAAGGGTGAGGTGTGACCCATTTCTTCACATTAGTTATAACATATAGTAATTGAAGTGCATCTCCTACAGCAAGATTACTCAGACATGATTTCTTCAATATAATTGCTGCCTCATACCTGCATAAAATCAACAGATGCCATTAATGACAGGTAACTGGAAATACTTTCTTCTCTTTTAACAAAGCAACATATTAAACACTTACTGGCATTGAGAAGCCATCAAGGCTGAGCGCCCAGCATTTGAACTCAAAAATTTCTGAACTGTGTCCCATGTTGCTTTTGGATGCCTAACAGTAACATCCATAACATTCACACACTTCCAAAGTTTATCATTTCTTCCAATAAAAAATGGCAAGTTACCACCTAATTTGTGCATCACAACAACTTGATGTTTAATAGCCAATTCAAGGCCCTTGTTCACATCAAAATTTTTAAGCTTCATCTCACCATACTGAATGCAGTCTGTTATATTTGACAATGTAGGAGCTAGCTTTTCCTCTTTTAATGAGTTCAAGGCAAATAAAATTCTCCCTATCATATCCTGATCTGCACTGGATGACAATGGAATTCCTGTGGTTCCCAATATTGTATTATTGGGTATAGAATTGTTTGCAGGATGCAGTTGAGGTCTTTGCTTGTTATTATGATGTGTGATATGTGGACCATTAAAAGGCTTCAAACCAGGAACCATATTTGGTTCATGCATTGGCGGAGTAAAAGAAGTAGTATGATTAATGTTGTTTGGGTATTTCGATACACTAGGGTTATTGATCATAGGTAAATTTGCAGGAGGAGGAGTAAAAGAAGGGGCCCCGGGCCTAAGTAATGGTGAATAAGAGCTATGGAGGTGGGAACTTGTATTTGTAGGCTGAAGAGGTGGTAGGCCAGATGGCCTTAATGGTTGAGAGTTCTGAGTTTGTTTCTGGTGTCCGCTTGGAAAGTGGTGCTCATTGTTCAAGGGATAAGAAGGGTAAGGAGGACCATTTGGCGAGGGACCACTTGTACTTGGCATGTTAGTTGCACAGAACCTATGAGGAGTTTCTCGAGGTGGAAAGGGAGTATCCATAGGCTTCTGAGATGGAAAGTTGGGATAAGAAGTACTCACCGGATTATAGTTTGGTTGATCACTTGGCTTCAACAGAGAAGTTGAGATCATCGATGTAGATACTTGAGAAGTTGTGATCATTGGCATAGAGACTTGTGAAGTTGAGGTCATTGGCATAGATACTTGGATTGGCTGTTGAATAGATTGCTTCCCTTTAAGGTCAGAATTATCAAAACCAACACTAGCACAACCTTCCTGATCTCCCAGGGAGAGCTGCCTGAAATCATTGCTTAAGGTCTGTGGTTTATCAACATTTACTTGGCTAGAAGTTCTCCAAACAGGCTTAACTTTAGACCGATTATCAGCCTTACCATCTGCACAACCCTTTTGATTTCCCAAAGAGGAGATATCAGAAAAAGGTTCCGGATGCTGTTTTTTCTGTCCTGTCTCAGGTACAGTGAGCCTGTATATCTCCGCGATTGATTTACCATTTGAAGCATTACCTTGCTGAGTAGATCCTGAATTTGGAAATGGTGGCCCTCCTGCTAGAAGGCTTGTCCACTGCCAAACAGTCTTTGCAGCAGCAACAAGGGCTTGGGATACATTCGGCGCATGGGCCAACAGAATGTTATATCTCCTCATACGCAGTTGATGGAGAGCATTAGAAAAATCGCGATCACCAGAAATAAGTAGGTAGTTAGCTGGTGGAGGATTATCAACTGCCCAGAACAGCATGTCCACTAAAATCTTTTTATCACTGGCATCTTTGACACCTGTCCCACATTTAGGAAGCCTATTAATAGGACACTAGAAAAAGGAAACATTTGATACACAAAATACATTATCTTTAACATCCATAGAAACCAAAACAATTTGCAGCCTATAATGATGTCCAAAACCAAATATTCAAACTTCATTCTAAAAATTTCATTTGGTTAGGTTTCAAAATATCACAAAATGGTTAATCTGGAAAATGCAAAGTTCTAAAAGTTTGAAACTCAAGATTGTTCTCTTTCTCTCATCCTATGGATCTCACTAAGAGAAAAATAAAAGATCACCCTAAACACCAGACTGAAGAGAGGGATAAAAGACCGGAGGGTTCCAATGAAGCCAAAGAGATTTTGTTGGGTTTACATTAATTAATTTAACAAGACAAGGGCATTAACAACATCTAAACAGGTGAAATGTTTGAACTGAATATATATATTTAAACAACAACAACAACAACAACTTTGGTTCAATGACAACACTTATTTTCCAATAATCCTCATCTAACATTATCTTCTAATTCTTGTGCGCCCATATTAATTTCCTAAAATTTTTATCCATCAGCGACAAAACTTCAAATCTTCAATCACCTCCACTTGGTAGCATTTGCAAACACAGCACTCTTTCTTGCATTTTAACCTTCCAACAAAACTGCATGAAATTTGTGATGATTATCTTCATTTCTGATTTCATCTTTATCAAAACGACTACATACTTAAACAAATGAATTAGACCCTCCGAGAGAGAGCCCTCATTGGTTTCAATTGAAGTATGATCTCTTCAGGAAAATTCAAAAAAACTTAGACACAATAGTTTGAGTATTGACCTCAAATACAGGGGTAAAGGGGTAAAAAAAAATGTAATAATTACCCAACCACCAATCAAAACCCTCGAACATGGGACAGTCAAGTTTAATACAAGAACGGACCTTGAGGCATAAAAACTGACAATCACGCATGAAAATCCAAAAAAGCAGGAGAGACCCCTGCATACCATATACATCAAACTAGACAAGAATTCCAATCAGCAGAACCTAGAAACAGAACTTCTTCTCCTAAATTACTACAAATCATAACACTGAACGCAATGAGATTGGGGTTAAGTTTCCAATATGGATCTTTTTGGTTTTAATCACAAGATCGGAGCATTTGAACTTAAAAAAACCCTAAATAAACCGATGAGGAAACGAAAGAGGATTTCCATTCCTAACTGGTTAACAAAAGAAATTACAAATCCATACCCGAGGGAACATGGTTGAGAGCGATTCCGGTGCCGGAAAGCGCATGCTGGACGATAGTGGGGATCTTATTGGTATCCCCATAGACAGAGATCGTGACAGGACCCTTATACCCCACAGCAGCGAGGGCGGAGGTGATGTTCTGGGCGATGACATGGGCGTCGTAGCCCTTAGGAACATGGCAATTTTCAATGTCCCACCACACCGAGGTCCGCGCCGTTCCATATTCCCCCTCCACCCCTTCACTGCCAGCCATCGCTTCGTTGTCAGGATCTCCAAGATAAGGCCGGAGGAGGAGGAGAAGAAGATCTCAGGAGGAGCAGAGCGCGGCCAGGGCGTGGCGTCAAGATGGAGGTGAGAGTGGGGATGGGTATTCCTTCTTCGCTTCCGATTCCTCGATCCGGCGTGGAGTGGAGGGTTTATATAAACAGTTGTCTGCCGAGATTGCGAGGTTTGGAATGTTGAAAAACCTTTTGGTATATATAAAGACAGTGACCGAGTCAATGATGACCCGGAGCAAGAATCCGAGTCGCTAGCTGAGTCTAGTCAACCAAACAAGCAGCAATCTATGCTTACTTGGCAGCTTTTCATTGGCTTAATTTATGTTGAGTTGGTAATTATTCTAACCCCTAATTTAGGGGAGTTTTGGTCAATTATGTGTTGAATATATGCCCCCTTTCCATACTTGATCATACTCGATTTTCTTGATCAAAACCATAATAACCAGTCATATGGTAAAACATTGAACTCCCACGTAAGTAGTTAAAAATTTGATTATCTCCCAATACATAATTAAGAATTAAAAATAAAAAAAAAAATTGTAGAATAACTTGTTTACATTACATTCTTATGTATGTAATTAAATTAACATACAGATTTCTAACAGAACATGGAAAGAGACCTGAAGAATCACAGACAAACATTTGCATGATTTTTTTTTTAATCTTTTGATAAGAGTGAACAAGTCATATATATATATATTACACTAGTAAGACAGCGACCAAAGTAGAAAACCATAAGAGTAATAAAAGATAGTTCCGACTAGTGAGAAAACTTTGAGATCGAGCTCGTCATGCCCCTCTGTACCAGCAGGGATGCTAAGCATCCATGGTGAATATTTCCATGTTTCTTATAAACATGAAACACCTACAAGTAAATGAAGCCACCAACTGCTACTAGTGAAGTTGCTAAGTTGGACAGCAGCGACGTCCAGGCGTTGCTTGTACTGCTTGTACTGCTTGTGGGTATCCCTAAACCATAAACTCTGCCCGAGGCTGCTGTCCTGTTTATGTTTAATACTGTTTCAGAATCCTCACCAGTGCCAGCACCAAAAGTAGAAGCAGGATTGACACCATATGTTAAACTGCATAAACAAATACACTAGTTAGTTAATTATATATATGAGTTGAAGTTTAATTTGAAGATTCATGGTTGCATCTTTGTGTAGTCTTCTTTACCTTGATGATGGATAGACACAAGCTGCTGAACCTGCCAAATTTGTTGCAGTTAATGAGTCTTAAGTTATGTATCATCAAACTATGAATGAGAGGAATTATTATGACTCTCACTTGGGTTAACGCTGACAATGGTTGCCGTTCCAGCGAAATCACAGCTGGTTGGAACTGGGTTCTTCTGGTAATAGTTATTGAAGGCAAATGAAGCATGAGACTGGAGGGTGTTTGGATTGTAGCAGTTGCCATTAATCTGGATGGCAGAGCAATCAGCAGCACCAATTCCACAAGCATAATCCAGAGCATGCTGAAGAGCGACATCTGTTACACCATTCTTTGCAACACACCAGGTCTTGTCAGAAATTGCTGAATTTGGTGAAGGATTCATCACCGGTGCAGTGACTTGAGTTACAGGTTTTGTGGGATTTGTTGGCAGGATAGTTGCAGGATTTGTCACAGAAGTTACCATCAAGTCATGCATGTTTTTCTTAAGTTCCCCTGAAACGGAAACATACAAAGAGATAAGTTAAAAACTGTAGGGTTTTTATAGACCAGAGAATGAGAGAGATGACCTAAAGTGAGGATATTATGAAGGAGGAAAGAAAAGAAGAGGCATTTGGTCACAAGCCCTTGGACCATTTGGATGGTTTCTAGTTTGTGAGGTTTGTGAAGCTCCAAGTTCTTCAAAATATGATCTCTAACAAGAGCGTTGGGTACCAAGAGATTTGTAGTGGAGAAAAGGAGAGGAAAAGAGTGTTGTGGCACTAATTGCTTGGAAATCATGACATGCATAAACAAAACAGAAAGGCAAACAGAGGGCAGCCCTGAGATTGGTGACAGAGGCGCCACTTTCATAAAAGCAAACAACTCTCTTCTTTTTCTTTATAACCTATAGGCAACAAAGTAATCTGTTGGCATGTTCTTTCAGATAGAAAAATACAAAATCTAGCATGCATAATGGCATCTAAATCAAATGAGGCAGTATTAAACTCTTATCCATTGATTAAAAGTGATGACACTGATTGTTTAATGATAAACAAGTAATAACAGAACGGCGGTGGAGGGCCTCTTTTTCCAAAGAATGCAATAAAAGAAGGAAAAGTTGGTCTATGAAGGAGGAAAGAAAGACAAAACTTTCTGTGCTTGTATGATGAATTGATAACAGGGAATTGAAGAGAATGATGGAAATGATATATATATATAAAATGCACTAGCATCATATTATATTCAGCACAATTCAATGTATTAATTTCCTAAATAATAGAAGAGCACATCATATAAACAATTATCTGCTCTTCACATCCTTAGAATGTCTGTCAAGAAATCTTGTTAACAGTTTCAATCTTCAGAGAATTGACATTTTTAAAAAAATAGCATCTCTTCTACTGCAAGGCAATGCTAATCCTTTTAGTTTCTCTCATTTTGGTAAGCCAAATCAACAAGGTGAGATGAACTGAATTATAATTTCCGCTTAACAAAGAATCTTGCCTACATTAAAAAGTCATGAAGGAGACAGCATACTGCACATATAATATCTTGGCTGAAGTTTGAAGCTTTCCAATGTTGTTCATACTTGTCAATCATCAACTGCTCTTGCTTTCAGTTTGCACAATGGGTCTTTTCTGTCAACAAGAAAACAATATCATTTCCTTTATGGTAAAAAAAAAAACAAAGAAAGTAGAAAAATTTATAGTACGACCTCTGAATATCTGCTATGAATCAATGAGCAACTTCTAAATACACTGAAAAACAGAGATGTTGATCCAAATATGCCAATGAAGTCAATCAACCCATATCTGTTTGAGATTCTTGTTCGAAATCCAAGGGAGATGCATAGGAAAGGGAAGGGGGAAAAAAGCAGCAGTATTGTACATTAGTATCAATTTGACTGTAAAGACAAGCATTATCATCTGGTCATCACCGCCTACCTAACCATGATAACTCCATTTCCTCCGCCAACCCACCTTCAATTTACTTCCCTTGCATTTCATTACAAGATGTTCCATCTCTCCCACCATCTCAGAGCCCAAAGGCGCCACCTTTCCTCTCCTTTTAAGTCTGAAACTAGGGTTAGGTTTTGGGAGAAGCACCTGCGTCAGCTGCCAGGCCGCACTCCGAAAGCTCCCCGTGAACGGCCCCCCATCACCCACCAACCACCCTATATGCCCTTCAGTGCGTGAAGAAACGCAATTGTAGCTTCAACCATTATCTCCGGCGTCGGCGGGGGCTTCTGAAGGTTTTCAGTGTGTTGCTGGATATCTCTTGACGTTAAGGTACGCGTTATTGTTTGGTTCTGATGCCAAAGTAAGGGTTTTTTTCTCCCAATTCAAAGGAACAAGATTGGATTTTTATAGTGTAGGGGGGGAAAAATCAAATTTTTATACTTTTTTTTTGTGCTTCGTTGCATTGAAATAATAAATAAATTCATTGATTTCAGATTAAAAAAAAAAAGGAATACTGATATCAATCTGCAGAAATCTTTGTCATCAGAGAAATGTCATCCCCCGAAGGCTCTCTGAATGAGCATTTATCAGGAAAAACTTCCATGTTTGGTCTCAAGGTGTGGGTTGTGATAGGCATATCTGTGGGGGCTTTCATGCTCTGCATCCTCTTCATGCTGGTTATATACCTCAATACCCGGAATCAGAGGAAGCTGAGAAACTCTTCATTCAAACTCCCTGTATCTCAAATCCCTACTATTTCCAGGGAAATCAAGGAGGTGAAAGCAGAACACTTCTCAACCAATGATTTTGTTGCTCATGAGGGGATTCTTCTTGCAATTCAAGAGAAATCCAGTGAGAAAGTCTTGGATAAAGGCAATGCACATGTTGGTGTTGGTGTATCTCATTCCGAATCATTTAGAGTTGCAGATAAAGAGTTTGGTTTTCAATCTGGTGATGAAATGAACTCAGGAGCATTGGCTCTTAATAGGCCATCTTATTCTCATCCAATTGAAGGTCCTTCTCCTTTCACTGGCCTTCCAGAGTTCTCTCAACTTGGCTGGGGTCATTGGTTCACTCTGAGGGACTTAGAAATAGCGACCAATCGTTTCTCAAAGGAGAATGTTATTGGTGAGGGTGGTTATGGAGTTGTTTATCATGGCCATTTGATCAATGGAACTCCAGTGGCCATCAAGAAGCTACTCAACAATCTGTAAGTTCATTAGACTTGTGTACTTTCCTCATTAGCAGAAAAGATTACTACCAAACTCAATGTGTTGATTTTTCATCCATGCAGAGGACAAGCAGAGAAGGAGTTCAGGGTGGAAGTTGATGCCATTGGACATGTTCGTCACAAGAACTTAGTTCGTCTTCTTGGATACTGCATAGAAGGAACTCAAAGGTTCTTATTTATTCTTATTCTTAAATCTTCTATGTTTTTCCTTGTATTCCTGATTGATAACTCTCACCTGAATAAGGATGCTGGTTTATGAGTATGTCAACAATGGAAATCTAGAACAATGGCTTCATGGAGCAATGGGAGGAACTCTCACTTGGGCAGCTAGAATCAAGGTTCTTATTGGCACAGCCAAGGCGTAAGTATGAGTATCATTATGAAACACACAGTGCTAAATGTTTCAGTTTTAGCGCATTCATCCTTGCTTTTTTTTTTTTAATGGCACAGTCTGGCTTATCTGCATGAAGCCATTGAGCCGAAAGTGGTGCACAGAGACATCAAGTCCAGCAACATATTGATAGATGATGATTTCAATGCTAAAGTATCTGATTTCGGTTTAGCAAAGCTGTTAGGTGCTGGAAAAAGCCATATCACTACCAGAGTTATGGGAACTTTTGGGTTTGTTTCTTCAATCTTTGCTAGTGAATTATTTCACTGCTGAAGATTCATGAGAAGGGATATCAATTTCTGTTTTCTCACTTCTTTCTTCCAGCTATGTCGCACCAGAATATGCAAACACTGGACTGTTAAACGAGAAGAGCGACATTTACAGCTTTGGAGTCCTACTCTTGGAGGCCATTACAGGGAGAGATCCTGTCGATTATGGCCGCCCTACGCCAGAGGTAGGCAATGCATCGTCAAGTGTTGATTGTCAGTTTGTGTTACTTTGTTTGGCTCAAGTCAATGTTGCCATTTTACAGGTAAATTTGGTTGATTGGCTTAAAATGATGATTGGGAGCAGGCGAGCAGAGGAAGTAGTAGACCCAAATCTGGAGACAAGGCCAACTACAAGAGCTCTGAAACGTGCCCTATTGACTGCTTTAAGGTGTCTTGATCCAGATTCAGGCAAGAGACCTAGGATGAGTAAAGTTGTCAGTATGCTGGAGACCGATGATGATCCTATCGAGCGTGAGGTTTGTGTTTTTCTCTACTCAAATTTTCTCAAATCTAAGTACCATGATTGCTGAAATATCCACTTTCCCATTAATCTGCAGAATCGAAGACGAAGAAAGAACCAAAGTGGAAGCAAGGAAATAGACTTCCAAAGAGAGAGTTCAGACAATGTTAACAAGTGATGAAGTGATACTATATACACTTATATGCATGGTGTTTCACAAGTATAAAGAGATTGTGTATATGTTTTGCGGCTTTCTTGTAATACAAATAAGAGATATACTAAATGAAAAACATGGCCAAGGAAAATACTTTGAAAAATATGTTTCCTCATTCCAACACATTTCGAGTTTTAAGGTACTAACATTCAGGTGCAAGATAGCGTGTCAAGAAAAACAGTATATCTATCTTTTAGTAACAACTAACAAGCATGATTCAAAGAGCTGTCGTCTCACTTGCATGCCCAGACCTTGCATTTAAGAGAGAGTGAAGCGCCTTCACTACAATGCCCATGTTTGGTCTGAAATCAGCCTCGTACTGCAAACATAAGGCAGCTATTGCAGCCATCTGTTACCAATACAAGAAGGCAGATAGAGATCATCAGAGATCTTATTCAGATTAGAAGATCTAAGCATTTAATGAGTTGAGCTGCACAAAATCACAGTTAGGTGTCAGCATTGGATTCTATTTTTATTTTTGACTAACTAGCTTAAATGAAAGAGAGGCATTGTACTTTCAAGGTATAAAATTTAATCAGCCCACTTGTGCTGCATTTCTGCAGCTTCATATTATGATCTAAAAATAATGTACTTCGAATATTTATGATTGTTTAAGAGCAAGTTAACTATTATTATCTGAATCTCATCTAGGATAAGAAAATGATCACAATATATGTGATCTCAATCTTGAACTGAAATTGATGACCACCGATCTTAGGTAAGGATTACCTTTGCAGCTGCTTTAGGAGGGTACTGCCCACCTAGCCTTGCATCAACACATTGTTTTACTTTATCTTCGCAAAGTCTTGGAGTTGCCTGTTCATGTAACAAAACACATCACAATGAGCATGAGACTCTGATACTCTATTATCACTTGCTAATTTAGAAGTTTGGATTAAGGACCATCACAAGACCTTGAAACTATTTACACATAAGACATGATGGAATTGAGAGTGAGCGAATATGTACCCATGTCACAAGACTCTGTTGCCCTCTAGGGTAAGGTATGATCCACAGGTTTACGACCAGTCAATAGCTCTAGAAGAATAACTCCATAACTATAAACATTACTTTTAGAGCTAAGTTGTCCGGTCATCACAAACCTGCCATTAATTGGAACAAATACTGTTTATTTGGATAATCTTAAGCATTTGCTCTATGCCATTATAAAAATGGAAACATACTCTGGAGCATGATAACCAAAAGCTCCAAGAACACGAGTAGAGTGAAGTCGAGCTGTCATGTCGGGGGCCTGGTAGGAAATATCAAAGTCCACAATCTTAGCAATATCATCATCAAATACTAATACATTGCTTGACTTAATGTTACGATGAATAATATGCGGCTGTGCTTTCTCGTGTAGGTACTCAAGTCCTTTGGCTGCCCCAATGGCAATTTTCACTCTTTGAATCCATGACAGTACAGGTCCTGGTTGTGCTCCTTTAACACCTTTCCGCCCTACATTAGGAAACAAAATTGCCATGTTGTGAATACTTTGAGAGACCCAGGGATCTATGCTCAAAGACAAGTTCAAGTCCAGAGCTAATTGAATGTTAAGCATGCATAGCCCTTCCTTGACACAAGAATAGAGGTTAAAATGTACAAGCATTTAAATTGGATAAGGTTAAAATGTAGGCCAATTCATACCATGAAGTATATCATGCAGTGATCCCATGGTAGCAAATTCATAAGCAAGGGCACGAAAATTTCCATTAATGCAATAACCAAGTAGCTCCATAACATTTTCATGCTTCAACCTCGACATCATAGACACCTAGAAAAATTATTTTTAGATGACAACAAATCAAAATAAAGGTGCACAAGAAATTTAAGTTTATTATGCAAGCAGCAAACCTGCGCTAAAAATTCTTGGTCAAGTTGATTATTGGTGTCTAATTTTTTTATTGCAGTAGATTTCCCATTCTTCAAGACACCATAATATACTCTTCCGTATGATCCCTCCCCGATCAAGGTCTCAGTTCCAAAATCTTTTGTTGCTTCCTCTAGTTCATCGACAGGAATTGCAGGGATTGCAATAGGTTGAACTTTCACAATTGGAGCTCCCTCCTTAGGAGCGGGATCTAAAGCATGAATGGATCCATTATTCCCTGTATGATAATGATAGTTAGCAAATTTATAGCAAGATACTAGAATTAATAACCCGGCAAAATTTTAACCCTTTTTGAGTATGAAATCTTTTACCGCAAGCTTAGAACTAACCAAAAAGAAAAAAAAAAGAAAGGTGCATTGTTTGATGTACAAACTCAAAACTAAATTCAAAATCAGTCCATCAGCAATCCATGTAGGATATTGATATCTAGCAAAAATTATTGTAAGGGCGGCCTCACTGTGACATACAGATGCACTTCCCAGATCATGATGAATGGTTTGCATTGAAAAGCAGCATACATCACCTGCCGAATGGTTGGAAGATAAATGAACTCCAGTATCAGCCACTCTATGAAATTCATCCTCTCCACAGCAACCACAGCAACCAAAGCAAGCCATGGTTCTTCTCAAAAGCACAATTTGTTCTCTAAAGGCAACAAGTAATTAAAAGACAAATCTCTGTCATATAAAAAAAAATATATACCAATCGCAGATAACAAGTTCAAATGTTCCAACTTCCAAACAACAATTTAAACAGAGACAAAGTAGAATGGCATTCAACATCCCAGCTACTGACTGATTCATAGCTACCCATTCCCATCAATGTATGCAGTATTTTCTTTATGATTACAGTGTTATCAGATAAATTTCTCAAATGAGACTTTTTAAACAAACAAAGATCATCATCATCATCAACAACAACAACAACAACAACAACAAAGAAACGTACCTTTACTTTCGTTGACGAGCTCGGCTCAGCACCGGAGGGAAATCCAGACAATGTGCGAGAGATAGTTCTTGGCCTTTGTGCTCTCTTTTTCATAGAAAGAAATAGACTGCATGTATGACGGTAAGCTCACTCGCGGCAAGGTCTCAGGGAAAAGTCCATGTTCATCAACCTCGCTGGTTGATGTGAAGCGGTCAGCTCACCAGGCAGTGGAGCGCACTCACACGTGTGTAGACTACGGAATGCTATCGCTGACCTTGTGACCAGTTCGGACCACGTGGCATGGCTGCCCAGATTAAGTCAGTCAACCATTGGTGCGGTTACTAATTGTTCAACGTGGTCAAATGGCGAAATGATAACGTTATTCCCCATAATGGGCTGATTTCTCTCGGCCCGCAACATATGAGACTTCTGGTTTGGGCTTTGCCATTACTTAACCAGTAAAAAGACAATTGTGAAAGTTGGATGCAATTGGCTATTTAACCACCAATAATGCCAAAATAGTGTATGCTCAACCTCTATCTTGGCAAAAGCCTAGGTGATTAATATAAAGTGATTTTCTTTATATTATTTAGTTGTGTTACCAATCTAAAACCTTTCATGTTAGTACATGCTATGGCTTATCAATTTTATTTAGGGTAAATGACCCAGATGGTCACTAAAGTATGTGTCAATTCCTATTTGGGTCACTGAACTAAAAAAACTTCTATTTGAGTTACTGAACTTATTAAAATCTTCCAATCAAGTCACCC
This sequence comes from Dioscorea alata, assembly GCA_020875875.1. Classification (NCBI taxonomy): domain Eukaryota; kingdom Viridiplantae; phylum Streptophyta; class Magnoliopsida; order Dioscoreales; family Dioscoreaceae; genus Dioscorea; species Dioscorea alata. Next base: position 25,046,224 of record CM037029.1, on the reverse strand, counting down.
CACGCAAGCTGCGTTAACGGTAGTCCGAGCTGGACTGCCACCTCACAGGGCCCTCATCGCCACGTGGCTAGGACTGTTCTTCTTTCTTCTCCGGCACCCTTCTCTCGCGCCTATTTTCTTTTTTTTCCCGCCAAAATCTAAGAATGGTGAGCAAAAAAGCTGAGTTGAAGATGTTGAAATTGTTGAAGATGTTGATGGTGCACCAATGTTCAAGCTGGGTTTTCCTGAAGCATTCCTAAAGTTGTTGTAGATGTTGATTGTTCTTATTGTTATTCTTGTTAAATAACTGTTGTTGAAGTTGTTATTCCTGAAGTTGTTAAAGAACTGTTGTTATTCATTAAAAGAGCATACAATTATCATTATAATTTGCAGAAAGAGGCAGCACAAGCACAGCACAAGAGCATTTCTAAACAGATATACCATACCAACACAAGAGGAAGAAAGAGGTAGCATAAGCACATCACAAGCACATTTCTAAACAGATATAGCATACCAGCATAAGAGGCAGAAAGAGGCAGCACAAGCACAACACAAGCACATTTCTAAACAAATATACCATACCATATACTCATATCATGGCATAGGATAGGAGAGGAGAGGAATTGGGTAAAGGAGACCTATCTCCACCTCCCCATCCACGATGTCAGGATTCTGGCCATTACTCCGAGCAGCATTTCGTCGTGTGCTCCACTTGATTACTGTATCTTCCATGGGATTTAGGAAGATTGAAAACAAGAATTAGGGATTTAAGATGGAAAAGAACAATCACAAAGACGGGATAAAAATAGAAGAGAAGAGGCGCAGCTGAATAGTGACACAGTTTGTGCAGGTGTTGATGATAGGGCAAGGTTGCCTGTGAGGTGGCAGTCCAGCTCGGACTACCGTTAACGTCGCTTGCGTGGGTAACTTGATTGGAAGATTTTAATAAGTTCAGTAATTCAAATAGAAGTTTTTTTACAGTGACCTAAATAGAAATTGGCACATACTTTAGTGATCATCTGGGTCATTTACCCTTTTATTTTAAAAAAAAATCCCTCCACACGTCCTTGACTAGAACTTTATCTAATGTGATGTGACAACATAGCATGGGTGATTGCAAAACCAATAAAATTACATATTGATCCAAATTCTTTCATCTTTTACCACTATTGTTTTTAAATAATATTTGGCTTATTGTTAATAATAATAATACCTTTATTTTTAAAATTTTTTAATAATAATCGATAAACCATAATTTGTTTATTTTCTTTCACTTTTCATTTCCATTTTCAAATTGTGAATATCAGATTCTTCTTCTTTAAACAAATATATATATTTATAGCATCTTGTAAAACCACCACTAGTGAACAATTAAATAAGAATTTTGTCACTATTATTATTATTATTATTATTATTATTATTATATTTTTTTATAACAATTTTGCAGAGTTCATTGTCTTCAGAGTTGATACATTTTTAAATTATTTAATTTGGACATGATTAAATAATCACCCCTTGGCAATTATACAGTAAAAAAAACACATCTCTAATTACAAAAGAGCAATCTTAATTATTGAATGGATATAAATATAGCCTAAATATTTTATGTGGACATTCACAAATATTTACAGAGAAAAAAGTAAAAAAAAAAAAAAGTGAGTTAAGATGGGGTGAGATTTTTTAAATTTCATGTAGAGGAAGAAAAAGATGATGAAAAAATGTGATGAATGATGATAATAACGTTTGAGAATGAACAGGGGATGTTGGATAAGCATCTAATGGCCACGTCCATATATATATATATATATAATTGGAATAGGGTAATAACTGTATCTTTTACATTTATTAATTGTCAGAGTCCACGTACAATTCTTAATGAAGAGAATCAGTTTCCCTTAAATAAGATTATTTGCCATGACATTTTGGTGTTCCGGGTCAGTGAGTGAAAAAACCAACCCCGGCCAACTAGAGGTTTTTTTTAAATAAAAATAAAAATAAATAATTCAACAAGCTTTAGCTTAGTTGGTTAAAGCATTGATCATACCTTTCAAAAATAGTGGGATCGATCTCTGTTGGGACTGTTATATTGATTGTTTCCCTGACTAGTTCTAGGTCTGTGTATGTGGTGAGTTTATTGTTTTTAGTAGGGTGGGGAGGCAGGGTGGCAATTGATCATTGCTAGTCTTTCATACATGGGAGGAACCCCAATGTCACTTTATGTTTAAAACACTGGGCATATGATCAAATTGTATAATCATTTTCAAATCCATTAACTATATTTTATTAAAGCAATAATATATATATATATATATATACTCATTTTTTTCACGCGAGACAATTTAAGAAACCTTCGTCTCTGTTTTGGGACCTACTAATGAGAGCCATAACCTAGAACATCTGGCTTGAATGAAATGAGCACATCTTTTCTTCTTCATGTGCATCGAATGTGTCTATCATAATCAAAATCATTCATATGACTCTCATGTGGTTTAATGCAGCTCCAGCCCAGAGGCGAAACGGGCCAAAATAGAAGACCCGATGAGAAAGATCAAGCGAAGCTTGGAGTTCCTCTTGGCCAGGGATCCAGAGCACAGTATCCCTGTTGAGCACCCCCCTACTATGAGAGATAGCTGATGTGATGCTTTTGGACCTGCGTGGGGTCCTCCTTCGGGTTCCCCCGTGTTCTTCTTTCTTGTGTTGGCTAGTCTCTGTTTTGTTTTTTTGTTGTCTTCCCCACGTCTTGTGGGTTGTGGCTCTTGCCTTCTCTATGTATTTGCACTGTTTCTCTTTTTTAATGCATGTGGTTTATCCACTTTTTTTAAAAAAAAACAAATTATAACTGTATATATAATTTTTTATTTTACTATGAGCAACAACAATGATTTACATAAATTAAAAAAATCAAAAAAGAATTTTAAAATTCTATCAATTATAATATATAATTTTAAATGGAGTGTTTGCCGTCTAGTGTAAAAAAAATATAATATATATATGAAATCATAAATATATAGGAGGCATATACATGGGAAAAAAAATAAATTTTATAAATATATGCATGAAATCCCATTATTTTATAGAGATGTATGTGTGTGAAAATTCTTAAATTCTTTACTACTAGCACACGCTATGTTTTATTATCTATTGACGTGGAACACATGATAAATTCAATATTTAATGTCTTTTAAGGTAAGGCATCATGTTTTATTCAATAAAACTTGTTAAAAATATATATATCAACTCTATCTTTGTGGATGTAATTAGTTGACAACTGTTTTAATCCACTAACTTTTTTATAAATAAATAAAGCCACTAGTGAGTGTAAAAGTAGGCATTAACTTTTCGTTCTTTTTTTATAAAGGCTTTATTTACAAAATAAATAAATAAGTCATCTAAAATATATTAATATATATAATAAAAGAACATACAGTAACTGAGTAGTGAACTGATATAATAAAAAATAGATAGGCGGAAAAAAACAAAAAGACAAACGATGATTAGACACCTTTATAAAAAATGGAAAAGAACATAAAGGTAGATAGAACTTTTAGGTATTAACAGCTAAATTGGATTATTTACCAATGATAGCTCTGTGGTAATCACTCAGAGAATGTATAATGAGTCACCTATTACTTGGGAACCTCTCTTTAGTGTTACTGTGTGAGATGTGGATAAAAAGTTAAAATTATCGTCTGACAAAGCAGTTAATACCTTTTTTTTATTTTAATATATTAGGTTTGTTAAAAAAAAAAAAAAACAATGCAATCAAACATGGCTTATCACGTGGCAAAAGGCATGTGACATGGCTTGCCACTCCATTGTACCATTAACGGCGTTTTCTTTAGTGACTTGATTGGAAGGAAAACTAAAGTTTAATGACCCAAATAAAAATTTTTAAAGTTCAGTGACCAAAACAGGAATAACCCTATAGTTTAGTGACTATTTATTTAGTTTACCCATAATTAAAATGTAATGTATACTACCCTATCAATCGCTATGAAAAAAGATTCATAAAGTTGGTATAATGGGAAAAAGAAAAAAAAAAAAAGGAAAAAGATTTATTTAATAGATTAAAGGAAAAAAACAAGACAGCACTCTCCTCTCTATTGTGATGCACCATGGATACTCATTTAACCTTTTTAAAATACAGATTACATAGATTGCCAAAGTGCATCATTATTGAGATTCCTGGTCCTGACCTGAGATTAGTGCAGAGTTCTCGCTTGCACTTGTCCCTGGTTCAGTCTGATACGGCCACCATGAAGGATCATGATCATGATCATGAGTTGCACTGGTCTGCAGTTGACGGCCTACCAACTTCGAACAGACTCAGAACATCACAGTTTGATGGTGGTGAGGATAAAGTTGATCATGGAGAGCATAACAGTAACTGTAAGAGGATGGTTGATGTCACCAAGCTTGGAGCAGTACAGAAGAGACTCTTGATTGACAGTCTCATCAAGCACATAGAGAATGATAATCTGAGACTGTTGCAGAGGCAGAAACACAGGCTTGACAGGTATGAATATGCTTCTTTTCTTTTCATTTCATTTCATTTACTTGCATGCCCAGAGACTTGGAATTATATCCATCCACTTGTGTGTGTGTGTGTGTGTGTGTGTGTGTGTTTGTGTGTGCGCGTTTTTTTTTTTATTTTTTTATTTTCCGTAGGGTGGATGTGAAGCTACCAACCATTGAGGTGAGGTACAGTGAGCTATGTGTGGAAGCTGAGTGTCAAGTGGTTCAAGGGAAGCCTCTGCCAACTCTGTGGAATGCAACAAAAGGGTTATTCTCGGTGAGTTTCATTTTTTATGTTTATTGTTACGAACTTGGATACTGAAACTGTGGTGCTCTGTTTTGTGTTGAACAGAGTCTTTTCAGGTTTATGGGTTTGTACCATGAAGAAGCAAAGATTAGTATTATCAAAGATGTCAGTGGGATCATCAAGCCTTCCAGGTAGTTACTGAAGATTTTTTATGTCAAAAGTTTTTTGTTAATAAATGATTGGTTTTAATTAAAAATAATCACTCTTTTCTTGAACTGTAATGTCATATCAAAGTAGTACTAATTTTTTTAAAAAAAAAAAAAAATGAATAAACCACATTTATTAGAACGCAAAAACAGTACAATACCACTAGGTGTGGTATGCTAGTACAAAAGAACAACTGAAAATACAGGAAGAACAGTACTAATTTTTCTATCTCCCTGAATGAAATCAAAACCTTTTAGCTGGTGCACAGTTATATTTTGTCTATCTCTTTATCTCTTTAACAACACCTTGTGGAGTGGCCATACCTGTCTATCTTCTTTTTAGCTTTTGTAAAATAATAATAATAATCGAAAACCCTGATGCATATAGAAGCAACATATGTGGTATTTACTTTGTTGGTGTGGATAAAGAAACAGATACTGTGATGCAGGATGACACTTTTGCTTGGGCCCCCAGGATGTGGGAAAACCACTTTCCTTCTTGCTCTTTCTGGGAAACTAGATAAATCCCTCCAGGTTTTCTACTCTTTTTGAGTGCTTGTTTTCCCAGGATTATTCACCACCCACTATATATATATATGTTCTTATTTCTTGCAGATAAGAGGGGATGTTTCTTACAATGGCTTCAAACTGGAGGAGTTCATTCCAGAGAAAACAGCTTCTTATGTCAGCCAGAATGACCTGCATATTCCTGAGATGACTGTAAGGGAGATACTTGACTTCTCAGCATGTTTGCAAGGTGTGGGAAGCAGGGCAGGTAACTTTATATGTCTATTTCTTTATAGTGCTCCAGTACTTACTAAATCAACTAATTGGTGAGTTGCCTTTGCCCAACAAAAACAAAAAAGAACAGTAATAGATGATGTTTGATGAACAAAATCATGCAGAAATCATGAAGGAAGTTATTAGAAGGGAAAAGCAGGCAGGGATTGTTCCTGAACCTGACCTAGATACTTACATGAAGGTAAAACTTGAGTTTCTTTATTTTATATTTACCTCACCTCATGGCATGCTTATGTATGCTTGCTGATTTATTCAATTACTGATTGAACCAATGCTGCATGTAACACACACACACACACACACACACACACACAAATCTGAGACACATGCTTTTGGTTATATAGGCAATATCTGTGGAGGGTCTTGGAAGAAGTATTCAGACAGATTATGTTGTAAAGGTGATCCTCTTCAAGTACCTTTTTCAATGCATACCAAGCAAAGAAATGTTTTCTGTAAATGGCTAACAGTTGCAGTGTTCATGTATAATCAGATCCTGGGATTGGATATATGCGCAGATATAATGGTAGGTGATGCCACGAGAAGAGGTATCTCTGGTGGTCAGAAGAAAAGGCTGACCACAGCAGAGGTGATTGTTGGGCCAACAAGAGCTCTCTTCATGGATGAAATCTCAACTGGATTAGATAGCTCCACCACATTCCAGATTGTTACTTGCCTCCAACAAATGGCTCACATTAGTGAAGCAACTATTGTCATTTCCCTTCTCCAACCTGCACCTGAAACCTATGATCTCTTCGATGACATTATTTTGATGGCAGAGGGTAAGATTGTGTACCAGGGCCCTCGCGATCAAGTTCTTGCTTTCTTTGAAGAATGTGGTTTCAGATGTCCAGAAAGAAAAGGAGAAGCTGACTTTCTCCAAGAGGTAACAATATTGATAGTACATAACTGAATTTATACGGCTTGATTGTTTTTCGCACATATATACCATGCTTCAAAGTTTTGATTATATTCAGGTTCTGTCAAGAAAGGATCAAGAACAGTACTGGTATCATCCCCAGGAATGCTACACTTATGTTTCTGTTGATGATTTCCGGCAGCAATTTAAATCATTTCACATAGGAAAGAAGTTGGAGGAGGATCTATCAAGACCATATGATAAGTCACTGTGCCATAAAAATGCCCTCTCATTCAACCTCTATGCTCTGCCTAAATGGCAACTCTTTAAAGCTTGCATGGCCAGGGAGTTGCTTCTGATGAAGAGGAATTCACCTCTTTACATATCCAAAACCGTTCAGGTGCGCCATGAGCTACAGCTAGCAACATTCTAAGTTCATCTTCAAACATAACTCGTTGCCGTTCTGTTTTGTAGCTTGCAATTATGGCTTCCATCAGTATGACTGTCTTTTTACGAACACGGATGGGAATTGATGCAGTGCATGCTAATTACTACATGGGTTCCCTGTTTTTTGGTCTCCTCTTACTCATGGTCATTGGAATACCAGAGACAACATTTACATTGTCTAGGCTTCCGAGTTTCTACAAACAAAGAGAATATTACTTGTATCCAGCTTGGGCATATTCAATTCCAGCTATAATTCTGAAAGTTCCAGTTTCATTAATGGAGTCTTTTATTTGGACATCACTTACATACTATGTTATTGGTTATAGTCCTGAGGCCGGAAGGTATATACGCTTATATATATATATATATATATATATATATAAATATAGGCGTAGTTCAAGAATTCTCACAAATCAATTGGCATGGTCTTTCAGGTTCTTTCGTCACTTGCTCCTCCTCTTTTGTATTCATCAAATGGCTCTATCCATGTTCCGTTTCATAGCTTCCTGTCTTCAGATTGCAGTTATTTCCTTAATTGGAGGCAGTGTATCTATGTTGGTGATGCTAGTATTTAGTGGCTTTATTCTTCCTCAATGTAAGTCCAGACTTAGTGCTAGTCATAATTCAATTTCATTGAGAAAATGGACGTAGTCATGTACTTAACCAGTTTCCAACCTGCAGCCTCAATGCCGGGTTGGTTGCAATGGGGATTTTGGATCTCTCCATGCTCATATGCTGAACTTGGTTTGACATTAAATGAGTTTCTCGCACCCCGCTGGCAAAAGGTAACACTTGATTTAGTGGTATGAAACTAGTAGCTCTAGTTGGCACTCTTTGAATTTACTCTGTAGATTCCATTATCATTTTTTTTTCTTTCCTCTCAGGTTTCAGCCAAAAACATGACCTTAGGTGACCAAGTTCTGAGCAGCCGTGGGTTGCATTTCAAGAGCTACTTTTATTGGGTATCAGTGGGGGCTTTGTTGGGATATGCTTTGCTTTTCAATGTGGGATTTACTTTAGTTTTATCTTTCAAAAGACGTGAGTTTCACTTCATCATCAAATGAAGTCCTTACTCTTTTTTGTTCTCAAGTGATAATACTTTTAGAATTTCAGCTGTTGGGGTGTCCCGTGCTATTATCTCTCGTGAAAAACTCTCTCAAATGAATGGAGGAGATGATCTCCATGACGGTATCAACAAATCATCACTTGAAAGTGCCAGTGTTGTGAAAAAAACAGGTGATACCATCATATATATATATATATATATATATATATATATATATATATAATGATCATTTATGACGATGATACCTGTAACTAGTGAAGAAAGTTTCAGCAATGTCTTCTGATAGATGTTGCAGGAAAGATGATGGTCTTGCCTTTCCAACCACTCACCATAACATTTCAGGATATTGGATATTATGTTGATACTCCTCCGGTAGTTCATTTGTCATTTTAAAAGTTATTTTAGGTTATTTATGACCAGTAGCATTAATAGCAAGTGGGTTCTCTTGCCTCTCTAGGGAATGAAAGAACAAGGATATAAAGAGAAGAACCTTAAGCTACTACATAACATCACTGGAGCATTCAGACCCGGTGTTCTTTCGGTTTTGATGGGTGTAAGTGGAGCTGGGAAAACTACACTTTTGGATGTTCTCTCTGGAAGGAAAACTGGTGGCGTCATTGAAGGAGATATCAGGATTGGAGGATATAAAAAAGTACAGGAAACTTTTGCAAGAATTTCAGGTTACTGTGAGCAAACAGATGTACATTCTTCTCAAATTACGGTGGAAGAATCAGTTGTATATTCAGCCTGGTTACGGTTACCAGAGGAAATTGATTCACAGACAAGATCTGTATGTCATACAACCCTTTTTTTTTTTTTTTTTTCCGTATTTTCATGTTCAACTAAAAGAGTAGTTTGTGGATGTGATCTGCAGAAATTCGTGAATGAAGTACTTGAGACAATTGAACTTGATAGTATCAAAGATACGTTGGTTGGTGTACCAGGGGTGAATGGCCTCTCTACTGAGCAACGAAAACGACTAACGATTGCTGTTGAACTTGTAGCGAATCCTTCCATTTTATTTATGGATGAACCGACGTCAGGACTTGATGCCAGGGCAGCTGCGATTGTCATGCGTGCTGTGAAAAATGTTGCTGAAACAGGAAGAACTGTTGTTTGCACCATTCATCAGCCCAGCATTGACATATTTGAGGCATTTGATGAGGTACTGGTTTAATTTTTTGCCCAATTAAAAGAAGACAACTGCTGATAAGAGATTAAGCAACTCTGCGAATAAATGATGTACAAAAGGGGATAACAACTTATGTTGGAAGACATCTATAAAAATACTACTATTAATAATGTAACACATAGGCCATAATATAATAGAGACATAGAAGATAACATCGTAATATTATTTAACAAAATTAAGTTTCACAGATCTTTTCTTTCTTATTGCAGCTAATGCTTATAAAAAATGGTGGGAAAGTAATCTATTCTGGACCACTGGGCCGGCAATCATGTAAAGTAATTGAATATTTTGAGGCAAGTACTTCGATACTTAGTTGAACTCGCACTGTCCTGTAAATCCTGAGGGATCTCTTCACCCTCCTAGCTGCCTTTTTCGCTGCTTCTTGTACTTGTACTTTATTTTCTCTGAGCTCTTCACTGCTGGTGAGAACTCAGTTGTTTTGTTATGCTCTTCTCTGTTTGTTGTTTACCTGTTGCTCTATTTCCCTTTTAATAAAGCAGTGGTTTATCCACTTTTTTTCAAAAAAAAAAAAAACTTAGTTGAACTCGGTAATCAGATATATAGTGTAATGAAGAACTCTGAAAAGGAGGCAATTTATTACTGAAATTAAGTCATCAGATTTTGTGTTTTCTTCAACAGAGGATCCCTGGAGTTCCTAAAATCAAACAAAAATATAACCCAGCAACATGGATGTTGGAAGTTACTTCCACATCAGTTGAGCAACAACTCGGCATAGATTTTGCAGAAGTGTATGTAAATTCGACTCTTTACAGGTGAGCATAACTAGTTCATGTGATCTATTGTTCTGACTAGTTTGTTTCCAAAGCTTTCGTGTCAAGTGTGAAGATTATTCTGCTGCAGGGACAACAAAGAGCTAGTTAAGCAGTTAAGCCTACCACCACCTGGTTCAAGAGATTTGCATTTTCCTACTCGCTTTGCTCAAAATAGTTGGGTCCAATTCAAAGCTTGTCTATGGAAGCAATACTTGTCTTATTGGAGAAGTCCTTCATATAACTTGGCCCGGTTGATTTTTATGTTCATCACATCTGTGACATTCGCCCTGCTATTTTGGAATCATGGAAAGACACTGTAAGTCCTGCATATGTGTTTGCATGCTCAACCAAACCTTCAATTTGTTCTAAAATTCATCCCATACTAATGAAACTCATACTTTTGTTTCTTGATTCTGAAGAAATAATCAACAGAACTTGTTCAACATGCTTGGTTCAATGTACACCATCGTGATCTTCACTGGCATAAACAACTGTGGATCAGTAATACCATTTGTGATAGCCGGACGCAACGTCTTTTACCGCGAAAATTTTGCCAGAATGTATTCACCATGGACTTCCTCTCTTGCACAGGTAATAAACATTAGTAATTACTACCTTAAATGATCTCTGTGCTACTGATTCAATTATTTGATCAGAAAAAAATTAGTGCATTTTCAGGTTGTTATTGAGATCCCTTGTGTATTCATCCTAACACTGACATTCATGATGATCGCATACCCTGCTATTGGCTACTACTGGACAGCTTACAAATTCCTATGGTTCTTCTACACAATGTTCTGCTCATTGCTCATCTTTGTTTACCTTGGAATGCTTCTTGTTTCATTGACTCCAAATATTCAAACGACACTCGTATTGTCATCTTTTTTCTACCAAAATTTCCATCTCTTCTCTGGCTTCATCTTACCTGGCCCAGTAAGTCCAACCTTCACTGTTTCCTTGTTATTATTGAAAAGAAAAAAATTCATTTACTGTCTTATACTAACTACCATCATCTGACAATTGGACTCTGTTCTGTAACATGGACAGCATATTCCAAAGTGGTGGATTTGGTTTTACTACATCATGCCTATGTCTTGGATGTTGAATGCGCTTTTTGCATCACAGTATGGAGATATTCAGAAGGAGATAACAGTGTCGGGAGAAACCAAATCAGTGGCCATTTTCCTCCAGGATTATTTTGGGTTTCACTATGATAGACTTGGACTGGTGGCTCTTATTCTGCTTGTCTTTCCTTTCTCTTTTGCTTCTCTTTTTGCTTATTGTACAGGCAAACTTAATTTTCAGAGGAGGTGAGCTCTGTTTCATTGTAATTTAAAACACAAATTGTGGATGATGTGACAATGATACGGTAATTCCACAATGACTAATTGTGTGGTTAGATTTTCATGGATCAACAAAAATATGTGAAATAGAGTAAAATGACTTTGGAGGATGCCGCTCTTATTCAACTATCCTTTTTCCTATTGGATTTGGGCCCACTTTGTGTTTCTTTTTAACACAGCAATCCCGCTCTACTTGGAGGTTGCCGCTCTTATTCAACTATCCTTTTACCTATTGGATTTGGGCCCACTTTGTGTCTCTTTTTAACACAGCAATCCCGCTCTACTTGGAGGATGCCTGGCCCTCATGGGAGTTGTCTGGGGTTTTGCAACCAGAGGCTTTGAGAAATCTCCTCGTTAGAGCTATTTGCTGGTGTATTTGGCTAGAGCGCAACAAATGTTTTTTTTCCTTTTGATTTCTTTGATGTCTTTGCTATCATTTGTAAAATTGACAGGTTGCTCATCGCTTGGATTTCTACAACCTCCGATACTGCCAAGCTAAAACTCGAGGAACCCCTCAAGAAAATCAAGCGCAGCCGGGTTTTTTTGGGCTCCAGGGCATACTCCCAAGCTGTGTTGCCTGCCCTGGCAAGCGAGCTTGAGGACCCCTTTCTCGACGGCGCGCATAGCACCTGAGTCTACTGCCCTCCTCCACAGTGTCTTCTTCGCCATGGATGGTCCTCGTCTCATTCTTTGTGTCTTGTTTTTCTTGTCTTTTTTCGTTTTGTTTTGGATTTTTTCACTTATGGTGATCTGTCTCCCCTCTTTTTTTTCTTCGTTTCTCTCTCTGTAATTCTCTTTTGTTACAATGAATTGTGATTAATTTACGTATTAATAATAATAATAATAATAATAAAATCAATTTGACTTTATTTTATTTTATTATTATTATTTTTGGGATGAATCACAACTTTGTTAAAAAGTTGAAAACTAATGTAGAAAAACAAAAGATATATCAAATATCTGGACACTTACGCCACCATTAGTGGATGTGATCTTGAGAAAAAAAAAAAAAACATAAAACAAGTGGATAGATGTGACTCTCATAAAAGGATTGCTAATAGTGGATCATCTATCATGAGTGACATTGCAACCAAACAAGTGTCTTAGCCGACTAGCCAGTTTTGGGGTTGGATACTATCGCTTCACCCGGGTCGGTTCTATTCGCATTGAGGAACTTCATGCTTCATTTTCTTATGAAAGTAAGATATTCAAGTTTGATCATTTTTGTGTTTGGGGTTACAAATATCCAAGGACTAAACATACAATTAATTTTTATTATAAATAATATTAGTGGGAGAACATTCCAGTTGAAGAAGCAGTTACTTACTAACAACCTCTTGGTCTATTACCATTGGGTTCACTATGTAGGATATTTATGTTCTTACCAAGAAGGTAGATTCGAACCTTAACTCATGCAGAAGGCAAAAGTGGATTGAGGTTTTATAGGAAAGCAGATTTTGGAGAGAAAATAAATATCATAAAATAAAATACAATTAAATTGGTACAAAAATTGAATATACCTCTATCTTGACTTCGTTCCCTACATACTGGATATCTATTTACAAACTATTAAAACGGGTCATTAAAGACATTGGTCATATTAGAAGGGATTTTCTATGGTCGGGGCCTTGACATCGACAACCCTGATTGTAGACTTGTGAATTAGAAGAGCATTTGCCGATCTTAAGACCAAAATGGTTGGGGGATCTTAGATTTGCATAATTTCAACTGCGCTGTTGGGGAAGTGGTGGTGAAAGTTTACGAATGATTCCAACTAGGGCAGGGTTGAGGTGATACTTTTTAATTATGGAGGACTGAGATGGAATTTGTTCCCTGGTTAGAAGGGGAGGATTTCATACTTTTGGAAGGGGGCGTCAAGCTGCCTCTTGGAGTTAAGATGCTGCATTTTGAACGCTCTCTCTTCAGAAATGGAAACATTATTTTTGAAGGACTATTGGATCAATGGTAAGGCGCGGATGTATCTGTGGCATGGCCTTTTTAGTGAGAGTTGGCAGCATGACACTTCTTTAATATCAACTTTTGGGGTCGGTGATGAGAAAGTAAAAGCCAGCGACCTCCAAAGATCTGGCTAAGCTAGCACTCCTAGTTATGGCCCACGTCAACTTAGACTAGATGTTATTTATTTTAATTTTGTATCTTACAATGTATTTTGTAATTATGCTCATTTTGTACTCTACACTTTTTGTTTGACCTTTATTTATTTATTTTTCTCTATTTAGTGCCTCGCTAACCTCCTCTTTCACTTTCAATATTTATATGATTTATCTTTTTTTTTCTTTTAAGAAAACACGTGAAGCTAACTATGTATGAATCTAGAACCCGGCCTAACCAACATGCGCATAAAATGTGTGTAAAATATGAACACAGGCGGATGTTGCAGGCTATAACATTTTTATTTTCAACTCAATTGGGATTTTAAAAATAAAATATATAACTCTTTGTGTTTCTTCAATATTTAAATATAACATTACTGTTAAAGAATATCACAGATCTATTAATTATAGCCCAAACACTTAATTGAAGCTCTAAGATCAAATTCCACAAATCTCATTCAGAACAGAATATCAATCCTACAAAATCCTCAATTTTATTTTATTATTTTAAAAAAAATCAACGAGAACCTTATATTATATTTATTTAATAAAAAGCCAACTCCTAGGTGGCAACAATATATATGGAGATGATAATCTGAGACATCATCACCGCCAGTTCTCATACTGAAGATCACCATGGGTCCATGAGTTTTATGGGGACAATGAAAAAGTCCAGACTCAGGGACCTTGAAGAGATGGAAGATGCACGGAGCTCTAACAATGACACTACCAAACTTGGAGCTGCAGTGGACAAGAGCTTCTCCATTGAAAATCTCATCAAACATATTGAGAATGATAATCTCAGCCTGTTGCAGACTCAGAAACAGAGAATAGATAGGTATTAATTAAACTTCATTTCTTCTTCTTATTATATACTTAACTTAGCATTGCTTTAGAGTTATTACATAGATATATGAATATATATGTTTGTGTTATTTTGTCTGTAGGGTGGATGTGAAAGTCCCTAGTATTGAGGTGAGGTACAATAACCAATGTGTGGAAGCTGAGTTCCAAGTAGTTGAAGGAAAGCCTCTGCCAAGTCTATGGAATGGAGCCAAGGGGTCTTAATTTCTTTGTGAGTATGATTAGATTACTGCACTGCTTTTCATGCAAGGAGGCCATGCATTTATTATGCATGACATGGTAATGGTTTGTGTGGAACTGGGGCTTCTAAAGCTAGCAGGTTTCAACCATGAAGATGCAAAGGTTAGCATCATCAAAGATGTTAGATGTCAGTGGTATCATAAAGCCTTCAAGGTAAGTGTTGAGCATGCATTTTGGCACTAATTCGTTTGCAAAAATAACATGTATTGAAATAAAAATAATAATAAATAAGTATTTCTTTTTGGTACATGTCAAAGGCTAAATTTTAGCAATAAAATTTTATTTTATTTAATAAAATTTATTATAAAAAATATTATTCTATTTTTTAATAATAAATAAGCACTTACTTCTCGAGGTGCTTGTCAAAGTTTGGGGGGAAAAAAAACGTACATAAACTGTGAGTCTGTGACTGCAGGATGACCCTGCTACTGGGGCCCCCAGGATGTGGAAAGACCACTTTTCTTCTTGCTCTTGCTGGGAAACTAGATAAATCCCTCCAGGTATTCTTACTCTTTTGGAGCGCTTGTTTTTTCAAAGAATTATTAATCAGGCATTACAGAAGAATTCCGTTTTTTATTTTCTACCGTGATGTATCAAGATCAGACTCGTATGGCTACAGAACTTAGTTATTTCGTCCAGATTACAGGGGAGGTGTCTTACAATGGCTACAAACTGGGGGAATTTGTTCCTGAGAAAACATCTTCATATATCAGCCAGCATGATTTGCACATTCCTGAGATGACTGTCAGAGAGACACTCAACTTTTCAGCATGGTTTCAGGGTGTTGGCAGCAGGGCAGGTAAGTTTTTATTTTTTTTTTAATGTTTGAAGCTTACAACTTGTTCTCATAAATGTCTGATTAACAAAATCATGCAGAAATCTTGAAGGAAGTTGTTAAAAGAGAGAAACAACAAGGGATTATCCCTGATCCAGAGATTGAGCAATATATGAAGGTGTAAAAAAAAAAAAGTATATATCTACATTGCATGAATGTTAATTTATTTTCTCTTTCTGCTCCGTAGGCAATATCAGTGAAAGGATTAAGAACAAGTATTCAGACTGATTATGTGATGAAGGTGACACTCTTAATCATGACCAGATTTTAGAATGCGTTCTTATCAAAGAAAATGTTCTAACTGAGTTTTTTTTTTTCCTTAACAATGTCGTTGTGTTATCAGATCATGGGAATGGATGTATGTGCAGATATAATGGTTGGGGATGCAATGAGAAGAGGTATCTCAGGTGGTCAGAAGAAAAGACTGACCACAGCAGAGGTGATTGTTGGACCAACAAAAGCTCTCTTCATGGATGAAATTTCAACTGGATTGGATAGCTCCACCACATTCCAGATTGTCACTTGCCTACAACAAATGGCTCACATTAACAAAGCTACTATTGTCATATCCCTCCTCCAGCCTGCACCAGAAACATATGATCTCTTCGACGACATTATTGTGATGGCTGAAGGTAAGATTGTGTACCAGGGCCCTCGAGATCAAGCTCTCCCTTTCTTTGAAGAATGTGGTTTCAGATGTCCAGAAAGAAAAGGAGAAGCTGATTTTCTCCAAGAGGTAGTAACAATACTTATTACTGATAGTGCATGATTGAATAATATTGTCTTGAGAGTTTTCCCCTCATATAGACGTTGTTGCCTTGTTTTGATTGCATTCAGGTTCTGTCTAGAAAGGATCAAGAACAGTACTGGTATCGGCCACCAGAAACCTATGCTTATGTTTCTGTTGATGAATTCTGTGTGAAATTTAAATCATTTCATTTAGCAAAGAAATTGGAGGATGAGCTAGCAAAACCATTTGATAATAAGTCACGGTTTCAAAAAAATGCTCTCTCATTCAATATCTATTCTCTGCCTAAATGGGAACTGTTTAAAGCTTGCATGGCCAGGGAGTTACTCCTCATGAAGAGGAATTCGTATTTTTATGTCTTCAAAATCTTTCAGGTATGCATGAGCTCTTTGTTCTCCTAGCTAGCAATGTTCACAATCCAAATTCAAACAACTTATGCATACCCCTGCCTGTAGCTTACGGTTGTGGCTTCCATCACTATGTCCCTCTTTCTGTGAACCAGCATGGGGATCGATATCAAGCATGCTAATTACTACATGGGTTCCCTGTTTTACACAACTATACTAATCATGGTCAATGGGTCACCTGAACTAGCCATGACAGTTTCAAGGCTTCCATGTTTCTACAAACAAAGGGATCTCCTCTTCTATCCAGCATGGGCTTATGCTATTCCAGCTACCATTACAAAGATTCCAATATCACTGATTGAATCTTTGATCTGGACATCAGTGACTTACTATGGTATTGGTTACAGTCCTGAGGCAGCAAGGTTAGTTTTGAAGTGATGACTCTCTCGAACAAAGATTAATACATTCTCATCCATTGCCATGACCTTTCAGGTTCTTTCGTCAATTCTTCCTCTTGTTTGTTATTCATCAGACAGCTTTAGCCATATACCGTTTTCAAGCTTCATTTTGCCAGTCTTTAGTGGCTTCCATGTTTATTAGTTCTGTGATGTTTATGGCGTTCTTATCAACTGGTGGCTTCATTCTCCCTAGGCGTAAGTAAATTCTTGCTAGTTTGTTAGCTTTAGTGTCAGCCATAATAGTTGAACGACCCTTCTGCTTAACCAGTTTTGAACATGCAGCCTCGGGTCTCTCCATTAACATATGCAGAGGTTGGATTGACAGTTAATGAGTTCCTCACACCAAGATGGCAAAAGGTCATAATATTTTTGTTTGTGGTGCAAATCTATTTATTAATTACTTTTTTAGATTTTATAATTGCGCATGCACTTCTGCAGATGTCCATCTCAAACACAACACTTGGCAATCTTGTTTTGAGCAACCATGGATTGGTGTTCAAGAGCTACTCTTATTGGATATCAGTGGGGGCAATTCTTGGATTTGCTTTGATTTTCAATGTGGGGTTTATTTTGGCTTTGACTCTCAGAAAACGTAAGTTTTCCTTTGTCAAATTAAGCTATATATATATATATATATATATATATATCTTTTCTTTCAACTGAGAATTATGTTGGACTTTCAGCTGTTGGGAAGCCTCGTTCTGTTATCTCTCGTGAGAAGCTCTGTCAGATAAACAGCCTCAATGATTTTCATAACAATATTATGTTGCAATAACATTTGAAGATATCTGTGATTATGTTGACACACCTGTGGTAATTTATTTTCAACAATCAAAATTCATTAGCTTCATTGATATTAAGGAATTTTACCATTTACAAGTTGGCTTCTTGTACTTCAGGAAATGAAAGAACAGGGATATAGAGAGAATAAGCTCCAGCTGCTGCACAATACACAGGAGCATTCAGACCTGGTATCCTTTCAGTTTTGATGGGTGTCAGTGGAGCAGGGAAAACCACACTCCTGGATGTTCTTTCTGGAAGGAAAACCAGTGGTGTCATAGAAGGAGATATTAGAATTGGTGGATATCCTAAAGCACAAGAGACTTTTTCTAGGATTTCAGGTTACTGTGAACAGACAGACATACATTCTCCTCAAATCACTGTAGAAGAATCAGTCATCTTTTCTGCTTGGCTTCGTCTACCAAAAGACATTGGCTCAAAGACTAAATATGTACGCCATTTGAATTCTAATTCTTGTCATTTTCTTTGTTGTTGTACTAATTGTATAAATTCTCTATGATCAACAGGAATTTGTGAATGAGGTTCTTGAAACAATTGAGCTAGATGATATTAAAGACACATTAGTCGGTAGACAGGGAGTTGATGGGCTATCAACCGAGCAAAGGAAACGGCTGACAATTGCTGTAGAGCTTGTAGCGAATCCCTCCATTTTATTTATGGATGAACCAACTTCAGGACTTGATGCTAGATCAGCTGCAATTGTCATGCGAGCTGTGAAAAATGTTGCTGAAAACGGAAGAACTGTTGTTTGCACTATCCACCAGCCCAGCATTGATATATTTGAAGCATTTGATGAGGTATTAATCATATGTTTAAATACATAAAAATAAAAATAAAAGAAAATAAAATACTTGTGGACATGAAACTCCTGAAATGCTGCTTTTCTACTAAACTCTAATTTGATTACATAACAAGGCATTCATTTGGAACTAGTCTATTTCTAATTATCACGGTTTCTTTCTTGTTATTGAAGCTAATGCTAATGAAAAAGGGAGGAGAACTAATTTATTCTGGACCACTGGGGCAGCATTCAAGAAGAGTTATTGAATATTTTGAGGCAAGTACCATTTGTTCTTCAATCACTATTCTGTATCAGTTTAAATATTGCTATGGATGTCATGCCATGATGTGATCCCACTTGAGATACAAAATTGACACTTTATGCTTATCAGTTTATTTATTCCCAAGGTTCTAAGCACATTACATAAACTCAAGTCTTATTTGCAGATCTAATTGTTTCTGTATTTTGTTAATCAGAGAATTCCCGGTGTTCCAAAAATTAATGATAATTACAATCCTGCGGCATGGATGTTAGAAATTACTTCTGCATGTGTAGAGGAACAACTCGGCATTAATTTTGCACAAATCTACAGAGAGTCAACCATTTACAAGTGAGTTTAACGAGCTCATGAAATATTGAACTGCTTACCTTTTCAGATGGTCAGGGTCAATATAAATTATAATTCACCTTACCATGCTGCTGCAGTGATAACAAAGAGCTAGTTAAACAGTTAAACGCACCAACATGAGGTTCAAGAGATTTACATTTTCCTACTCGTTTTCCGCAAAATGGTTGGGAACAATTCAAAGCTTGTCTGTGGAAGCAACACTTGTCCTATTGGAGAAATCCTTCATATAACTTGCTCCAGTGGATTTTTAGTATTTTATCGGCTGTGATATTGGCAACATTGTTTTGGAAGCATGGACAGACATTGTAAGTCTCAAGCATGTGCCTCAATCCATTTAAATGAACTAATGGTATTCTGAGTTACAGTAATTGAGATAGTGTGACTTGCATGAAAATGTACAAAAATACACACACCATTATCTCACAAAATTTAGCTTGCAGAGAGCTTCTTCCTCAAATACTGATCAAATCATTCTCTTTTTATTGTTTTGGAAGAAACAATCAGCAAAGCTTGCTCAACATCCTTGGCTCACTGTATGTTGCAATAATGCTGAATGGCTACAACAACGGCTCATCGGTGATTCCCATTGTGGTAACTGAGCGGGATGTTCTCAACCGTGAAAAATATGCAGGAATGTATTCTCCATGGGCATATTCCCTTGCACAGGTATAATTCAAACCAGCAATATAAATTTGGGAAATCATGTGATATAATTAATTAAAAAGTTACTGCATTTTCAGGTGGTCATTGAGATCCCTTATATATTCATCCAAGTATTGTCATTCATGATTGTGGCATACCCAGCAATAGGCTACTACTGGTCAGCTTACAAATTCTTATGGTTCTTCTACGCCATGTTCTGCGCATTGCTCAGCTACGCTTACCTTGGAATGTTTGTTGCTTCATTGACTCCAAATGTTAAAATGGCGACCATAATCTCATCTTTCTTCTTCCAAAATTTCAATCTATTCTCTGGTTTCATTATTCCAGGCCCAGTAAGCCCAATCAACCTTAAAAACTTTACTTTGTTGTCTACGGAGAATTATGTATTGAACTTTGTTTTGTAACATGAATGAGCAGCGTATTCCAAAGTGGTGGATTTGGTTTTACTACTTCACACCAATGTCCTGGGCATTGAATGCTATCTTCTCTTCACAATATGGAGATATTCAGGAGGTGATACAAGAGTTTCGAGAAACCAAAACAGTGGCCATTTTTCTCCAGGATTACTTTGGATTTCACCATCATCAGCTTGGTAATGTGGCACTTGTTCTTCTTGCATTCCCTCTCTTGTTTTCTTCTCTTTTTATTTATTGTATTGGGAAACTCAACTTTCAATGGAGGTAAGCTCACAGAATATTTTTATTTTTATTTTTGTATAAAACTGAATAAACACTGTTTTATTAAGACTTGGTGCAATTAGTTTGATCTGGTCTCCATCACAAGGATTTTAATTACTGAGGTCTTTGTAACAATGACAAAGAAACCATGTATGTGTTTTATTAAACTATAGGAGACATTATAAAACAAAAGGGCCTTATTGTGTGAGGTAAAACACAGACAAACTAAACCAACTATTGAGGTAACAGACAAATGTTACCAACCCTGCTGCATTATCCTCTAATTAGTCTTTCTTAGTATTTAAAACCAATTCTTTGTAAGAACATACAAATCAGATAATGACCACACCCACCAATTCATGGACTTCAGTCGGACATCATCACCGGAAGACCTCATCTAGAAGAACGTAGCCATTTTTAGAACTGAGTTTTATGGGGACAATATTGAATGAGTCCTGAAGCATGTAGCTTGAAGAGATAGAAAGAGAAGATATTCACTTTCCATATCTCTGCAGCTCTTCCCATCTGTCGTAGAAGTTCCTCCATTAATAATAATATTGGTAATGTTGATCATGATCGAGAGATAAGAAGAAGAGCATCAGTAGTGTCTGACTAGGGAGAGATTAATGAAGTTGACCATGAACTCGTCACCAAATTTGGAGCTGCATTTTTTAAGAAACTCTTCACTTATCGTCACATCCAGAATAATCACAAGCTCTCGAGAGACAAAAACAGAGCACAGAGAGGTATAAAAGAGTACATATTGTATGGTTCTAGAACTAGGGTATTCCCTGATTCTGGCCGTATGACATGTGTTTTTTTAGGGACACATGTCAGACTTTGATAGATAGGTTAGAACCAGGGAATACCCTGGCTCTGAACCAGGTATGAGCTTGGTATAAAACTACACCTCTCTTGTTTTGCTGTCTTTCTTTGGTCACCTAATCACTAGACCAAATCACTCCTAGTGATTACGATTAATCTAACCTACCTAGTCTACTGTCTTGTTGTCCTTCTGGTTGTGATACTCTGCTTCTAATTTTAATTATGACTAGAATTCTGTATGGGAGACGAACTAAATAGTTCTGCATCATATGGGGGAGATAAAGATCCTGTGCTTATAAGTATGATTTAGAGTTGAACATGTGAGGCATCCTTCACAGAACAAAACCGGGAGGCTTGAGCTGCAGACAATTCTTCATATAGACAGGGTGGGGTTATTACAAATGTGATAGTTTGGTCACTTCTATTTTGTGATTTGTGAGTTTATTTGAAGATGAACCAACCAAGTTTCTCTGTTTTTTTATTTGTAATTTGTCAGTTGGTTTGAGGGTGAACTAAGCTGAAGTAGCTAAGTGGGTTGATATCCCACTTCTGATTGAATCTTACCAGGATTTTGCATAGAGCATGAACTACACAGTCCTACATTGAATAAAGGAGAGAAAGTTCTTAGGCTTACAAGTATGATCTGGACCTGACCATGTAAGGCACTTTTTATAAGTAAAATTGTGAAACCCTGTACAAAACGGATCAGAGCAGATAATTTTTCACATGAGCCAGCCTAGGTCATTACACTAGTGATGTCTATATACATTTTTTAATTATATTTCATGTCATAATTTGTCCACTTTTTTCAAAAAAAAAAAAAAAATATATATATATATATATATATATATGGCTCATGACTGGAGGTTGGTGGTAGTATTGGGGTTGTTACAACATGTTGTATTGTTGACGGTATCATCTGGGTTGAATCTTGAAAATTGATTGATTATAAAATAGCATTACTCTTAAAATTGTCAACCATCCATCCATGGATGCATGACGACTCATTTTCTCAATTTTGATGAAGATTTTTTAATATATGTACAATAATGCAATTACGGTTTTATGTTTGACAGTCTTTTTGGTTATGTGGTACACTGGTACTCATAATTAGATGGGAGACAGTTCAAATTCAACTTATACAGTGTATATTCAGATGAATTATACATTAAATCATGGTTGGTGGTGCCTGACTGCTTTTCTTTGTCGCAGTTTGTTGCATAGTACTCCAATCTCAAATTCAACAGAACTCACGGAAGCCTTTATTTCGAAGATATAAAAAAAAATAAAAACCATACCGGAGTCCAAGGTGGTTGCAAGAACCCAGAGAAAACCAAATATGAGATACGGACAAACAGATCCAACCAACCAGTTTGCATTGTGCTGTAACTAATGTCCTCCATGTCACACACCTACATTATTTAAGTTATTCAAATTAGAGAGAAGAGAGGACCAGCATTATCATCTAATTAATCATCAGCATGGAGTTTGAAGAGATAGGAACAGAAAACAGGCTCTCTTCGCATCTCCCTGCATCTCCTTACATAAATAATATTAATGGTCATGATGATGATCATGATGCAGATATAAGGAGAAGAACAACAACAATAGTGTCTGATCAGAAAGAGTTTAATGAAGTTGATCATGCTGTCACCACCAAACTTGGAGCTGCAGGTGATAAGAGACTCTTCATTGATAGTCTCATCAAACACATTGAGAATGATAATCTCAGGCTGTTGCAGAGACAGAAACAGAGAATAGATAGGTATTAATTAAACTTCATTTCTTCCTATTATATATGTAACTTAGCATTGCTAGCTTTAGAGTTGTTATATCTATATATAAACTTGTGTTATTTTGTCTGCAGGGTGGATGTGAAGGTCCCTAGTATTGAGGTCAGGTACAGTAACCTATGTGTGGAAGCAGAGTGTGAAGTGGTTGAAGGAAAGCCTCTGCCAACTCTATGGAATGCAACCAAAGGGTTTTTCTCTGTCAGTATTATTAGTACACTGCCTTTCATACATGCCTGCATGGCCTCCGTTTCTTTTGCATGTTTATATATATATATATAAAGAATGATAGTAATATATAGTTTATATATGTGGAACAGGGGCTTCTCAGGTTAACAGGTTTAAACCATGAAAATGCAAAGATTGGCATCATCAAAGATGTTAGTGGCGTCATCAAGCCTTCCAGGTAAAGAAGCATTTAAGATTCATTGATAATGCCTCATTTTAGGAGAAAAAAAAAAAACCATTGTTGTTATTATCTTCTTTAGTATAACTTACTCCTACAAATGAACTGGTGTCTGAACTCCACCTTTGTTTACTCATTTTACCCACTATATCTTTTGGCTATTTGCAAAAATGCCTTACTTCATTATAAAATTATTCTTCTATGTTTTTTTTTCCTTCAAATTTCACCAATCAACAAATTTTTATACTTTGATTTATTCATAAAATTTACCAAAAAACCATTTTACAATATTCCGTAGTTCTCTTTTTTGTTTTTAACTCTTTTTTCAATAAATAAGTTTATGTGGCAGATTTTATCATTGACTTCTAAATAAATTTTAAGATATTTTTCATGATGAACTATTATTTATATGGCAGATTTTATCACTGACTTTATTTTTTACTTGCAAAATTACTACGTGTCTATATTTTATTTTTTTGATGAAAGCTTGTTTTATTAATATTTATTTATAAGATAATATGTAGTAACACACACACACACATATATATATATATATATCACTCACATACAAATTTAATTTGAGTTAAAACCATTACTAGTTTTGCAAATTGATATAATTTTTTTATTTTTGACCCTTTGAGTTAAAAACAGTTTTTTTTATATATATATTTTTGCATACACAAAATGCCTAATCTAATCTCTTTATCAGTTTTATTTATTAGTCAAGTGGCACAAAGACATGCTCCTGTGACACTTGTATGGTATGTAATAATAATATATTTAATTTTGCCACGTGGCATGCTAAACATCATTAGTACAAAATTTTATAGCTTGTTTAAAAAACCAATTTTGGTGAGAATGGTGACGTGATTAAGTACATATATTTTTTAATAAAATAAAAATTATATACTTTTAAAATAGGAAAATGTCATGCCATATGCCATGAAAATTTGATCATGTGACAATAGCAGTAAGGCGTCATATTTAGTTGAAAGATCAGAATAAATAATAGGGTTCACTTAAGAAATTAGTAGTGACTTTCTCACCCGAGGAATTTTCATGCTGTTCTTTATGTTTATTAAAATTATCAAAATGCCACTACTTTTTCTTTTTCTTTTTCTTTTTGTAAATATATATATGTTATTATTTAAATAATCGTATGAAAATTTTATTCAAATAATACTATTAACTATTTTTAATTATTCTTTAAAATTTGAATTTAACTTTAAATCTAATTTAATTAATAATCATGCCAAATGATCATTCATTAAACAATTGTTATCATAAATTTCAGTCATATAATTTTTTTTTCCAAATCAACTAATAAATATTTCTGAAAAAAATGTTGTGCTTGCATTTTTCTTAAAAATAATGCACATGAAACCCACTGTCCAAATGGAAGTCTTATTCCTTCCCACTCTTCATACAAAAGTAAAGAAATATTATTTATGTAAAAAAAATTTTACTAAATTTATTCACACAATAAATAATAGTACCTGAGCCGGCCGAGGAGGCACTTTCTTCTCCCACGCATTAGTTTCTTATTGCTAATGGCTCGAGGAAGGCTGTTCCTGTTTCTTCTCTTTTGTTGTTGGAGTTAGTTTTTTGTGGGTCTTCTGCGAGAGTTGTTATTCCACTGTTTGTGTTATGATACGCCTTATGTCTCTCTGTGGGGATGATTTTTCCGTTTTTTTAATTGAGGGGTTTATCCATATTTAAAAAAAATAAAATAAAATAAATAATAGTTAATTTATCCGTTTTTTTTGTTTGTCAAGAAACATAAATTAATAATTGTAATTGCAGGATGACCTTGTTACTTGGTCCCTCCAGGATGTGGAAAAACCACTTTACTTCTGGCTCTTGCTGGGAAACTGGATAAATCCCTCCAGGTTTCTTACTCTTTTTGAGATCTTGTTTTCAAGAGTCATTTATCATGCATTGCAGAAAGAATCCTTTTTGTTGTTAATTCTGGTGATCATAAAAAAAAGCTTACAATCAGAGCCTCTATTCTAATGAAATTAGTAACTTCATATGCAGGTTAGAGGGGAAGTTTCCTACAATGGCTTCAAACTGGAGGAATTTGTTCCTGAGAAAACATCTTCATATATCAGTCAGAATGATTTGCATATTCCTGAGATGACTGTCAGGGAGACACTGGGCTTCTCTGCATGGTTTCAGGGTGTTGGTAGCAGAGCAGGTAAGTTACTGTGCATGTTTTTTTGATATCTTACATTAGAACAACTTGTTCTCATAGATGTCTGATGAACAAAATCATGCAGAAATCTTGAAGGAAGTTGTTAAAGGGAGAAACAAAAAGGGATTGTCCCTGATCCAGAGATTGAGCAATATATGAAGGTAAAGCAATACCACACTTTCCAAATTATGTTCCTACACTACATAAATGATAAATGTGATTCATTTTCTACTTTGCTGTAGGCGGCAGCTTCTGTGAAAGGACCAGCAACAAGTATTCAGACTGATTATGTGATGAAGGTGATACTCCTCAACATGGCCAGATTATAGAATGCATTCCAATAACAGAAATGTTCTAACAGAGGTTTTTTCCCCTTTCTTTCTAACAATGTTGTTATCAGATCATGGGAATGGATATATGCGCAGATATAATGGTTGGAGATGCCATGAGAAGAGGTATTTCTGGTGGTCAGAAGAAACGACTGACCACAGCAGAGGCGATTGTTGGGCCAACAAAAGCTCTCTTCATGGATGAAATCTCAACTGGATTAGATAGCTCCACCACATACCAGATTGTCACTTGCCTCCAACAAATGGCTCACATTACCGAAGCTACTATTGTCATATCCCTCCTTCAGCCTGCACCTGAAACCTACAATCTTTTTGATGACATTATTTTGATGGCAGAGGGTAAGATTGTTTACCAGGGCCCTCGCGATCAAGTTCTTGCTTTCTTTGAAGAATGTGGTTTCAGATGTCCAGAGAGAAAAGGAGAAGCTGACTTTCTCCAGGAGGTAAAAATATTCACAGTGCATAATTGAATTTGTAAGTCTTGATTGTTTTCTCCTCATTTATACCCTGCTGCCTTGTTTTGATTATATTCAGGTTCTGTCTAGAAAGGATCAGCAGCAGTACTGGTTTCATCCGCAAGAAAGCTACACTTATGCTTCTGTTGATGATTTCTGTCAGAAATTTAGATCATTTAATGTAAGCAAGAAGTTGGAAGAGGAGCTGTCAAAACCATATGATAAGTCACAATGCCCTGAAAATGCCCTTTCATTCAACCAATATTCTCTGCCTAAAGGAAAACTGTTAAGAGCTTGCATGGCCAGGGAGTTACTTCTCATGAAGAGGAATTCACGTCTTTACATCTTCAAAATATTTCAGGTTATATGCATGTGCTATTTGTTCTTCTGGATATCAACATTTGCACGGTCCTACTATAAATAACTAATGTTTCTGCTTTGCAGTTTGCCATTGGGGCTTCCATCAGTATGTCTGTTTTTTTGCGAACGGGCAAGAGACTTGATATTGAGCATGCTAATTACTATATGAGTTCCTTATTTTTTTCCCTTATCTTAACTATGGTCAATGGGACTCCAGAGATGGCCATGACAGTGTCGAGGCTTCCATGTTTCTATAAACAAAGAAATTTGTGTTTTTATCCAGCATGGGCATATGCCATTCCAGCTGCCATGTCAAAAGTTCCAATATCACTGATAGAATCTTTAATTTGGACATCAGTGACTTACTATGGTATTGGTTACAGTCCTGAAGCAGTAAGGTCTGTTAAGAAGTGATAATAGGCAAGTAACTAGCAAAGTAGTTGTGCATGTTTAAATTTATATGTCTAACACATTGTCATGAAATTTCAGGTTCTTTCGTCAATTTGTCATCCTCTTGGTTACCCATCAATTGGCCCTGTCTCAGTTTCGTTTTTTGGCTTCGTATTATCAGACCATAGTGGCTTCCTCTATTATTAGCTCTTTGGTATTGATGGTGATGTTAACAATTGGTGGCTTTATTCTCCCTAAAAGTGAGTAGGTTCTAGCTGCGCTGTAGTAATAATAATGATAATAATAATAATAACAATAATAATAATAATAGCAATTTATTTTTTTGATGTCAAACACAAGAAAGTTACACAACACTTGCACCTAACCAGTTTGGAACATGCAGCCTCCATACCAGGTTGGTTGAAATGGGGATTTTGGGTGTCTCCAATGACATATACAGAGATAGGATTGACAATTAATGAGTTCCTTGCACCAAGATGGCAAAAGGTACCACTTGCATTTTGTGGCATAAATCTAGTTCTTACTAAAAAATATATTAATGCTGCAATATTTTACAGATATCAGCAGGAAACTTAACAATTGGTAACATTGTTCTGAGTAACCATGGATTGCAGTTCAAGAGCAACTTTTATTGGGTATCAGTGGGGGCATTGCTTGGGTTTGCTTTGCTTTTCAATTTAGGATTCATTTTAGCTTTAACTTTCAGAAGATGTAAGTGTTCCTCCGTCAAAATGAATAAACATCTTTTATCTTTTTCTCATTTCTGTCCACTGAGAATGATCTTGAGTCTTTCAGCTGTCGGGAAGTCTCGTTGTATTATCTCTCGTGAGAAGCTTTCTGAGATAAATGGTGACAATGATGTTCAAAGTGCAGCCACCACATTTCCTGAAAGTGGCAAAGAGGCAAAAAATAAGGGTCAGATTATTACTTTGTGTAGTTTGTAATGGATGATACATGCAAAAGAAGTTCAAGGGGGTCCAATGTTGGATGTTGCAGGAAGGATGATGGTCTTGCCTTTCCAACCCCTTGCAATGACATTTCAGGATATCAGTTATTATGTTGATACGCCTCCGGTAATTTATTTTCTACCATCAAAGATGAATGAGTTCATTGATAACCAGGAACACATAACAGTTGTAACTCCTTGTACTTTGCTAGGAAATGAGAGAACAAGGATATGCCCACAAAAAGCTCCTATTGCTGAAGAACATCACTGGAGCATTCAGGCCTGGTATTCTGTCAGTTTTAATGGGTGTCAGTGGAGCTGGGAAAACTACACTGCTGGATGTTCTTTCTGGAAGGAAAACAGCTGGTTTTATTGAAGGAGATATTAGAATTGGAGGATATCCTAAAATACACAGGACTTTTGCTAGGATTTCAGGCTACTGTGAACAGACTGATATACATTCTCCTCAAATTACTGTAGAGGAATCAGTGATCTTTTCAGCTTGGCTTCGTCTGCCAAATGAAATTGACTCAAAGACAAGATCTGTATGATGTTATTTCAGCTATTATTCTGTATATATAAATAACCTTTTCTGTTAAACTGATAGAATAAATTCTATATGATCAACAGGAATTTGTGAATGAGGTTCTTGAAACAATTGAACTCGATAGTATCAAAGATGCATTAGTTGGCAGACAAGGGGTGAATGGCCTCTCTACTGAGCAAAGAAAACGACTAACTATTGCAGTGGAGCTTGTAGCAAATCCTTCCATTTTATTTATGGATGAACCGACATCAGGACTTGATGCCAGGGCAGCTGCAATTGTCATGCGTGCTGTGAAAAATGTTGCTGAAACTGGAAGGACCGTTGTTTGTACCATCCATCAACCCAGCATTCACATATTTGAGGCATTCGATGAGGTATTAGTTTTTCCTTTCAAGGAAAAAATAACAATGATAAATAAATTAAGAACTAACAAGCAATTAAGTTCAATTTAAGGCAATAACTTGTGAATAAACCACTGGTCATCACGGTTTCTTTCTTTTTATTTCAGCTAATGCTAATGAAAAAGGGAGGTGAACTCATCTATTATGGACCACTTGGTCGGTGTTCAAGTGAAGTTATCGAATATTTTGAGGCAAGCACTCTTCTTACTTCAGTCACTACTCTCTACCAGTTTAAGTATTGCCATGTGATTTCAATTTGAGCAACTGAAATGAGACTGTTTATGTTTATCACTTAAATTAATTGAGAAGGTTTTGAAATTTGAACACCAGCATGCATTGCCTCAAACTCGGTGTTAATTTTCAGATTTAATCATTTTTTCTGCATTTTCTTCAACAGAGAATTCCTGGAATTCCAAAAATCAAAGAGAATTACAACCCCGCAGCATGGATGTTGGAAGTTACTTCTTCATCTGTTGAGGCACAGCTCAGCGTAAATTTTGCACAAATCTATAGAGAGTCAACTCTGTACAAGTGAGTTCAACAAAATCACTAAGCAGAACTTTTCAATATGTTAGGGCCATTCTAGAGTAATTGTGATTCAATTCTTTACTGCCGGCTCTCATTTAATGATCGTTGTGCTGCAGTGAGAACAAGCTTCTAGTTAAACAGTTAAGCACACCGGCACCAGGTTCAAGAGACTTGCATTTTTCTACTCTCTTTCCACAAAGTGGCTTGGGCCAATTCAAAGCTTGCTTGTGGAAGCAATATTTGTCCTACTGGAGAAGTCCTTCCTATAACTGTGTGCGGCTGATATATGTTCTCTTCTCCTCTGTCTTATGTGCGACATTGTTTTGGGAGAAAGGAAAGACAGTGTAAGAAGTTTATGAGATACACACTTGCATAAACGAAGATTATTGCTAATGTTTTGAGCTTGCTAAGAGCTACTGCTACCTAAAGTACTGATGAAATTGTTTTCTTTTGTCTTTTTTTTTTTTTTAAGAAAAAATCAGCAAAACTTGTTCAACATACTTGGCTCAATGTACATTTCAGCATTGCTGAATGGCATCAACAACTGCATGCTTGTGATGCCTTTTGTGGTGACCGAGAGGGCTGTTCTTTATCGTGAAAAAATTGCAGGAATGTATTCTTCATGGGCATACTCTCTTGCTCAGGTACACTATAATTTAATTGCTTCTTTGGATCTCTTTATAGATTTGAATTCTTTATGATTTAATTGACTGAAAGTTAGTGCATTTTCAGGTGGTTATTGAGATCCCTTGTGCATTCATCCAAGTATTGTTGTTCATGATAATCGCATACCCTGCCATAGGCTACTACTGGTCAGCTTACAAATTCTTGTGGTTCTTTTATGCCTTGTTGTGCTCGTTGCTCAGCTTCGTCTACCTTGGAATGCTTGCTGTTTCATTGAGTCCAAATATTCAAGCGGCCTCCATAGTCTGCTCTTTCTTCTTTCAAAATTTAAATCTCTTCTCTGGTTTCATAATTCCTGGCCCAGTAAGTCTAATCAACTTGATAACTTTTCTTTGTTGTCAATTGAGAATTATCTACTGTTGTTCCATACTAACCCTCAGCAACTGACACTTGAGCTGTGTTGTGTGTGACATGTGCATGGGCAGCATATTCCAAAGTGGTGGATTTGGTTTTACTACATGTCACCTTTGTCTTGGGCATTGAATGGTCTTTTCACTTCACAATATGGAGATATTCAGGAGGAGATACAAGTGTTTGGAGAAACCAAAACAGTGACCCTTTTTCTCCAAGATTACTTTGGATTTCACCATGACCATCTTGGACTGGTGGCCTTGCTTCTTCTTGTCTTCCCTTTGATATTGGCTTCTCTTTTTGCTTTTTGTATTGAGAAACTCAACTTCCAGAGAAGATGAGTCAACAGTTTTTTTTCTTTTACTGTCTTCTTCCCTCTAACTCTGGCTTCAACTGGGGTCCCCGTTGTCTATGATGCTGTGATCAGATGTACCTCTTCTGTTCTCTGTCTTCTTCAGGTCACCCACTGTATTTGTGACCCTTTCCTTCCTTTGTTCTCTTTGCCATACTGATTTACCCATGGCCATGGTGGATTTTGTGGCCAGCCCTTTCTCTTCCATCACTATTTTACATTCGCTTTTATCGCCACTGTTTTTCTGGGATGTTTTTGTACTCTCCTCGTCTTTTGCAATGTTGTTTTTATTTTAATGAATGTGGTTTATTCACGAGGAAAATTTAATTAAATATTTAGATGGGAGACAGTTTAGATTCAAGTTATATGTTAAATCATGTGTCTATGACCACAAGTCTTTGTTACAGTTGGAGTACTCTTATCTCAAATTCAACAAAACTCGTAGAAGCCTTTATTTCAAAAAACCCACAGAAAGAAGAAAAATCATCTCGGAGTACCAAGTACAGATATGGTGGTTGCAGAACCAGAGAAAACCGAGATATAGACAGGCAAATGCAATTGTGCAACCAACTTTAATTGTTGTTGCAATTGGTAGTATCCTTAATATCACACACCTACACTATATAAGCAATTCAAATCAGAGAAAGAGAGAATCACCATTATCATCTAATTAGTGATGATCAGCATGGACTTCGAAGAGGTTGTGACAGAGAAGAACAGGGTCTCTTTACATCTCCCTGCAGCTCCTTCCATTGATAATATTAATGGTGATGATGATGATGCAGATATAAGAAGAACAACAGCAGTTGTGTCTGATCACAGAGAGCTTAATGAAGTTGATCATGATGTCACCACCAAACTAGGAGCTGCAGGGGATAAGAGACTCTGCATTGATAGTATCATCAAAAACATTGAGAATGACAACCTCAGGCTGTTGCAGAGACAGAAACAGAGAATAGATAGGTATTAATTAAACTTCATTTCTTCTTAGTATATATATGACTTGGCATTGCTAGCTTTAGAGTTGCTATATCTATATATATACTTGTGTTATTTTGTTTGTAGGGTGGATGTGAAAGTCCCTAGTATTGAGGTGAGGTACAGTAACCTATGTGTGGAAGCAGAGTGTGAAGTGGTTGAAGGAAAGCCTCTGTCAACTCTATGGAATGCAACAAAAGGGTTTTTCTCTGTCAGTATTATTAGTACACTACCTTTCATACATGCATGATCTCTGTTTCTTTTTGCATGTATATATATATATATATATATATATATATATATATATATATATATAACGAATGATCGTAATATATAGTTTATATATGTGGAACAGGGGTTTCTCAGGTTAACAGGTTTAAACCATGAAAATGCAAAGATTAGCATCATCAAAGATGTTAGTGGCGTCATCAAGCCTTCCAGGTAAAGAAGCATTTAAGATTTATTGACAATGTCTCATTTTATCAATAAAGGTTTGTTGTTATTATCTTCTTTATTATAACCTTATACTCCTACCAACAAACTGATGTCTTGACTCCACCTTTATCTGATTTTTCCACCCCTATATATATATTGTAAAGAGTGGTTTAATAAAAAAAAAAAGATGGATACCTATATCTTTTTGTTATCTACAAAAATATCTTATTTCATTATAAAATTATGTTTTTCTATGTTTTCTTTCTCTTTATTTCTAAAATTTATAAAAAAAGAATTTTTTTTTTACAATATCTAGAAGTTTTTTTTTACCTTTTTAATGAAAATTTAGGATATTTCGTGCTTTGATTTGTTTTCTTCCTAGTACTTTTGTCCGATTGTACGTTGTACTGTTATGTTGGTTAATTTAAATTTATGATTTATTGATTTCATCAAAAAAATTTAGGATATTTTCTATTATAAACTATCATTAGTACAACATACTTGATCCTATGTTATATCCTACCTGCAAAATAACTGCATAACTTATTTATGTTTAAATAAAAGCTTATTTTTTAATTATTTTAATAATATAGTATTATATATAACCTACTTAGACCACCTCTTCATTGGGATTTGGGAGAGTGATATTTAATTCCCTTCTAAAGTCCAGAGTTAAAATTTCTTCCAATTTAAAAGTTAAGGGTCAGTGTTTGTTCATATTTTTGTTAAAAAACATAAAAAACTCACTCTATTTGTAAATTTGATTTAAAACTATTACTTTGCCTCAAATGGATATAAATATTTATGCTGGTCGCTTAAGTCAAATTTTTTTTTTATTACATAAAATGCTCAGGAAAAACACATTCTGATGTGATGCTTACATGGTATGTAACATAGCTTTTTATTTTATTTTATTTTATTTTTAATATAAATAAATAAACTACAACTTTATTAATTAAAAAAATACAGAAAAAAGCTTAAAGAAACTAAGAAGAACAATAACAGAACACAGAAAGTAAAGAACTGGAATGGATCACCTACAAAGCTATATATAACATGCGTGTTAAAATTACTATCATTTATTTATTGTGGTGGTTGTTATATAGGTTTTTTTAGAAAAACAATTTTGATGATAATTTAAGTACATATATTTTTAACAAAAAATATATATCTTTTTAAAATGACAACACTATGTAAGGTGTCACATTTAGTTGAAAGATCAATATAAACAATCAGGTTCACTTAAGGGCTTAGCAATGACTAATTTCAAGTTGATCATCATTTTTTGCTAAAATTATCAAAATGGAACTAATTTATATATATATATATATATATATATGTTATTATTAACATATCTGTACCATAAATTTTATGTGAATACAATTAAATATTTTATTTTTAATTATTATTTAAAATTAAAATTTAATTTTAAATCTACTTTAATTAATAAATAGGCCACATAACCATTCATTAAAATATTGTCATCACTTTTTTTTTTTTTTTGTGATAAATGCTATATCATAAATTTCAATCATATAATTTTTTTCCTAGAACAAAGAATAAATATTTCTAATAGAAATAACATGCTTGTATACAAATAATTTTTTTTAAAAAAATATGAATAAGTTACAAGTGAAACTCTTAATCTTTGAATTGGGAGGGGAATGAAATAACAACTACTTAGATTACAAGGTAGGTGGAAGTCTTGTTTTCTTCTCACCCTTCAAATGAAACTGAAGAAATAAAAAGTAAAAAGTAAAAAATAAATAAAAAATAAAGACCACTCAACCAATCATGCTGACAGCACAAATAAAATTACATGTTAACTCCAAAATAATGTGTATTGTTCTGAGGAACTTTGTGTGTATTGTAATTGCAGGATGACCCTGTTACTTGGACCCCCAGGATGTGGAAAAACAACTTTTCTCCTTGCTCTTGCTGGGAAACTAGATAAATTCCTTCAGGTTTTCAGCATGCATTAGAGAATTATAAATCTTGTTTTCTTATTAATACAGTGATCATGAAGCTTAAAACCAGAGCCTCTTTTCCAATGAAATTAGTAACTTCATGCAGGTTAGAGGGGATGTTTCCTACAATGGCTTCAAACTTGAGGAACTTGTTCCTGAGAAGACATCTTCTTATATCAGTCAGCATGATGTGCACATTCCTGAGATGACTGTCAGGGAGACACTGGACTTCTCTGCTTGGTTTCAGGGTGTTGGCGGCAGAGCAGGTGAGTTTAAGTTATTGTATATGCTGATATCTTACATCAGAACAACTTGTTCTTATCAATATCTGATGAACAAAATCATGCAGAAATTTTGAAGGAAGTTGTCAAAAGGGAAAGGCAACAAGGGATTACCCCTGATCCAGAGATTGAGCAATATATGAAGGTAAAGCAAAACCACAGTTTACAAAGTATATACCTATACTGCATAAATATTGATTCATTTTCTCCTTCACTGCAGGCGGCAGCATTTGTGAAAGGACTAGAAACTAGTATTCACATTGATTATGTGATGAAGGTGACACTCTTTATCATGATCAGATTTTAGAATGCATTCCAACCAAAGAAATGATCTAACAGAGATTTTATTTTTCCCCAAACAATGTGGTTTATTTTCAGATCATGGGAATGGATATATGTGCAGATGTAATGGTTGGGGATGCCATGAGAAGAGGTATCTCTGGTGGTCAGAAGAAAAGACTGACTACAGCAGAGGTCATTGTCGGACCAACAAAAGCTCTCTTCATGGATGAAATCTCAACTGGATTAGATAGCTCCACCACATTCCAGATTGCCACTTGCCTGCAACAAATGGCTCACATTACTGAAGCCACAATTTTGATTTCCCTCCTCCAGCCTGCACCTGAAACCTATAATCTCTTTGATGACGTTATTTTGATGGCAGAGGGTAAGATTGTGTACCAGGGTCCTCGCGATCAAGTCCTTGCTTTCTTTGAAGAATGTGGTTTCAGATGTCCAGAAAGAAAAGGAGAAGCTGACTTTCTCCAGGAGGTAACAATATAGATAGTGCATAATTGAATTTACCAGTCTTGATTGCTTTCTCATCATATAAACCCAGTTGTCTTGTTTTGATTATATTCAGGTTCTGTCTAGAAAGGATCAGCGGCAGTACTGGTATCATCCACAAGAATGCTACACCTATGTTTCCACTGATGATTTCTGCAAACAATTTGTTTCATTTCATGTCAGCAAGAACTTGGGGGAGGATTTATTAAAGCCATATAATAAGTCACGTTGCTATCAAAATGGCCTCTCATTCAACAAATATTCTCTGCCTAAATGGGAATTGTTTAGAGTTTGCATGGCCAGGGAGTTGCTTCTCATGAAGAGGAATTCACGTCTTTACATCTTCAAAATCTTTCAGGTTATATTCATGTGCTATTTGTTCTCCTAGATATCAACATTTAGACAGTTGAAGTGTAAATAACTAATGATTCTACTTTGCAGTTGATCGCTGGGGCTTCTGTCAGTATGTCTGTCTTTTTCGGATCAGGCAGGAGGCTTGATGTGGAGCATGCTAACTACTGTATGGGTTCCCTGTTTTTCACACTTATCTTACATATGGTCAATGGCTTACCAGAGATAGCCTTGACAGTGTCAAGGCTTCCATGTTTCTACAAAGAAAGAGATTTCTGCTTTTATCCAGCATGGGCATATGCCATTCCAGCTGCCATTGCAAAAGTTCCAATATCACTCATAGAATCTTTGATTTGGACATCGGTGACTTACTATGGTATTGGTTACAGTCCTGAAGCAGTAAGGTTAGTTAACAAGTGATGATAGGCAAATGTCTAGCAAAATATTTGTGTATATTTGTATAAAGTTGTAACCCATTGTCACGACCTTTCAGGTTCTTTTGTCAATTTCTCATCCTCTTTGCTACCCATCAAATGGCCCTATCTCAATATCGTTTTCTGGCTTCCTATTACCAGACTTTAGTAACTTCCTCTTTTGTTGCTTCTCTGGTACTTATAATGATGTTATTAACTGGTGGCTTTATTCTTCCTAAAAGTGAGTGGATGCTTGCTGCTTCTTCTTCTTCTTCTTCTTCTTTTCCATTTTTGATATCAAACACAAAAAAATTACGCAACACTTGCACTTAACCAGTTTGGAATATGCAGCCTCCATGCCAGGTTGGTTGAAATGGGGATTTTGGGTGTCGCCATTGACATATACAGAGATAGGATTGACAGTTAATGAGTTCCTATCACCAAGATGGCAAAAGGTACCACTTGCATTTTGTGGCATAAATCTAGTTCTTACTAAAAAATTATATTAATGCTGCAATTTTTTTTTTACAGATATCAGCAGGAAACATAACAATTGGTAACATTGTTCTGAGTAACCATGGATTGGAGTTCAAGGGCCACTTTTATTGGGCATCAGTGGGGGCATTGCTTGGGTTTGCTTTGCTGTTCAATTTAGGTTTCATTTTGGCTTTAACTTTCAAAAGATGTAAGTTTTATCTGTCAAAATGAATAACTATGGACTTCTTTTATCTTTTCTCATTTCTGTCCACTGAGAATAAGCTCAAGTCTTCCAGCTGTCGGGAAGTCTCGCCCTATTATCTCTCGTGAAAAGCTTTCTGAGATAAATGGCCGCAATGATGCTCACAAGGCAGCCACTACATTTCCTGGACGTGCCAAAGAGACAAAAAATAAGGGTCAGATTATTAACTTTTTGTAGTTTATAATGAATGATACATGCAAAATAAGTTCAAGGTCTAATGTTGGATGTTGCAGGAAGGATGATGGTCTTGCCTTTCCAACCACTTGCAATGACATTTCAGGATATCAGTTATTATGTTGATACACCTCCGGTAATTTATTTCACGAGTTATCAAAGATGAATGAGTTCATTGATAATCAGTGAGATATATATAACAGTTGTAAATGACTCCTTGTACTTTGCTAGGAAATGAGACAGCAAGGATATGCTCACAAAAAGCTCCAATTGCTGCACAACATCACTGGAGCATTCAGGCCTGGTATTCTGTCAGTTTTAATGGGTGTAAGTGGAGCCGGGAAAACTACACTGCTAGATGTACTTTCTGGAAGGAAAACAGCTGGTCTCATTGAAGGAGATATTAAAATTGGAGGATATCCTAAAACACACAAGACCTTCACTAGGATTTCAGGCTACTGTGAACAGACTGACATACATTCTCCCCAAATTACTGTAGAAGAATCGGTGATCTTTTCAGCTTGGCTTCGTCTGCCAAATGAAATTGACTCAAAGACAAGATCCGTATGTTGTCATTTCAGCGATTATTCTATATATATAAGTAACCTTTTCTGTTAAACGATTGAATAAATTCTATATGATCAACAGGAATTTGTGAATGAGGTTCTTGAAACAATTGAACTTGATAGTATCAAAGATGCATTAGTGGGAAGACAAGGGGTGAATGGCCTCTCTACCGAGCAAAGGAAACGGCTAACTATTGCCATTGAGCTCGTAGCAAATCCTTCCATTTTATTTATGGATGAACCGACATCAGGACTTGATGCCAGGGCAGCCGCAATTGTCATGCGTGCCGCGAGAAATATTGCTGACACTGGAAGGACTGTTGTTTGCACCATCCATCAACCCAGCATTGACATAATTGAGACATTTGACGAGGTACAAGTCTTTTGTTTCATGGCAAAATAACAACAATAAATAAATAGACAATAAGCATGTAGTTAAGTTCAATTTAAAGCAATAACTTGTGAACAAACCACAAGTTATCATTATGGTTTCTTTCTTCTGGTATCAGCTAATGCTAATGAAAAAGGGAGGAGAACTCATCTATTCTGGATCACTTGGTGCACATGCAAGTAAAGTTATTGAATATTTTGAGGCAAGTACTCTTCTTATTTCGGTCACTATTTTTTTTTTTTTAAAAGTGGGTAAACCACTCAAAATATATTAGAGAGAGGAAAAAAAGAAAGCGATCATAAGTAGAATAACAGAACTTAGAAGAAGAACAGACGGCACAAAAGAGTTGGATGCATGCAAAGTGTTGACAATGATTAAGAGATCATATCATAATAAGAGAGGGAGACCATCCATGGCTATTTTGTCAATCAAAGGGTCTTAGGAGTCTTTGATTGGCTCCACAATTAGAGGAGGGCTCCCACTGGCACTAATTATAAGAGGTGCACAATAAATTAAGGCTATGTTTGATAATTGTCTCAAAATCCACCACCTTAAGTCTCTTCAAATCTTGGGCTATAGATAAAAAAAAAACATATAATCAATTTTAATTAGAATTGAAATGAACAAGAAGAGACAATGATTGAATATGCAGTTATTCCTCTCAAACTGAAAGTTTTCAGATAATAATTGAATGAGGAGCTCCTTGGTGTCCCGGTTTTGGGGACTCAAGTTGGGCCTCCAAGAAGATCAAACCTTAGCTATAGATGTTGGGTTCCTAGTAAGATCGAAAATGTAATAAAAGTGGTTCTAAATTTGACCGACACATAGGGGCACTGCATAATAAGTGGTTTGTTGTCTTGATAGCAATGTGACAAAAGATGCATATTGTCATAGGCATAGGGTTATAATCCCTCATCTCCAGATTTTCTAGGGAAAGGATTATCACAAGTAAACCAATTGAAAATATTGATTTTTGAGGACAAGGGCCCTTCATGAGCGTGGATCCTAGGGTATATCAACCCCATTGTTAAATAATTTATAGATTTAATCGAGAATGCCAGCCTATTTCACTTGAGAGTTTTGGTTTTGGAATTGCGTTTGAGAGGGACTGAATAGATGCCTTTAGGTATGGCCAAATCTAGAAGAAATGCCTCTTA
Source organism: Dioscorea alata (assembly GCA_020875875.1). Lineage (NCBI taxonomy): Eukaryota > Viridiplantae > Streptophyta > Magnoliopsida > Dioscoreales > Dioscoreaceae > Dioscorea > Dioscorea alata. The sequence goes on along the minus strand of CM037029.1, from coordinate 25,006,805 downwards.
GAACAGATGTGCAGGGATGGAAAGTCTGACTACAGACCGAGGCTAATAGGAGCAGAGAGGCATAGGAAAAGGAAAAAATTAGGCCATAATTCTTTAGGGGCCTTGCCATCAAGCCATATATCATACCAGAAAGAAGTAGATGTTTTGTTCCTAATAATTGGTAGCAGGCAGATGAGAAAGGTCGGTAAAATATGAGAAATCCCCACCCCACCCAGAAGCAGGACTTCGTCATAGAAGTTGAAGTGAAACGATTTGGAACTAACATCATATCTGACCGAAATAGATGGTCTGCCACTAGTTACCATTATCAAAGTCCTGAATGTTAGGGATACCCTATCCTTTTTTTTTTTCTCGTAGGACTTATGTATTCGTTTCCAAATGACTCGTCAAAAACTTTTTGGACACAGTCTAGTCCATGCCAGAAAAAGGTTCTATAAACTCTGTCAATCACACTAGAGACCCGACTAGTTAATTTAAAAGCTAATATTTAGTAGGTCGGGTTCCACTAGAGCACCCAATTTAGAAAGGTGAATCTTCCTTAAGACAAAGATATTGGGTATTCTAAAAGTACGCTTGGAGTAGATGAATAAATTAATTTCATCCAATTTTAATAATGGGGATGTCTAGATAAATTAAGGGGAGTAGATCACTATAGTAGCTAAGTCAATCTCTGGGAAGGCCAAATCGGGGATGAGAATAGACAACTCTTCCTAAATTTGTTAGCTAGATCAAAAAGCCCCTCAAAGAGGTAGACAGTTAGCTTGATGACTCTAAGATCATTAATCCTCCAGTAGTGATGATGATAACGTCATCAGCATATTGAAGATAACACATTTTGCCCTTGCCCTTTGGTCAAGGAGCCCCTGGTAAAGAATGAATGAGTGCGTGGGAAACATGATAAACAAAAATGGGGAAAGGTCTCCCTACTTAAGTCCATGCTAGTAGCACTACAAGAAAAAAATTTTGTGTCGCAAGAATGTGTCACAAATAGCGTTTTTTGTTGTAGTGTAGCAAATATAACTATGAAGCGCTCCATTGGTAAGGATGTTCACCTTAGAGGTGGAAAGAATGTTCTTAATCTAGCTAACCCAACAAAAGCTAAAGCTTCATCCTTCAAGAATATTAAGAAAGAAATCCCGGTCAATCATATCAAAAGATTTTGAAAAATTAACTTTCACCATGGAGATTCTATTTTTGATGCGTGAATATCAACTATTTAGCTGCAATGATGTTTGCAATACATCTACCCTTAATGAAGATAGATTGGGAAATGTCTGCCAGATCATTCATAAATCATTATAGTACTTAGCCAAAAAATCAAGATATTTGAAATACTTTTTAGGGCTGAGTTAATGAGGTTGATGGGCAGAAGTCAGCAATGCATTCTAAACCATCCACCCAAGTGACAAGCACAATGTAGGCCCAGTTAATACGTTCCATGTTAGCATGGTCATCATAGAAGCCATTTGCCCAGCTTAAAAAAGCTCACTCTTAACGGTGCTCCAGTATTGTTGGAAGTAGAAAATGGGATAACTTCAGTCACTATTCCGTGCCACTGTAAATATTGCCATGCTATTTCAATTGGCGCAACTGAAATCAATGTTTATGTTTCACTTTAATTAAGTCAAAAGGTTTTGAACACCAATGTGCACTGCCTTAAACTTGATGTTAATTTTCAGATTTAGCCATGTTATCTGGATTTTTTCCGTGCCACTGTAAATATTGCCATGCTATTTCAATTGGCGCAACTGAAATCAATGTTTATGTTTCACTTTAATTAAGTCAAAAGGTTTTGAACACCAATGTGCACTGCCTTAAACTTGATGTTAATTTTCAGATTTAGCCATGTTATCTGGATTTTTTTTTTTCAACAGAGAATTCCTGGAGTTCCAAAAATTAAAGAGAATTACAACCCCGCAACATGGATGTTAGAAGTTACTTCTTCATCTTTTGAGGCACAGCTCGGTGTGAATTTTGCACAAATCTACAGAAAGTCAACTCTGTACAAGTGAGTTTAACAAAATCATAAGCAGACCTTTTCTATATGTTAGGATCAATCTAGAGTAATTGTCATTCAATTCTCTAGTGCCAGCTCTCATTTAATGATCATTGTGCTGCAGTGACAACAAACTCCTAGTTAAACAGTTAAGCACACCGGCACCAGGTTCAAGAGACTTGCATTTTTCTACTCTCTTTCCACAAAATGGCTTGGGCCAATTCAAATCTTGCTTGTGGAAGCAATATTTGTCCTACTGGAGAAGTCCTTCCTATAACTGTGCGCGGCTGATATATGTTCTCTTCTGCTCTGTCTTATGTGCGGCATTGTTTTGGAAGCAAGGAAAGACATTGTAAGAAGTTTATGAGACAGACTTGCATCAATGAATATTATGCTAACATTTTGAGCTTGCAGAAAGCTACTACCACCTAAAGTACTGATCAAATTGTTCCCTTTTTTCTTTTTTTTTTTCCAAAGAAAAAATCAGCAAAACGTGTTCAACATGCTTGGCTCAATGTACATTGCAGCATTGCAGAATGGCATCAGCAACTGCTTACTTGTGATGCCTTTCGTGGAGACTGAGAGGGCTGTTTTTTATCGTGAAAAATATGCAGGAATGTATTCTTCATGGGCATACTCACTTGCTCAGGTACACTGTAATCTAGTTGCTTCTTTGGATCTCGTTATAGATTTGAATTTTTTATGATTTAATTGACTGAAATTCAGTGCAATTTCAGATGGTCATTGAGATCCCTTGTGTATTCATCCAAGTATTGCTGTTCACGATAATCGCTTACCCCGCAATAGGCTACTATTGGTCAGCTTACAAATTCTTATGGTTCTTCTACGCCATGTTGTCCATATGGCTCAGCTTCGTCTACTTTGGAATGCTTGTTGTTTCATTGAGTCCAAATATGCAAGTGGCCTCCATAGTTTCATCTTTCTTCTTTCAAAATTTCAATGTCTTCTCTGGTTTCATAATTCCGGGCCCAGTAAGTTTAATCATTAACTTGAAAACTTTTCTTTCTTATCAATTGAGAATTATCTACGTTTTTTTCCCATAATAACGTTGAGCTGTGTTCTGACATGTGCACGGGCAGTATATTCCAAAATGGTGGATTTGGTTTTACTACATGACACCTGTGTCTTGGGCATTGAATGGCCTTTTCACTTCACAATATGGAGATATTCAGGAGGAGATACAAGTATTTGGAGAAACCAAAACAGTGGCTCTTTTTCTCCAACATTACTTTGGATTTCACCATGACCATCTTGGATTGGTGGCCTTCGTTCTTCTTGTCTTCCCTTTGATGTTGGCTTCTCTTTTTGCTTGTTGCATCAAGAAACTCAACTTCCAGAGGAGATGAGTAAACAATTTTTCCCTTTTGCTTTTTTAATAAGCCAAATTAATTTCTATTTAATTAAAAAACAGCTAATAGCGTAATATTATTACTTATTTTGATACTTGATTGCTATGCTACCTTGATCTTTGAGCTGGGCTATGAAATATTAATTACCCTATTGCAAGGAAGGTGACAAAGATGATCTTGAGCGGACTTTTTTTTGTTATTTATTTATTTATTTATTATTATTTTTTAATGAAAGTCGATAAATCATAAAATTTTTAAATAAATTATGCTTTAAAAGGGGAGGTAGGTAGGTATAAGGATCTAGCGAAATCAGAGCATGAAACACTAAAGGGTGATTAGGTGACTAGGCATATAAGAGTACAAGAGAAAAGCAAAGAAGTAGACTCCCAACTGCCGCTCATAAGCACAGATCATCCATTAATGGCAGCATCTGCAAGGATAACTCTAGCATCAAACGCTTTCCGATGGATCCATGGTAGCCTCACAATATGAAGAACTAGCAAAATCTAGGTTATGTTTTTGTGGGAGATGCTATGTTTTGATGGGAAACATGGTTGCCTCCAGCTTAACACACTTTAGGTTTAGAATGCAAGAAACCAAAGAAGAAACATATGATCAATTTTAATAATAATAGTTGGTAGCAGATTAAAATAATTATTAAAAATGCGATTGTTCTACTTCAGCTAAATGTTCTAAAAACTTGCTCAAGTGAGGAGTTCCTAATTATCCTTAATAGGGGAATCCAAATTGAACTACTATAAAAACTAGACTTACCCATGGCGGTGAGGTAATTTGTAAGGTTGAAAATGTGGTTGAAACTTTCACAGTGATGCGATAGAGCATGCATATTGTGGTAGACAGAGTCTTGCAGCTAGCCTAAAAAGATTATTAAGGCCAAGATTTTATTATCCACTCAAATAAATTAAAAATAGTAATTTTGCTAGGATATGGTCCTTCCAAATCACTGATCCAGGGGTTATTTTAGTCTGTCATCATTTAGAAAACGATAGTAGGATTTAATAAAAAATTACGGATGTTCTTGCGGCTCCAAACTTTGGAGTCATCCAAACAAGAGGAGAGAAGGGATCCCCACCAAAAGTTTATCGTAATCAAATGAAGTCCCATAGAACTCGGACTGGGGAAGTTAATGCCAGAGAGAAGTCACAAATAGAGGTAGATGGATGTAATTTGTTAAGAAACAACACTAGCAAAATGTCCCAAGAGCTCTACCATTAACCTATATAGTCGTTAGTCCAAAAAGAAGTGGAGGCCCCATCCTAAATGATAGGTTGGGTGTAGACCCCAACGTGAGTAACTTTAATGACAAAGTAGTTTTATATAAATTAAAGCACTTGCAAATGTAGCACAAATATCTATCAAAGTGAAGGTTTTCTGCTAAAGCCATCTAGTTGGAGGTGTGTTAGACACTAAACCAGAGTTTCTTGAGGAAAGGTGGTGAGAGTTTGAATTAACACTTGTTTAGTGCAGCGGTAAGGCAATTGACAGTGCATGGGTAGGTGTGGAGTCAAAAACCTTGCTCGTGACTATAGTAGTACTATACATGCACTATTCATTGGGTCTCTGATATCGTGAAGTATTGTTTATTTATTGTTCACTAGGGTCCTGGTGTCGGTCCTCGTGGAAGGAGTCGTATTCTTCACTCTCTAAATTGCATGACAGTGGGGTTTACTAATGCAAAGTTATGGTCTTTGTATATCATCCTGGGCTCATGTGGCAGGTCTTCATTTGAAGACCTCACGTATCAGCCCGCCTCACATAGTTAATCCCTAGAAAGTTATTAAACTACTGTAACTGATACACTTTTATAGCTACTTATCCTTTTGACGGTGCTTGTCTCCTTTGTGAAAAAGAAAAAATATATAGAATCAACAATAAGAGAGTAGTAACTCATTTTTTTCATATGTGAGAAGTTGAGGGTTTGACTACCTCAAACAACAATAATTTAGGGTTGTGATTTGTCCATATTTATTAAAAAAAAAAACTCAACAAACCCAATAGGGGTTCAAAGGGTGGTGGATCCGGGTTCTCTTACCAATTTTCATTATCATGTATAAATATGAAAAGGGTAAATCACTCTTAGATACTCTCATTGTCGTTGTCTTGGGACCACTTAATCACAACAAGTAATTTAAAGTCGTGTTATTCTTATTTTTTTAAATATTCTTTCTCTCTTTTGTTATTGATTATTTGTTTTTTTAATAAATATAAATAAATTATATTTGTTAAAAAAATCACCAAAAATAGAATAGAAATAGTTCAATAGAAGTGGAGACTGACAAATAGTTACAACAAAACCAGAAAAAGCAACAAAAGATATATCAGAGTATTTTCTTTTATTATCCTTTTAATGGAGTATTTCATAGATATTAGGAATATAATTTTTTATTTTTTATGAGAAATATTTGATTTTTTTTTTTTTTTTTTGACAAAGGCAATAAACATCGTCCATTAAAAGATTGTCAAGAGACAAGCAAGTATAATGATATATCATTTATAGTAGCTTATCAAACACCTAGGAATTTATTAACTTTGTCAGTCGTCACATGAGACTATGAAAGTTTTGCCATGCGCATGTCTAAAAGATTTTTATGAATCAAACCAAATTAATAAATTTCTCCTACCATACAATTCTGGAGGAGAGGGATACAACATCTTCCATAAGGGACCTGCCGAATCCATTTGAAACAGTACTACCTGTGCTTGAATCTAAAAGTAAAAGTTTTGCAAATAAAAGTAAAAGTTTTGCAAATAAATAACAAGTTAAAGTTTTGCAAATAAATAAATAAATTTGAATATTACAAAAAGTCCAAAAATTATTTGGACATGTCAAAAGTATCTACAGGCTCCTTAGTAGTCTACCCCACACATCTCAAATTCTCAACCATGTTTTGAAAGGGTTGTTACAGTTTCTTTTTTGGAAAAATAGGTGATAAGCAACCCCATTTATGAAAAGTGAGGGACGTGTATAGACATGGAGTTTATGTCTTAATACATCTGTGCCTTTATCTTACGTGGATTTTGGGGTTTAATTTCAGATTCTCCTCGAAATGTACAGTTAGATAAAAGACTCAGTGCCAATAGGCCGTTTGTGATTGTTACAATTTTATCAAAATAAATTAATCATGGTTATAAAAAAATGAATAGTTTTTAAATAAATAAATAAATAAATAAGCTAAAGATCGCCCGCATAATTTGGAAAGCATATGGAAAAGCAAGATACCAACAGAAATTAAATGCCGCTTTTCATAAAATACTAAATCGCGGTCTTCCTCTCTCATTTTACAAAAGAAAGTATGACTTTATTTTCCCGCAATCATTCAATTGAAATCACTTGTTTTTTTTTGTGTCTTTTCAGTCAGTCTCCCCTTTTTATCTTGCTTAGTGTACCCTTTTATTCTCTTTTACTTTACAAAATTGCAGTGGTGGTGTTAAGCATATCATCTTGTGTTTTTTTTAAATTTTTTTAATTAATAATGCCGCATCAGGGGACAAAAACAGCAAGTGCTCGACAGCACATTACATTGTTGGAACACGCATTACATTATTGAGCTAGACACACATGAAGCAACTTTGTATAAGATAATATCACACTCAAATTTGTGATGCATCCTTCCATCAAAAACTTTTTTTCCTATTTTTTTAATGTGGATAAACCACATATAATAATAAAATGATAAAATTTAAGTGTAAGGGTTACACAATAGATAGAAATGATAGGATAGATAATAATAAAAAAAGAGATATAGAAGAACTATCTACTAGGTACGGATACAAGTAAATAAACAAGGAGTAGAGGTAGAGTAATGCAACTCCTAGGAGGAATGAAAGATGTAACATCTCTTGGATGGCATAAAAAATTCACAGATGTAGATTTAGCATACATTCGATTAGACTCTCTTGAATCATTCAAATCTCCCCCTCTGGACCCTAAAAGGTCAAGGCTTTTTTTTTTTGTAGTGGTGAGAGACTCATCTAGCTTTATTTCTTCATCTTAGGATTGTAGACACCCAAGGAATAGATATATAAATGACTTTAATCATGACCATGATTGACAATACAATTTTGTGATTGAAAATCAAGTCATTTCTCTCAAACTAAATATCCCAAAGAATGGCACATGAAAAACTGTTGCAAGTGTCTCTAGACGAGGTCCAGAGGGTAGACCTCCAGGCTCCCCACAAATCCCCAGAAGAAGTAGGAGTAGAAGCCATCCTAAATATTTGTCTGAAAAGTACCAAATGCATGCCGCAAAAGAGTACCAAATGCATGTCTACAAAATTGATGGCCAACTAATTCAGCGGTTGCCTGGCAGAGCAAACAAGTAGCAGTAGGAAGCCTATTGCATTGTTAGGCTACAAGATTTTCAAGTATGAGTATTTTATTATCCCAAGTAAATCATGTGAAAATATTTATTTTTTTTAGAGATAGGAGCCCTTCCATATAAGCGAGGTAATCGAGCAATGATAGCCACTGTCATTTAAGAAGTCATGGTTGTTAAGGGAACTGAGTACCTTCCCCCTACTAGAAACAAATAATAGACGAATAATACCGTATGTATGAATAGCATTAAGTGAAATAGTAACATACGTACAAATACTATCCTACTATAAACATAAATTACTCAGCAAATATAATAATTGAATACTGAATATAAAAACTAAAGCAAAATAAAGAAAGGAACGAACACACCATAATTTTTACGACGTTCGGCAATTTGCCTACTTCTCAGGCACCGCGACAGGACACCTTTGCATTAACTTCAAAGCTTACAAATTTTGGTAATTTTTCAATTACCTACAAATGGGAATTCCTACTTAAAGGAGCTAAACCAATATTGAAGAAGAGGAGTTTGAGAATGGGATGATCAAAACCAATAAATTAAGCCTCCATTTATAGGCTTAATCTCCAATTGTAATCCCTTCTCATACGATGTGGGACTAAAAGAAATTACTATTCATCTTTTTACAAACAAAAGCCATTCTTCATAGGGGTGTGGTTCCAACTTTTGAAGTCTTTGTTACAAGAAAGTGGCATAGATCTCCTTGAGATCAAATTCGAGAAAAAAGAATCAACCATAGGAAGAGTGGAAAGAATAGATGGGGCAAGCTTAAAAAAAGTATCCAGTTGATTTGAAGATACACTAAACAAATCTAGCCAGATGTTTTTTGGCACACATCCATTGACCCAGTGGTCAAACCAAAAGAGAGTATATTCCTCATGTCTAATGACAGGAGAAATGCATGATTTGAAGGCAAGGAGATGGTTGAGAATTCCATTCCAGAAGAATGACATTCTAGAAGGATAACGATAATGTAAATTCCAGGTCTGTTTGTATTAGAAGTAGTTAAATTGGATGACTTTAATCAACACCAGCTCAAATTAGATGTAATTTTCCATCACTAGTATCCAAGGGAGCCATTGTTGAAGTCAACAAAATTTAAAATTCCCCAGCTTTAAAATTCCCCAGCTTCTTTGCTCACAGAATTTACAAAGTCAATTCCGTTTAATAAGTTGGCATCCAAATTGTCAATATTTGATCCTCTAAAGTCCCTTATGATTCAGATGATAAATTTTAGTACCCCACCTAGGCAGTTTGAGGATGGACATTTAGTACATTGGAATGAAAGTGAGATCCAAATTTACTTGGGTGAGACACCCTCTCTAAGAGAAAGGAGTTTGGATTTCCAAGTGTAAAGTCTAGACAACTCATTTTCTCAACTTTGGTAAGGATTTTTACATTAAACGGTGCAGTAGATGCCTTTATATTTTTACATAATATTTTTACCTGCACAACTTGTCAACATATTAAGTTTTGTGGCACTCAAATAGTTAAAATTTATGAACATCCAGAATAGTAGGAAAAAAAAAACTCAGGATAAAAAAGAAATATATAGACTTAAAGAAGAATGTCTAAATATGTTTTGCAAAAAAATATAGAATTCATGTGAAAACCCCTTGCCAGTGAAAAATTAACCACTTCAACTAACTATTGTCGTAAAACAAAGTATTGACCCTCAATAAGCTTGCTAGATCATATTGCAATAGATTGCGTACGGTCATATGTGTTTTTATTTTGTCACACAGCCTAAGAATTTGTTGCCTTTTGCCTCACGAATGTGGCTTGAGCCAAACGAATGTGGAACCATTTCTATCACATATTCAATCTCCCCAACCTCCCAACCCTCTATGTGGAATGTGGTTTTCCTGGAGGAAAAATCTGGTGTTACAACATAACCCAATACCCGTACTAAAACCCTTAAACTAACAAATGCTTTGAAAGGATACGGTTCAAATCTAAGGTACACAATATATATTTAGATGAAGTATATAAATAAATCATGGATGGGCGTTGTCTGATGTCATTTATCATTTATTTGCAGTTCTTTGACACATAGTACTCCAATATCTAGTCCCACAAAACTCACATAAGCAAGAAATGAAGAAAAGAAGCATGAGATACGGGCATGCCAACCCAAGTATACAACCAACTTGTTTGTATTGTGCTGCAACAAACATCCTTGAAATCACGCAACTACGCCGTATAAGTTATACAAATCAGACGGAAGAGAGAAGCACCATGGTCATCTAACAAATGTTCACCATGGGCATTGAAGAGATAGGAACTGAGAACAGAGCCTCTTCACATCTCCCTTCAGTTCCTTCCATCTCTCATCGAAGTTTTACCACTAATAATATTAATGGTGATGGTGATAATGATGGAGAGATGAGAAGGACATCAGAAATGTTTGATCAGGGAGAGATTAATGAAGTTGATCATGATGTCACCACCAAACTTGGAACTGCAGAGGAGAAGAGACTCTTCATTGACAGTCTCATCCAACACATTGAGAATGATAATTGTAGGCTGTTGCAAAGACAGAAACAGAGACTAGATAGGCATAAAACTTCATTTCTTTTTATTATATATATAATTTAGCATTGTTTAGAGTTGCTTTATCTCTATATATACTTGTGTTATTTTGTCTGCAGAGTGGATGTGAAGCTCCCAAGCATTGAGGTGAGGTACAGTAAGTTAAGTGTGGAAGCTGAGTGCCAAGTAGTTGAAGGAAAGCCTCTGCCAACACTATGGAATGCGGCCGAAGGGGCTTTCTCTGTCAGTGTTATTATTCACTGAACTGCTTTTCTATGTTTATTTGTGGCAATATCAGATGGTAGTGTTTTGTGTGAAACAGGGGTTTCTAAGGTTAACAGCTTTTAACCATGAAAATGCAAAGGTTGGCATCATCAAAGATTTGAGTGGTATCATCAAGCCTTCCAGGTACAAGTTCTATTTTCATATATTTTTAATTGTTTATTGTCATAAAAGCTGGAGCTTCACACACCAAAATGATGTTTTCTTTTACAGGGAAAAAAGTACAAATGATATTGTTTTGTGATTGCAGATTAACTCTGTTACTTGGACCCCCAGGATGCGGAAAAACCACTTTTCTCAAGGCACTTGCTGGGAATTTAGATAAATCTCTGAAGGTTTGTCGACTCTTAATAGGATTTGTCTCCAAGGATCATTTGTGACACATTGCAGGTGTTCTTCTTTTTTTTTTAATGTAATTTATTTATTTATTTTCAGTCATCTATTCTCTGCAGGTCAAAGGGGAAGTTCTATACAATGGCTACAAAATGGAGGAATTTATTCCTGGGAAGACATCTTCTTATGTTAGTCAGCATGATCTGCACATTCCTGAGATGACAGTGAGAGAGACACTTGATTTCTCAGCACGGTTTCAAGGTGTCGGAAGCAGGGAAGGTATGTTTTTTATGTTTAATTTCTTCATATCAACAGGTTCAAAACCTTTCCAGACAATTTGTTGTAATGTTGGATTAGCAAAATCATGCAGAAATCTTGAATGAGGTTATTAGAAAAGAAAACCAGGCAGGAATTGTCCCTGAACCAGAGATTGACACATATATGAAGGCAATATCTGTCAAAGGACTGAAAACAAGTATTCAGACTGATTATGTGATGAAGGTGACACTCATCACCATCCCCAGATTGTAGAATGCATTCCAATGAAAGAAATAATCTAACAGAGGTTCTTTGTTGTATTATCAGATCATGGGAATGGATATATGTGCGGATATAATGGTTGGGGATGCCATGAGAAGAGGCATCTCTGGTGGTCAGAAGAAAAGACTGACCACAGCAGAGGTGATTGTTGGACCAACAAAAGCTCTCTTCATGGATGAAATTTCAACTGGATTGGATAGCTCCACCACATTCCAGATTGTCACCTGCCTCCAACAAATGGCTCACATTATGGAAGCTACTATTGTTGTTTCACTTCTGCAGCCTGCACCTGAAACATATGATCTCTTTGACGACATTATTTTGATGGCAGAGGGTAAGATTGTTTACCAGGGCCCTTGCAATCAAGTTCTTGCTTTCTTTGAAGAATGTGGTTTCAGATGTCCAGAAAGAAAAGCAGAAGCTGATTTTCTTCAAGAGGTAACAATATTGCCAGTGCATTATTGTATAATAAGTCTTGAGAATTTTTGCCTGTCATGTACCCTGTTGCCTTGCTTTTGATTGTATATTCAGGTTCTGTCTAGAAAGGATCAACAGCATTACTGGTATCGTCCACAAGAAACCTATACTTTTGTTTCTGTTGATGAATTCTGCAAGCAATTTAAATCATTTCACGTGGGAACGAAGTTGGAGGATGAGTTATCAAGACCATATGATAAGTCACAGTGCCATAAAAATGCCCTGGCATTCAACACATATTCTCTGCCTAAATGGGAACTGTTTAAAGCTTGCATGGCCAAAGAGTTACTTCTCATGAGGAGGAATTCATTTACTTACATTCTCAAAACTTCTCAGGTACACATGAACTATTTATTGCCATAAAGAGAAACATTCGCAGTCCAAATTCAAATTACTTATGTATGTCATCTCTGTTTTGCAGCTTTCAATTGCAGCTTTCATCTGTATGTCTATGTCTGTCTTTCCACGCCCAGGACTTGATGTTGTGCATGCTAATTACCATATGGGCTCCTTGTTTTACACACTTCTTATACTAGTAGTCCAAGGGACGCCTGAGATATCCATGACAATCTCCAGGCTTCCAAGTTTCTACAAACAGAGAGATTTCCATTTCTATCCTGGATGGGCATATGCCATCCCAGCTACCATTTCTAAGGTTCCAATGTCTCTGATACAATCTTTAATTTGGACATCAGTGACTTACTATGGTACTGGTTACAGCCCTGAGCCATCAAGGTTTGTTTACAAGCGATGTTACTCATAACAAAATTTTGATATGTTCTTACCAGTTGTCATGATCTTTCAGGTTCTTTCGCCAAGTCCTCCTCCTCTCTGTTCTTCATCAAATGGCTTTATCATTGTTTCGTTTTTATGCTTCCTGTTACCAGACTATAGAGACTGCCAATGTGATAAGTAATCTTATTTTCGTTCCAATGTTAACATGCGGTGGTTTTATTCTCCCTAGACGTAAGTGAATTCTTGCTTTTTAATTCAGGTTTTGATGTTAGGCATCAGAGTTACAATACTCCTTGTTCTTAACCAGTTTCCAACATGCAGCTTCCATACCGGATTGGTTGAAATGGGGATTTTGGGTTTCTCCATTAACATATGCAGAGATAGGATTGACGATTAATGAATTCCTTGCACCGCGATGGCAAAAGGTAACTATTTATTTTGTGGAATGAAGCATGTTGTTGATTTATTAGTCATGCATGCGCTTGTGCAGATTTCAGCCTCAAACACAACAATTGGAAACATTGTTTTAGAAAGTCATGGATTGAACTTCAAGAGCTACTTTTATTGGGTATCAGTGGTGGCATTGCTTGGATTTACTTTGCTTTTTAATGTTGGATTCATTTTGGCTTTAACTTTCAAAAAACGTGAGTTTTTTCACCGCGAAAGTGCGCACTTTCAGCTTGTCTATTAAACTAAGAATGATCTTAAACTTTCAGCTGTCAGGAAATCCCTTGCAATTATCTCTCATGAGAAGCTTGCTCACATAAATGGTGAAAATGATCTTCACAATGATATCCACCCAAAGAACAATGCAACAACCACATTTCCTGCTAGATCAAAAGAGACCAAAGATAAGAGTGAGTCTACTTCTTTGATGTACTTTATAATGAACCATGCTTTCAAATGAAGTTAAGGGAGTTTGCATGGCCTATATTTCAGGAAGGATGATGCTCTTGCCGTTCCAACCCCTGTCAATGACATTTCAGGATATCTGTTATTATGTTGATACACCTCCGGTAGTTACCTTAACTGTTGATGATCAATGAGTTCACTAATAATCAGTAATATATATCATTACTGATTGGCTACTTCGTGCTTTCCTAGCAAATGAAGGAACGTGGATATACAGGTAATAAGTTCCAGCTGTTACGCAATATCACCGGAGCTATCAGACCTGGAATTCTTTCAGTTTTGATGGGTGTCAGTGGAGCAGGGAAAACCACACTCTTGGATGTCCTTTCTGGGAGGAAAACAGGTGGTTTCATTGGAGGAGATATCAGGATCGGAGGATATCATAAAACACCGGAAACATTTGCCAGGATTTCAGGGCTACTGTGAACAAACTGACATACATTCCCCTCACATCACTGTAGAAGAGTCGGTGATCTTTTCAGCTTGGCTTCGTCTACCAAATGAAATTGACTCAAAGACAAGATCTGTATGTTGTTATTCCAATTATCATTCTTGCTATATATATATATATATCTGTGTGTGTGTGTGTGTGTGTGTGTGTGCAACTTTTTTGGCTAGACTGATTGAATAAACTCTTTATGATCCACAGGAATTTGTTAATGAGGTTCTTGAAACAATTGAGCTTGATGGTATCAAAGATGCATTGGTAGGTAGACAAGGGATAGACGGGATCTCTACAGAGCAAAGGAAAAGGCTAACAATTGCTGTGGAGCTTGTAGCAAATCCTTCCATTTTATTTATGGATGAACCGACATCAGGACTTGATGCAAGAGCAGCTGCAATTGTGATGCGTGCAGTGAAAAATGTTGCTGAAACTGGGAGGACTGTTGTCTGCACCATCCACCAACCCAGCATTGATATATTTGAGGCATTTGATGAGGTGCTATCTTTTCTGTTTCATAAAATCCCAGTTCAGACATAATTATCATGATTTCAATATTTGTGTTACAGCTCATTTTAATGAAAAGGGGAGGAGAATTAATCTACTGGGGACCATTGGGCCAGCATTCAAGTAAAGTTATCGAATATTTTGAGGCAAGTACCTTGTTTAAAGTATTGCTTAAGAGCCATAATTGAACTGTTTTATTTACGCATCTAATTGTTTCTGAATTTTGACTCTTTCTTGTACAGAGTATCCCTGGAGTTCCAAGAATCAAAGATAACTACAATCCAGCAGCATGGATGTTGGAAGTTACATCTACATCCGCCGAGTCACAACTTGGAGTAAATTTTGCACAAATATATAAGGAGTCATCGCTTTACAAGTGAGTTTAGCAAGTTTATAGTTTTAGTAGTACTTGCAGCATTAGAGTTCGTGTACTAGCTCTCTTATATAACAATGATTCTGTTGTAGTGACAACAAAGAGCTAGTTAATCAGCTAAAGATACCGGCACCAAATTCAAGAGATTTGCATTTTCCCACTCGTTTTCCACAAAATGGATGGGGGCAGTTCAAAGCTTGTTTGTGGAAGCAATACCTGTCCTACTGGAGAAGTCCTTCATATAACTTGGTCCGCATGATATTTATCTTTATCTCATCTGTGATGCTGGCAGCATTGTTTTGGAAACATGGAAAGACACTGTAAGTCCCAAACATGTGTATCTCTGCATTTTTCTTATGAATTATAGCAATCTGTTAATGATTTTTTAGCTATCAATCATTTATAATTCAGGCCTCGAGAAATTTCTTCTGCATTTTTATTTTGAGCTTGCAGCACTGCCAACATGGAATTAACCTGACAGACTAGTAACTTTCTCATAATTTTCAGTTAAATGTTATGTGCATCAGATACTGAACTTTCCAGAAAGCTACAAACTGAAATACTGATCATGTATAATCTTCAGATTGTTTTTGTTTTGTCTTTCTTTACAGAGACAATCAACAAAACTTGTTCAACATTCTCGGCTCAATGTATCTGTCAGTGATCCTCAATATCATAAACAACATGACATTAGTTATGCCTTTTGTGGCAACTGAGCGGGCTGTTCTTTACCGTGAAAAATTTGCAGGAATGTATTCTCCTTGGGCATACTCACTTGCACAGGTATTATTATTTGAACTGCTAGCTCCTCTATATCCTTTGTCCATCTGAAAATTATATGATTTTTTTTTATTGATTAAGAATTACTGCAATTTCAGGTGGTCATAGAGATCCCTTATGTATTCATCCAAGCAGTCCTGTTTACGATCACCGTATACCCAACTATCGGCTACTACTGGTCAGCTTACAAAGTCTTATGGTTTTTCTACACCATGTTTTGCGCGTTACTCAGCGCTGTTTATCTTGGAATGCTTCTTATTTCCTTGACTCCAAATGTTCAAGTGGCCTTCATACTATCATCATTTGTCAATCAAAACTCCAATATCTTCTCTGGCTTCATGATACCAGCGTCTGTGAGTTTAATCTTCAATTTTCTCTTTTTTATCATTCAAAAATATGTCACACCTTTGGAATAATCTTGTATGTTTGGTTGGTGTTCTTTGCACAGCATATCCCAAAGTGGTGGATTTGGTTTTACTATATCATGCCTATTTCTTGGGCAGTGAATGGCTTTTTCACCTCACAATATGGAGATATTCACAAAGAGATAATAGTGTTCGGAGAGACCAAATCAGTGCCCATTTTTCTCAAGGAGTACTTTGGATTTCACCATGATCGCCTTGGGATGGTTGCCATTGTTCTTCTTGCTTTCCCTCTTTTATTTTCTTCTCTTTTCGCCTATTGCATCACAAAACTGGACTTCCAGAGGAGGTGAACGTACAGCTTCTATGTGCTTGATTCAACAGTGATACTAAAGAACAAATATAAATAAATAAATAAATTGATAAGAAAACCGCAGCATCACAAAAAGAACTTTAGTCTAGTGATATTGATGTCATTGAGAAAAATGTCATATCTTATGATGATTTTCTTTTGTTGTTTGAGTAGAAGTAAGAGTTTGCTCAATTAAGAATTCGGAACATACAACTTTTGGAGCTTATATCATGAATGTATTGCATTAAACCAAAGGAGTAAAATATTAATATCAAAGATAATATTTGAAATAAACATACCACTTGTTGCTGCAGTGCCCTTTGCTAGTTCAAATCTAGAGCCATTGTATTGTGGTCACATTTTCAACTTTATTAAGTACCAAACCTCTATGGCTAAAGTTTGGTCGGTCTTCTTTTTTTTTTTTTTTTTTTTTAAAGGTGGATAAACCACTTCAATTAATCAAAAAGACAGTACAGCGAAAAACACAAGGAACATATAACTTGTCCACTAGCAGTGGACGCAACAACCCCAAAGAACACAAAACAAGGAGCAAACACAGATACAACAAGGAGACAACAGGGAAAGAGGAGACAGGCGAGGACTGTCCCAACAGCCAACTAACTCAAGTCTTGATTGTTCGCCTCCTCGGCTACAGCAGTACCACCTCCCTCCACATGTGCCACCATCTCTTAATCGTGGAAGCTCAAACTGCACCTGATAGTGATAATGGAGTCGTCAAACTTCTCCCTGGAACCCTCTGGTACAATAGATAACCAATGTAAGATCATTCTGGCACAGTTCCGAAAAATAGCAAGTGCAAATATCACATTTGCATTAAAAATACTGTCATTTCTAGCAATCCAAATGTTCCAGACAATTGCTTTTGCGATCAGCACCCCTATGTCCCGCAAGCTAGGGGCTAACAACGAACGCCAAGCACCCTAAAGCAGAGTCATACAATGGGGCGGCTTAGGCAAATGAAATAAACGCACAAAATAATCCCAGACTAAGTGAGCGACAGGACACTGAAGAAATAAGTGATCAGTGGATTCGATCTCTGCATGACATAAAACACAAGTCGCAGTTGGAAGCCGATTACATCTTCGTTTCACCAAGTTTTCAAGAGATAGAATCCTGTCCTTCCAAGCGTGCCAATTAAAAATATTGATTTTCCAAGGACAGTATCCTCGCCAGAGCCATTTATGAATCGGGCATTGCAACCCCCCATCACAAAGGAAATTGTAGAACGACTTCACCGAGAAAACCCCATTAGCGGTAAGGGACCACACCTTTTTATCAGAACCAACCCCCCGATTATTGTGGAGCTGATCCCGCATGACTACCATGTCCGGGTGGTCCCTAAAAGGTAATTCTGCCAACAAGTGTGACAGCTCACTAACAGTCCCAAGCCTATTTCTCGACGCCCTAAACCTCTCCGGCCATAAGAACATTGGAGCCCGTCCAAAAAAACCACCTATCCTGCCAAAATAGCGTCTCATGTCCCGAACTCACATTCAGAAAGACACATCCCCTGAAAGCCTGGAGGGACCGCAACACCCCTTTCCAGAAAAAGGACAATCTACCTGCCCGACACGAACCCAGATTCCAGTTGGCCCCCTGGTAATTGAAACTGATCACCCTATTAGCACTCCAAAGAGGGTCTGTCGACAATTTCCACCACCATTTTCCTAATAACGCAGAATTGAAAACCTCCAGATCCAGAATGCCCCAGCCACCTTGATCGCGGGGGCGACATAAATTTTTCCAACAAACCAGACGACCACCCGGGAGGAGATCCGGGCCAAACCACAGAAAATCTCTCCTAAGTCGATCAATTTTCTTAATGACCCAACTAGGCAATCGAAAGACAGACATCTAATAGGTTGGAATTGCCGAAAGGACCAAATTGACCAGCATTAGCCGACCCCCCAGAGAAAGATGTTGTGCCTTCCACGAAGCAAGCCTACGACTGATCTAGACAATAAGACCGTCCCAGTCCTGTTTTCAGGGTCTCCTCCCAGAAATTGGTAAGCCCATATATGTAACCGGTAACAGCCCCACCGCACAGTTGAGAGTCCTAGCCGCCTCGACTGAGGGGAGAATCCTAGAGTTACTAGTGAACAGGCAAGTTTTGGAAAAATTCGTTTCAAGCCCCGATAGCCCCTCGAAGACATAAAGTATGAGTTTGATAATCCGCAGATCCTCCAAACCACCAGTGATGAGAATCAACAAGTCATCGGCATGAGCAGGCAAGTCTCATCTTTCTTCTTTCAAAATTTCAATGTCTTCTCTGGTTTCATAATTCCCGGCCCAGTAAGTTTAATCATTAACTTGAAAATTTTTCTTTCTTATCAATTGAGAATTATCTACGTTTTTTCCCATAATAACTTTGAGCTGTGCTCTGACATGCATGGGCAGCATATTCCAAAATGGTGGATTTGGTTTTACTACATGACACCTGTGTGTTGGGCATTGAATGGCCTTTTCACTTAACAATATGGAGATATTCAGGAGAAGATACAAGTGTTTGGAGAAACCAAAACAGTGGCCCTTTTTTCTCCAAGATTACTTTGAATTTCACCATGACCATCTTGGACTGGTGGCCTTGCTTCTTCTTGTCTTCCCTTTGATGTTCGCTTCTCTTTTTGCTTATTGCATCGATAAACTCAACTTTCAGAGGAGATGATGATCTAATAATTTATTTCTTTTCTTTTTGCTTGTTAATAAGATAAATTAATTAAATTTTATTACGAGGATTATCTTTTCATGTATGTGTTTCTGTTTCTGTTTCTGTTTCTGTTTGATGTTCTGTGTGGCCTACAAATGTAGGCATATGATGTCGAACTACATTATCAAGCTTTGTTCTTTATTCTGTGTTTGTGGTGATGTGTGCATGATGCTTGAAAATAAAAAAATTCTATAACCCCAAAGAGAACCAACAGTAGTCATCAGATGGAACTAGTAGAATTACAGTAACCATGGTACTACCATGAATAGATGATCCATTCGTAAAAACATTTTTGAACAACACTACTTGATTGTACTGCACTATATCAAGATCAAAGGGTTTCAATCGGTTAGTTGTTCATTAAACATTCTAATGAGATATCACTGGTTATTAATGATTCTCTCATATTTTTCAAATATTATATATATATATAGTATTTTAATAAATTTATTATTATTATTATTTAAAAAAAATAGAGAAATCAAATCCATTCAAAATAAAAAAGGTACAAAAAATAAAACAGTCCACTAACGATCGATGAAGGCTGATAAAGAACAACAAAAAGACCAACGAAAAAAGACAACACATAAAACAATAAAGAAGTAGAATGAAATATAAAATAGTGCGCACCATGATCGTTTGTATCTGTGCAATGTCCAAAAACTCCAAGCTATGCTTAGTTGTCACAACTGAATCTTCCATTTTGGACCTCTTGACTTTTGGTGCTTCACTGGATTTCTTTTGAAGTAAAACACTTATTTTACATAATAAGTTTACCTGATAGTAAAGTAGTTATACATTACTATTAATATGAACTTCTTTCAAACTGAAGATCGATTTCTTTTGAGTTAACACTTCTTTTTCAAGTCCCACACAAGCAATTCAATCCATTACCTTCCATTTGCTTTTATTTATTATTTAAAAAAAAATCATTTGAATTTTGACCTCATGAAGTAAAAGCATGCCTTTATGAAAATAACGTATTAAAAGAAAGAAAAGGATAGCTTTCCTTACTATAAAAAACATGGATCTACCACACATATATTGATGATAAAAAGAGGTTACTGGAAAAACAAAGGAATCAGATACGGTAAGTGTGGAAACCAAATGTATAATTTTTTTTATTTTTTGATGTGAGATATTTAAAATTTTATTTTAATCATCAAACAACTCCCTTTTAATATATTTTGTGATGTATTTATTTAAAAAAAAGGGTATATGACCCTCTTTATGTTAAAAAAGAAAAGAAAGAATGATTGCCACTATCAAAAGGTTATTTAAAATTTAATAAAATTTAAACTAATGTAGAAAGTATGCACCTTTAGATAAGGAAGGAGTATAAAATATTGTTGAGTTTGGTGAAGATTTATATATTTATATAATGCAATTATCTTTATTTGCTCAATTTGACATTGTTTTTTTCTTTTCTAAAGACACCAAACACTATTAGGTAAAGGGTACAACATCATCCTCGGTGAGTTAATTTCTCTAATAAAAATTTATACATTTACTATTCTACGCATGACACAAGAGATTCATTGCACAATTTGACATTGCTTTTTTCTTTTGTATAACAACATCAAACACTACTAAGTAAGGAGTACAACATTATCCGTGAATTAATTTTTACACTGAAGTACTATAGTAATATTGTAGTGGTATAATTCATCATAGTACTGTTCAAATAGTCCTTGGCCCTATAGTGGCATTGCCACAATACAGTGATAGGGAAGGAGTAGGATTGAATCTTGAGGCTAGATAATATTCACAGTACTGTTTAAATAGGCATAGTGAGTTTTCTATGGGATGTGTTGTATTCCCCTCCTCCAGGGTTCGTATGATAAAGAGATTTATTAGCTTAGTTTGGTTTACTAAAATTTTCTAGGCATGTACGTTGGAAGATTTTTATTGCTTCATATGACACCTAACTAAGTTAATAAATTCCTAAGTGATCAATAAACAATTATAACTAATGCACCACCGTACATGCATGTCTCTTGACAACCCTTTAATAGAGTGACACTTGTTGCCTTTGTCACAAAAAAAAAAAGGCTATATTTATTGCGTAGAGTGTTAGTTTCAAAGAGGACTCAAAATCGAACACCAAAACCAATGCAAAATGAGAGCATATATGCTTATTGAGATTCTGGTTGTTATTAATCACTCGTAGTTGGTGGGTAAAGGTGAATCCTACACCAAAAATACTGATGTAGTATTGTAGCGGTATTGCATGAGTACTATTCACAAATACTGTAATGATACTATTCATACCCTGGTACAGTTCAAAGGGTTCAGTGAATTTTTTGTGGAAGATGTTGTATTCCTCCCCTCCAAAGTTAAATAACATGGAAAAATTATTAACTTGTTTTGATTTCTAAAAATATTTTTGACATACAGGTGGGATGACACACATCACCCCATGTGATTGATAAATTATTGTAACTATTGCACTGTCATACCTATCTGTCCCAACACAACACTCACTTTATGCTTTGTTTGGTTGGGGGTTTTGGGAGGTAGGGTAAAGTAAAGTTTTGGGTATAACCATGTTTGGGGGAGAGGGTAAAGGTGGAGGTAAGGGTTTAGAGGGTTAGATGGAGGTTTTAAAACCTCCATTTAACCCCCACTTTCCAACCCTCCAAATTGGAGGGTTTGGAAGGTTTTCAATAGTAACTTTTTTTTGTTGACCAAAATGCCCTTGGCCATTTACAAGAATTCCAACATAATATTATTAAGTAATATTATTATATTAATTAATTATATTAATATTATATCATTAATATAATATTGATATAATATTAATATAACTAATTAATATTATATTAATATAATAATATAATATTAATTATATAAATATAATATAATATTAATATGTTTATTTTTTAAAATTAATATTATATTAATTAAGATTAATATTATATTAATATATTTATTTTAATAATATATTATTATATTAATTAATATTATTAATTAATTAAAAAAATAAACATATTAATTAATATTAATATTATATTAATATGTTTATTTTGTTAATTAATATAGCAATAATCAAAGGAGATGTTTATATAAACAATGAGAAAATTATGTAAATTTCATGTAATTGTAAATAAAATTACAACTTTTGCCTTTCAACATAGGGGTAATTTGGTAATATTACTATAAACCTTACCTCCAATTACTTTCAAACCAAACACAACAAGGTTTTAAAACCTTCATTTACCTTACCTTGCCCCAAACAAGGAAGGTTTCAAAACCTCCTTTTACCTTCCATTATTTTACTTTACCTTACTTTACAAAACCTTCTAAAACCACCAACCAAACAAAGCATTAATGTTAGGTGATTTATTGCTTTTGTTAAAATATATATATAATAATGGGGGAGGGTATTCTTATGCAGCACGATACTTAAATCAGAGAGAAAAGAGCACCAACGTTGCCGTCTAATTAATGATCGACATGGAGTTTGAAGAGATAGCAACAGAGAACAGACTCTCACATCTCCCTGCAGCTCCTTCCATTAATCATATTAATGGTGGCGATAATGATGATCATAATCATGGTCATGATGGAGATATAACAAGAAGAAGAAGAAGAAGAAGAAGAACAGTAGCGTCTGATCAAAGAGATATTAATGAAGTTGATCATGAAGTCACCACCAAACTTGGAGCTGCAGTGGACAAGAGACTCTTCATTATTGACAGTCTCATCAAACACATTGAGAATGATAATCTCAGGCTGTTGCAGAGACAGAAACAGAGAATAGACAGGTATTATTAAACTTCATTTTCTTGTTCTGATATAGCTTCACATTGCTAGAGAGTTAATATATATACTTAGTGGTTTCTTTGCAGAGTGCATGTGGAAGTCCCTAGTATTGAGGTGAGGTACAATAACTTAAGCGTGGAAGCTGAGTGTGAAGTAGTTGAAGGAAAGCCTCTGCCAACTCTATGGAATACAGCCACAGGGTTTTTCTCTGTCAGTATTATCAGTATGCTGTTTTTCCATGCTTATTTGTGGCAATATCTGATACTTGTCTTTTGTATGAACAGGGGTTTCTTAGGTTAACAGGTTTAAACCATGAAGATGCAAAGATTGTGATCATCAAAAATGTGAGTGGTATCATCAAGCCTTCCAGGTACAAGCATCTTGTTAATAAAGACTTGCTTTTTGAATAACTTTTTCCTTATTTAATAAAAAATTTCATAATTTTTATGTTCTAATTGTTTAATTTCATAAAAGGGGGAGCTATGCACACCAAAATAATGTGCTTTCATATACTGAAAAAGAATACATATGATACTGTTTTGTGATTGCAGATTGACTCTGTTACTTGGACCCCCAGGATGTGGAAAAACCACATTCCTACAGGCACTTGCTGGGAAATTAGAAAAATCTCTCAAGGTTTGTCTACTCTTAATAGTGTCTGTCTCCAAGGATCATTTGTTACACATTGCAAATGTTATTTTTTTTTTAATGTAATTTATTTATTTGTTTTGGTCATCTATTCCCTACAGGTCACAGGGGAAGTTTCTTACAATGGTTACAAACTGGATGAATTTATTCCTGGGAAGACATCTTCTTATGTTAGTCAGCATGATCTGCACATTCCTGAAATGACAGTGAGAGAGACACTCGATTTCTCAGCAAGGTTTCAAGGTGTTGGTTGCAGGGAAGGTATGTTTTTCTGTTTAGTTTTTGTATAGTCAACAGGTTCAAAACTCTTCCAGACAATTAGTTGTAATGTTTGATTAGCAAAATCATGCAGAAATCTTGAATGAGGTTTATAGAAAAGAGAAACAGGCAGGAATTGTCCCTGAACCAGAGATTGACACATATATGAAGGCGATATCTGTCAAAGGATTAAAAACAAGTATTCAGACTGATTATGTGATGAAGGTGACACTCTTCATCATGACCAGATTTTAGAATGCATTCCAACCAAAGAAATCACCTAACAGAGTTTCCTGTTTTTTTTTTTTTTTTGTCTGAACAATGTTGTTGTGTTATCAGATCATGGGAATGGATATATGTGCGGATATAATGGTTGGGGATGCCATGAGAAGAGGTATCTCTGGTGGTCAGAAGAAACGACTGACTACAGCAGAGGTCATTGTTGGACCAACAAAAGCTCTTTTCATGGATGAAATCTCAACTGGATTAGATAGCTCCACCACATTTCAGATTGTTACTTGCCTCCAACAAATGGCTCACATTAGTGAAGCAACTATTGTCATTTCCCTTCTCCAACCTGCACCTGAAACCTATGATCTCTTCGACGACATTATTTTGATGGCAGAGGGTAAGATTGTGTATCAGGGCCCTCGTGATCAAGTTCTTACTTTCTTTGAAGAATGTGGTTTCAGATGTCCAGAAAGAAAAGGAGAGGCTGACTTTCTCCAAGAGGTAATGAGGATCAGGCATATCTATCTGATGTCAAGAGTGGCTTCTTCTGCTTTTTTTTTAATAAAAAATAATTATTATTAACACTAGTAATCCATCGCCTTTGTTTTGAGGATATTCAGGTTCTGTCCAGAAGGGATCAAGAGCAGTACTGGTATCATCCCCGAGAAACTTATACTTATGTTTCAGTTGATGGATTCTGCGAGCAATTTAAACTATTTCGCATGGGCATGAACTTGGAAGAGGAACTATCAAAACCATATGACAAGTCACAATCTCATAAGAATGCCCTCTCATTCGACATATATTCTCTGCCTAAATGGGAACTGTTTAAAGCTTGCACTAGCAGAGAGTTACTTCTCATGAAGAGGAATTCATTTACTTACATCTTCAAAATTTCTCAGGTACATATGAGCTACTTATACTCCTAAACTAAAAACATTCTCAATCCAAATTCAAATGACTTATGCCCACTGTTATTTGTAGCTTGCGATAATGGCTTCCATCTGTATGTCAGTCTTTCTGCGATCGGACATGGTACTCGATGTTGTTCACGCCGAGCACCTTATGAGCTCACTGTTTTTCACGATTATGGTACTTATGGTCAATGGCTTACCAGAGCTAACCATGACTGTTTCCAGACTTCCCTGTTTCTACAAGCAAAGAGATTTCCATTTCTATCCAGCATGGGCATATGCCATTCCAGCCACCATTTCAAAAATTCCAATATCATTGATAGAATCTTTAATTTGGACATCAGTTACTTACTATAGTATTGGTTATAGTCCTGAACCAGTAAGGTTAGTTCTGATATGATGATAGATAGTCTAACAGAGATTGTGTATAATTCTCACCATTGCCCTGAACTTTCAGGTTTTTTCACCAATTCCTCATCCTCTTTGTTGTTCATCAAGTGGCTTTATCCTTATACCGTTGTCTAGCTGCTTGTTTTCGGACTATGGTGCCTTCAATCATGTTTAGTACTATGATATGTGCGGCGATGTTAACAGTGGGCGGCTTTCTTCTTCCGAAACGTAAGTAGATTATTACTGGTTATTCAGTTTTGATGTCAAACATATACTTAACCAGTTTCCAACATGCAGCCTCCATACCAGGTTGGCTGAGGTGGGGATTTTGGGTCTCCCCATTCACATACACACAAATTGGATTGACAGTTAACGAGTTCCTCGCGCCACATTGGCAAAAGGTAATGCTTACATTTTGTGGCATCAACTCTGTTCTTGCTCTAAGCTATTCTTCAGATATTGTAGTCACGCATTTATTTCACAGGTTTCAGCCTTGAATACGACTATCGGTGATATTGTTTTGAAAAGCCATGGATTAGACTTTGAGAACTACTTGTATTGGGTAGCACTGGGGGCATTGCTTGGATTTGCTTTCCTTTTCAATTTGGGATTTGTTCTGGCTTTAACATTCAGCAGGCGTAAGTTTTCCTCTGTCAAAACCAACTAAACATGTAAACCTCATTGTTTATGTCAACTTGAGAATGATTTGGTGATTTTCAGCTATTGGGAAGTCTCGTGCTATCATCTCCAGGGAGAAGCTTTCACAAATAAATGGAGGCAACGATGTTCACAATGCAACCACCACATTTCCTGAAAGTCCCAAAAAGACTAAAAGTATATACTTTTGTGTAGTTTATAATGAATGATGCATGTAAATTGCAAAATAAGTCTAAGGAGGTCTAACGTTGGATCGATGCTGCAGGAAGGATGATGGTCTTGCCTTTCCAACCCCTTGCAATGACATTTCAGGATATCTGTTATTATGTTGATACTCCTCCGGTAATTTTTTTTAAAGTATCAAAGATCAGTGAGTTAACTGTTACAATCAGTACTATACATATGTATATCATTACTGAATGGGAACTTAATTTTTACTTTCCTAGCAAATGAGAGAACAAGGCTATACAGGGAAAAAGCTCCAGCTACTGCACAACATCACTGGAGCATTCAGACCTGGTATTCTTTCAGTTTTGATGGGTGTCAGTGGAGCAGGGAAAACTACACTCTTGGATGTTCTCTCCGGACGGAAAACTGGTGGTACTATTGAGGGAGATATTAGAATCGGTGGATATCCTAAAGTGCAAGAAACCTTTGCTAGGATTTCAGGTTACTGTGAACAGACAGACATACATTCTCCTCAAATTACTGTAGAAGAATCAGTCATCTTTTCAGCTTGGCTTCGTCTACCAAACAACATTGACTCTAAAACAAGATCTGTATGTCATTTAAACTATTCCTATGGTCATAACCTTTTTTTTTTAAACTAATAGAATAAGTTCTGAATAATCGACAGGAATTTGTGAATGAGGTTCTTGAAACAATTGAGCTTGATGATATCAAAGATGCTTTAGTCGGTACACAAGGGGTAAACGGCCTCTCTACCGAACAAAGGAAACGACTAACTATAGCTGTTGAGCTTGTAGCTAATCCTTCCATTTTATTTATGGATGAGCCTACCTCAGGACTTGATGCTAGAGCAGCTGCAATTGTCATGCGCGCTGTAAAAAATGTGGCTGATACTGGAAGGACAGTAGTTTGCACCATCCACCAGCCCAGCATCGATATATTTGAGGCATTTGATGAGGTAATAACTTTCTGAATAGTTCCTAAACCACTACTAACAATATTCAGAATGTTTTACATTAATCTTATGGAACTGTCAAAATTTTTTGTTTATATATGTCTGACTAAATTTTTCATTTCATTCTTCATATTGCAGCTAATTCTAATGAAAATGGGAGGAAGGCTGATTTATTCTGGGCCACTGGGTCAGCATTCAAGCAAAGTTGTTGAATATTTTGAGGCGAGTATTCTGCTTACTTCCATCACTATTCTCTACATGTTTATATATTGCCACAGATGTCATGTGATCTTAGGCTCTTAGCTGAGCGATTCCATTGTGCAAGGCCATAAACTTAGTATTTTCTACAAATTTAATGGTTTCTGAATTTCCATTTTCAACAGAGTATCCGTGGTGTTCCAAAAATCAAAGATAACCAGAATCCAGCAGCATGGATTTTGGAAGTTACATCTGCATCTGCTGAGGCACAACTTGAAGTGAATTTTGCACAAATTTATGAGGAGTCAACTCTTTACAAGTGAGTTTAGCAAGTTCATGTGTAAAATTTACTTGCAATGTATATATCATTCACCTACTGGCTGGCTCTCATCTAGAGATCATTATCCTGCAGTGACAATAAAGAACTAGTTAAACAGCTAAACACACCACCACCAGGTTCAAAAGATTTGCATTTTCTGACTCGTTTCCCACAAAATGAATGGGTTCAGTTCTCAGCTTGTCTGTGGAAACAATACTTGTCCTACTGGAGAAGTCCTTCATACAACTTGGTCCGGTTGATTTTTATTCTTTTCGTGTCTTTGGTAATGGCGGCATTGTTTTGGAAACAAGGGAAGACATTGTAAGTCCCTAGCATGCACCTCACACATTCAGAAATTTTTTTTTATATATATGAGATAAAATTAGCAATGTCTAACTTTTGCGTATTGTTTTCCTCTTTAATGATTGTG
Organism: Dioscorea alata; assembly: GCA_020875875.1. Lineage (NCBI taxonomy): Eukaryota > Viridiplantae > Streptophyta > Magnoliopsida > Dioscoreales > Dioscoreaceae > Dioscorea > Dioscorea alata. The sequence continues at coordinate 24,978,770 of CM037029.1, read as the reverse complement.
GTTTATCCACTTTTTCAAAAAAAAAAAAAAAAAAAATGTCTAACTTTTGCTGTTCTTTTTAATTTTTATATGAAGAAACAATCAACAGAGCCTGTTCAACATCCTTGGCTCAATGAACCAGGCAGTACTCTTCAACAGCATAAACAACTGCGCATTAGTTATGCCTTTTGTGGTAACCGAGCGTGTTGTTCTTTATCGTGAAAAATTTGCAGGGATGTACTCTCCATGGGCGTACTCATTTGCGCAGGTACTAGTGGTTCATAATTATAATTATCTGTTCTATATAAATTGTATGATTTTGATTAGTTGAAATTTACTATGATTTTTTTTTCAGGTAGTCATTGAGATCCCTTGTGCATTCATCCAAGCGCTGTTGTTCACAATCCTCGTATACCCAACTATTGGCTACTACTGGTCAGCTTACAAATTCCTATGGTTCTTGTACACCATGTTCTGTTCAATTCTCAGTTTTGTTTACCTTGGGATGCTTCTTGCTTCATTGACTCCAAATCTTCAAGTAGCCACCATATCATCATCTTTCTTTTATCAAAGCTCCACTCTTTTCTCTGGTTTCATAATCTCAGGCCCAGTAAGTCTAACCAACCTTCACTTTTCTTTGTTAGTTAACTGCCAACATATTGAACTCTGTTGGTGTTCTGTTGTGTAACTTGGACAGCACATTCCAAAATGGTGGATATGGCTTTACTACATCCTGCCTTTGTCTTGGACATTAAATGGTTTCTTCACTTCACAGTATGGAGATATTCAGCAGGAGATAACAGTGTTTGGAGAAACCAAGACAGTGGCTGTTTTTCTCCAGGATTACTTTGGGTTTCAACATGATAGACTCAGACTGGTGGCTTTGGTTCTTCTTGCCTTTCCTTTATTGTTTGCTTCTCTTTTTGCTTATTGTATAGGAAAACTCAACTTCCAGAGGAGATGAGCCTATAAAAATAAAAATAATACATATCTATATGTGAAGAAGCAGCAGCTCCAAGACTTGCTCTTGAGTGTAATAGGTACAAACTTACGAATGTGGTTCGTTACTCATATCCCCGGGATTCAAGGATAAGCTCAGCTTTTCTGATCATTATGAAAGTCAGTCAAATGTTTTTCTCTAAGTGTTTGCAGCTCCTGAAAGCAGAAGATAAAAAGTTGAAGTATTCTACTGTGCTATAAATAAAAGTTTTTAATTCCAAAGGCTTTTCATACGAGATGATGAGAGCGATCCAGATCAGCAGGTTCCAGATTAAGTCGCCGGCTTATAGAGCTGAGCATGCAATTATACCCGAGAAGGGTCATGTTATTTCTTTTTATTATTGTTTTAATTATTCTGTTTTTTTTTTTAACTATTTTTCTTTTTCTACCACTTGCTGTTTTTTATTAAAAAAAAAACTGAAACACACGAGACATTTTCCACTCCCACACAAGCATAAACGAAATACTAGAAAGAAAAAGCATATAGTATAAGATGTACAAGAGCGCTAGTAGAAAACAAATAGATCACCTAGGCCTCAAGAAGGCACTCCTACCTGGGTAATCAAGTAAACACTTAATCAAGCGCCGGTCAAAGGATCTGGAACTTGTACGTCAGGGTCACGATTATTTCGCATGGAAGGCCCTGGGAAATGGATGTTTTTTGCCGCTTGCTCTAGTTTCTGTCTTTTAGCCACATGAGCTACAAAGACCCAAAAGAGGAACACATGAATAATAGAAGCAAGTGGAATTAAATTGAAATTAAACATGCAATCATTTCTAGCAATCAAAATGTGCCACGTGATTGCTTTGGCTAAAAGAGTCCAAGCTAATCTATAAGCAGATAGAAGGTTACAAGACATGTTTTCCCACAAATCTGCCAAAGATAGCAGGGTTTGAGTTTGTCTAATGGTCTTTGCAAAGTGTAGCCAAACATTCTTCGCAAAGGGACAGTGAACGAAGAGGTGGTTCTCCGTTTCGATATCAGCATGACAGAGAACACAAATGGCAATAGGGAGTCTATTGCATCTTCTGTAAGAGAGATTTTCAAGAGTTTGGATTTTGTTATCCCAAGCCAACCAATTGAACAGGCTAATTTTTTGGGGCAATTCCTTTTTAACAAGATGGGTGTTATGCAACATCGAAGGCCTCCATCTATCAGGAAGCAATAAAAAGATCGAACCTTGAATTTCCCATTAAGGGAGAGGCTCCAAGATTTAGTTTCTTGATTGGGAGGGTTGGGTGACATAATACAATTACATGTATCATTTAAAAATGAGTCTAGCTCTGGAGGGTTTACCTCCAAAAAAGATAACAACATTTCTTTGATCGAGCCCTTGGAAATTGGGATTGTAGGTAGAGTTTTGGCCAAAGGTCCTTTGGAGCTCTCTCTGAGTACCATTTGTCATGTCAAAAAAGGGTGGTGTTACCGTTGCCAATAGTAGAAGTAATATTGGTTCTAAAAGTGGCAACTGAACTTTGAATGCTTGCCAGAAAAAGGATGCTCTCCTTTGTTGTAAAATGTGGAGATTCCAGGTTGGTGTTTGTTGGAAGTAATTACACTGAATGATATGTGCACCACACCAGTAATTTTCGGAGAGGATTTTCCACCACCACTTACCTAAGAGTGTGTTGTTAAAGCATTCCAAGTTAAGAATTGCCCATCCGCCTTGTTCCCATGGTCTACACAAACGATACCAATTTACCAATTAGTATTTGGGTTTTTCAATCTTAGGGCCTCTCCAAAGAAAGACTCTTCCAATGTGATCAATGATTTTTCTCACCCAGATAAGGAGTTTGAAGATGGACATCCAGTATGAAGAAATGGATGCCAACACTGAGTTAATCAAAGTGATTCTAAGAAGAAATTTTTTTTCCCAAGATGGTAGTCTCGATCTTTTGTTAGTTTAATATAAAGTTGTGATTCATCCCATTTTTTAATTTTTTTTAATAAATAGATAATAAACACTTCCATTTTAAATAAAAATAAAAAAATATGCAGACGAGAAACACCCCATTTATCTCTTTTTTCCTTCTTTATTGTTTTGGTATTTGATTTTTATGAGTACATTAATCCTGTTAATCACCTTCTAATCTTTGTTTGGTCCTTGTATTTTCTCCTATTTTTTATTGGTTTTTTTTCACTTGTGAGATGTTGACCAGTTCTATAATGGTTTTTTTTTTTTTTTTTTTTTTTTTTTTTTTGAGAAAGTGGATAAACCACGTAGATTACTTAAAATAAAAACAATACAAGAGACACATAGCACATTTACATCCAAAAGTGACCACTAGCTGTGGTACCAAAGACAAAACAAAACAAGGGAACATGAAACAGAACACAGAACACATGCTTTTTTATCCTTCAAGACGAAAATCTAAGGAAAAGGCAAAGTCATTGGCTTATCAAATTATCTATCGAACAGTGAAAAAGACAACAACATGCCTGGGGGCAAGAAACTACCCCCAACTCCTCTCCTCTTCTCAAAAGCCTCTATCCTGCTGCCTAAGAGGGTGCCTCCTCGGCAGGCGCCACCGCCTCACGCTGCTCATGAAACTCCAGGCTTCGCCTGATGATGTTCATAGGGTCTTCAAGTTTCTCTCTGGCGCCTACTGCAATCACTGGATACCAAGAAAGAATCATACGATCACATTTCGAGATCACAGCAGACACAGATATAGCATTAGCATTAAACACACAATCATTTCGCGCAAGCCAGATGTTCCAACATATTGCTTTCCCAGCCCATTCCCCAATCATCCTGTGACCCTGTCCCAGACTCTCCCGCCAAGAACCCCAGATTTGATGCATGTAAAGTGGCGGTTCAGGTAGGTGGAGCAGCAAAATAAAGTAGTTCCAGACGGAACTAGCGAACGGACATTGCAAAAACAGGTGATCTACAGTTTCAATTCCCGCATTACACATTACACATGTAGCCGTTGGGAGCTTATTACATCCTCACAAAGCCAGATTATCAAGAGTAAGAATCTTGTTTTTCCAAACTAACCAGTTGAAAAAGTTGATCTTCCGCGGGCACCCCTTTCGCCAGAACCAACTAGCTAATGGGCATCTAATACGCCCATTATTGAGGAAATTGTAGAACGATTTAACCGAAAAACAACCATTACCAGGCCCATACTTTCACCACTTGTAGTGGGATTCAACAACAATATCACGAAGTGTGCCAAAGCTCTGAAGCGAGTCGTTAAATTACTCAGGCCACAGGAATTTAGGTGCCCTGCCATTGAGCCACCTGTCATGCCAAAAAAGAGTTTCGGACCCTGAGATGACCCTGTGGGTGATACAACATCTCAAAGCCGGAAGACAACCAGACACCCCTTTCCAGAAGAACGACACTCTTCCGACAAACTTAGGAGACAGGTTCCAGTTAGAAATATTATAATTAAATTTCACCACGGCTGAGCCACACCGGTTAACATCCGTGGAGAACTTCCATCACCATTTCCCAAGTAACGCAAAATTGAAAGCGTTAGAGATCCAAAATACCCCAACCCCCCTGATCACAGGCACGACAGATTACTTTCCACCTTACCAATCTACACCTTTTGCGTAGATCCAGACCTGACCAGAGAAAATCACATCGAAGTCAATCGATCTTCTTAATCACCCAACACGGCAGCTTGAAAATGGACATCCAATCTATAATGGGTTTTTCGTTGCAATGAATTAGTTTCAATAAATTACTATTAAAAAAAAAAAATCAAGGTCATACACACCTGAAATGCATTGCAAACTCAAATTACAATAACTGAAACATCCTTGCATGTAATTTTTTGTTTACATTTTCTTTGGCGAGCTCGCCGTGGTTGAGGAGGTTGTCCTACCCCGGTGAGCTCGCCGACGGCTTACTTGGCCACATGCGAGCTCTCAATAACTAGGGAGCTCATGCGAGAGCTAGAGCTAGCTCGCATCACTGCCCTTGGTCCTCGCACAAGCTCGCTCTAGCCCCAGTGAACTCACCGACGCTGCCCTGAAAAGGTCACTCCTCACCAAGGCTTTGGAGACCTTGCCCCGGACTTCAGCCTTGGCACAAGCTCGCCGAGGCCACCGGAGCAGCCGAGCTCATCCCGACCTTAGCCTTGTCTTCGGTGTGGACCCAATATTGTCCTCGCCGAGGAGTCAAATGCTGAACTTGGTGAATATACAGCCTCCATGTGCTTGATTCAATAGTGATTCAACCAAAAAAAAAAAAAAATTCAGCATTTCCTTTTTGTGATTTTCATTAGTTAAGCTTTCAGTGAGAAAGGTATGGCTATAGCATTCAATTGTTACTTTATCAATCTAACTTCTGAAATATATTATCAGCATTCTTGTAAGCATGCTTGCTGTCTACTTGAACTTCCATTTTCAATCAGGGCTTTAGAAATCAAATTTAAGAGTATCATTACCTGCCACTTTACTTGGTAATCATCAGCATGATAGTGAAAACCATATTCTTGTGCTTGTTTAGATGAATTAAACAAAATGGATTACAGTGTACTTGGTAATCATCATCATGATAGTGATGCTGTTTTTTGCATTTTTGTTTCTGTTTTATTTTATTTTTTTTACAAGATGGTTTTTTCTCTCACTTCTTAATTTAATTTTACAAAAGATGGAAATATATTCAAGTTGAAGAATTATTTATTTTGTTGTGAGAACCATCAACAAATGAATCCAAGATCAAAAGGCCAAAAGAATATTTCCATATCAGCTTCAGATCTGATTGTTACATTTGGACACTTTAGAGGACAATTTTTCATAGTTTCCAAAGGAAGAGGTTTAAAACTGACAAAGGCATCCCTTGGCCATTTTCTTAATGTTTACCTAACTTGTCAAACATATGGCTGGTGGTATTTGTCAGATCTTCAAAACAATTATTATCCATGATCACTAACAGGGCTGTTTTGGTATCCTGAGTTAGTTTGGATGATTTACTCATTTGTTAATGCTTTTTCAGCAACTTGGACTCTAAAACTATCAGCAATCTTTGATGATTCTTTTTGGTTGACATGTTTGTGCTTCTATACTTCCGTTAACCTGTCAAAAAGTTTAAAGCCAGCCAGCCACCAAGATTTATCACCTGTACAGAATAAGGTTGAAGAAGAATCTATTTTCATGTTGATGAAGTCAGAAGGGTGGCATATCTTTGCCATGACGCACATTCCATTGTTTAGTTGCCTATGGAAATTCTTTCAGATGTCTAGAAATGAAGCTCAATAAAGATGTGTTTAATAGAGGCAGAAAAAAAAATTATGTGTTTATATGTAAGGCTTGTATTAGGTAGACATGCAAAATGAACCCTTCACACAGTAGTCATTGATGACAAAAATAACCAACAAAACAAACCAATACAACTAATCACCATATTAAAATGGAAATTATATGTATTCTTTTATGGATTATTTTTTATTTATTCTCTCAGAACAAATATATATATATATATATATATATTGTACAGCAGTACAAGAATTATATATATAAATATATATATATATATGTATATATATATATATGAAAGAAATGGATAGACAGCATGTTCAGGAGAAAAAGGCAAAAAACAGATGCCAGATGGTATGCATTGCTCCAATTCACAACATTTAGAGAATTAAAGAGCGTCAAGAGGAAATGTCCAGATTTGGCAGGTATCCGCCCTATAAGGAAAGAATGCTGGTATGAGTAATGGTAGTGGATTTCCTCAAATTAATGAGGATGGAATGGGCAGAGTCAGAAACAATTCTGATTCAAATACTACCTTAGTGCTGAAGGTACAGGGCAGACTTGAGGTCTTGATTTCGGGTAGGTTTAGCTACCATGATGCATGAGAAAGATGATGGTGACGCTGATTCACATTGGTCTGCTGTCCAAAGATTGCCATCAATGAAGAGGCTAAGGACATCACTGTTTGATTGCAATGAGAATGAAGATGGTGAACAGCAGAAGGGAAAGAGGATGGTTGATGTTACCAAGCTCAGTGCAGTTGAAAGGAGGTTGTTCATAAAAAGACTTATCAAGCACACTGAGAATGATAATCTTCAGTTGTTGCAGAAACAGAAAGAGAGAACAGATAGGTAATGATAGTTTGATCTTTCTGTGTTTCAACAATTCTAAGCAAGACCATTACATAATGCATTTGTTTGTGCAGAGTAAATGTGAAACTTCCTTCTATTGAGGTGAGGTATAATAATCTATGCGTGGAAGCTGAATGTGAAGTGGTTAAAGGGAATCCCCTGCCAACACTATGGAATGCAACCAAAAGCTTCCTCCTTGTGAGTACTTACTGCATTTCTAAGCTGTGTTTCCTAGATTGTTTTATTTGCTCAGAATTAGATTTTCTTTTTATCTTGTTTGTGTTTGTGTGTGAAACAAGTGATATATATTACCTCTGAACAGGGAATTGCAAAGATACCAGGATTGGCATCAGAGACCAAGATTAACATCATCAAAGATGTCAGCGGTATCATCAAGCCTTCCAGGTAAGTATGAGCTTTATAGCTATACTACAATTAACATAATGCAGGAAAGAAAATTGCATTTTGTTTAGTATGTGAAGTCAAAAATAATAACATCAATAATAACATCTATGAAATTGCATCAACAGGATGACCCTTTTACTTGGACCGCCAGGATGTGGGAAAACCACCTTCTTGCTAGCACTCGCAGGGAAACTAGACAAATCTTTTAAGGTTAGCTATTGACTCTTTTATATTTACATACTCTTTATCTTCCTGTTTGGCTATTCAAGGTCTGTATCATTTTCCACAGCTTGCAGGGGAGATTTCTTACAATGGCTTCAAATTGGAGGAATTTGCTCCTGGGAAATCATCTGCTTACATAAGTCAGAATGATATGCACATCCCTGAGATGACAGTGAGGGAGATACTGGATTTTTCTGCACGTTTTCAGGGTGTCGGTAGCAGAGCTGGTAATTATTTATTTCCATGTTAACCTTCTCTAGTGATCAAGAACCATCAAAACTTATCCAGACAATGTTCTGATTGAGTTTAAATGGATTCTTTCTTCCATGAAGAAATCATGAAGGAAGTGAGTAGAAGAGAGAAGCTCGCAGGAATTGTCCCTGAACCAGATATAGATATATACATGAAGGTAAAAAGCATAACAGGCATTTGCATTCATGGTATTCTGTCAATTATGCTTCGATATGCATTTTGGTATCTCAGGCAATATCTGTAGAAGGATTAGAGAGAAGTCTTCAAACTGACTATGTGTTGAAGGTAAAATTTGTTCTTGTTTTTTTCTTTTCTGTGTGAATTCGATCTTCTTCTTGTGGATTTCTGACAGTGGTGCCTGATGAAATTGTCATTCAGATCATGGGACTGGAAATATGTGCAGAGATAACAGTAGGTGATGAAATGAGAAGGGGCGTCTCTGGTGGTCAGAAGAAAAGATTAACTACAGGTAATCACTAAAATTCATTAAAATTGATCATCTGGATGAGATACATATATACATTATCTATGGTTTACAGGTGAAATGATAGTAGGACCAACAAAAGTTCTTTTCATGGATGATATATCAACGGGATTGGATAGCTCCACTACATACCAGATTGTTAAATGCCTACAACAAATGGCTCATATTATGGAAGTTACTATGGTGATCTCACTTCTCCAGCCTGCACCTGAAACCTATGAACTGTTTGATGACATTATATTAATGGCAAAGGGTCAGATTGCTTACCATGGCCCTCGCTGTGAAATTCTATCTTTTTTTGAAGTATGTGGGTTTAAATGTCCAGAAAGAAAAGGAGAAGCAGACTTTCTCCAAGAGGTGAATTGATAATCCCAATTTATCCTACACTTAAATGCTTTTACACCATCAAATTTGATTTGGATGAGTTTTCTGCTTGAAAAACTTCATTCAGATTCTCTCTGAAAAGGATCAGAAGCAGTACTGGCACCGTCCACAAGAACACTACTCATATGTTCCTGTCAGTGAATTTGCCAATAAATTCAAAGCACATCATATTGGACAAAGGATAAGTGAGCGATTATCAGAACCAATTCATAAGACTCAATCTCATATAGATGCTCTATCATTCAGTATATATTCTTTGCCTAAGAAGGAGCTCTTTAAGGCATGCATGGCAAGAGAATTACTTCTCATGAAGCGGAATTCTGCTATCTATATATTTAAACTAACCCAGGTTTTAAAGCCATTCTTAGATAGTTACTTAATATGGTTTGCTAAGCAATATGTATACTCTTTTTTTATTATGCTTGTTCCTGATATTTTGCAGCTAACAATCACTGGAATCATCACCATGAGTTTTTTCATGCGCACGAGACCGAGTTTTGATGTCCAACAAGCAAATTTTTATATGGCCTCGTTGTTTTATGCAATCACATTTCTGATGATCAATGGCTTGCCAGAGATGGCCTTCACAATTGCAAGACTTTCAGGCTTCTATAAGCAAAGAGATCTTCACTTCTATCCTGCATGGGCTTATGCTATTCCAGCTTCTATCCTAAAAATCCCATTATCATTGATTGAGTCCTTAGTCTGGACATTACTCACCTACTATGTGACTGGCTACAGCCCTGAGGCAAAGAGGTAATCGATTTGTATCCCAAGTCTCATTATCCATCCAACACTTCACAAGATATTTTTCATCCTCTTTTAATTCATAAATAGGTTCTTTGGCCAATTCTTAATTCTTTTCCTAGTCCATCAAATGGCTGTGTCTCTATCTCGTTTCATCGGAGCATATTTCCAAACATTAGTGAGCAGTGTACTTGTAGCAAGCTTAGCATTGATGGTATTCACATTATGCGGTGGCTTCCTTATCCCAAAATGTACGCAGCTCCTTATTCTTCATTCCGTAAGCTAATTTTGGTTAAAGGAATACATCATACTTAGCATCTTTGCAACTGCTGCAGCTTCCATGCCAGTTTGGTTTAAATGGGCATTCTGGGTTTCTCCAATCACGTACTCAGAGATAGCACTTTCTGTGAATGAGTTCCTTGCCCCAAGATGGCAAAGGGTGAAGTGAAACCAACACTGAACTCTCACATTGCCTTTCCTGTTTTATATTTTCCACAAATCTCGAATCATATTTTGAAATCTCACAGAGTTCATCTGGGAATATGACAATTGGGATCCAAGTACTGTCAAGCCATGCACTGAACTACAGCTACTCCTTTTATTGGATTTCTGTGGGAGCATTGATTGGCTATATTATCTTATTCAATGTGGCATTCACATTGGCTTTAACCTTCACAAGATGTGAGTATAATGCACTCCGTCATCTTTATTTACAAGATGAATATTTATATATGTGTGTCCCTGTTTTCAGCTATTGGTAAATCTCGTGCTATCATCTCTCATGACAAGCTTTCTCAGATGAAACAAGGTGATAAACCTGATGGAGCTACAGTTCAAAGAGAAGACAATCAAAGAGGTTAAATTTCCTTATAATTAAAATAAAGTGAGTGATCAGTTGAATGAAAACCAAACTTGTGGCAATTTGCAGGAAAGATGGTTCTACCGGTTCAACCACTCACAGTAACTTTCCAGGATCTGCAGTATTATGTCGATACTCCACCGGTAATATTCCTACTAGGATTTCATGAACCATTTATTTATTTATTTATTTATTTATTGATAAAAGGGGATAAACCACAATTTATGAACCATTTAATGATTTATTATCATTAATAAGAGTAATAAGATTATGATGTTGGCCTTATAGGAACTGAGAGAACAAGGATATACCGGCAAAAAACTGCAACTGCTCAACAATATCACCGGGGCATTTCGGCCCAGTATTCTTTCTGCATTGATGGGTGTCAGTGGAGCAGGGAAAACAACTCTCTTGGATGTTCTATCTGGAAGGAAAACCAGCGGTACTATAGCAGGAGATATAAGAATTGGAGGTTATCCAAAGACGCAAGAGACCTTCACTAGAATTTCTGGTTATTGTGAGCAGACTGACATACATTCTCCGCAAATTACTGTCAGAGAATCAGTTATATACTCAGCTTGGTTGCGTTTACCACAGGAAATTGATTCAGAGGCAAGAACTGTAAGTCAATGACTTTTTTGTAATATTGTAGGGATTTTTTTTTTCTTAAATTTGGTTTTCATTTCTATCATTAGGCATTTGTCAATGAAGTACTCCAAACAATTGAACTTGATGGAATTAAAGATGAACTAGTGGGAGTCCCCGGAGAATATGGTTTATCAACTGAACAGCGGAAACGATTAACAATTGCTGTGGAACTTGTTTCTAATCCGTCCATTATATTTATGGATGAACCAACTTCAGGTCTTGATGCTAGATCAGCGGCTGTTGTCATGCGTGCAGTGAAGAATATTGCTGAAACTGGAAGAACAGTTGTATGCACTATCCACCAACCCAGCATTCATATATTTGAGGCATTTGATGAGGTATCTGGTTTCTTATTATTTTTGTTAGAAGAACAAAATTGGTTACAGAGAAAAGTTATAAATGTGCTTCTTGTGTTTTTTTTCTTTTTCGCAGCTAATTTTAATGAAAGCAGGTGGAGAACTTATATATTCTGGGCCAATAGGTGAAAATTCAAGTGAAGTTATCAAATACTTTGAGGCAAGTATTCTCTTTACACTGAGCAAAAACTGAAAGAATATCAAATAATATTTATCTTATGCATTAAAAATAGGACCTTATGCCCTTGCTTTGGCAGGGAATTCTCGGAGTTCCAAAAATCACTGACAAGTACAACCCTGCAACATGGATGCTGGAAGTTACTTCCACATCCAATGAAACACAACTTGGCGTTGATTTTGCTGAAATCTACAGAGAATCAACTCTGTACAAGTGAGTGAGTTCATCAAATTCATGCATATTATAACTACATGAGAGAATGCCATTAGTTACTGACTTGCTAGATCTGTTGTACTATTCAATAATACCACTTTATACTGCAGGGAAAATGCAGAGCTAGTTAAAGAACTTAGCAAGCCACCACCAGGTTCAACAGAACTGCATTTCACTACTCGTTTCCCCAGAAATAATTGGGAGCAATGCAAAGCTTGTTTATGGAAACAACATTTATCCTACTGGAGAAGTCCATCTTATAACTTAGTCCGCATAACTTTCGTGTTTATCTCAGCATTGATACTTGCTGTTTTATTCTGGAAGCATGGCAAAGTATTGTAAGTACTCCTTAGTTACTAAACTTTATTCTCTTATAATGAATAACTAACCAGAGAACAAGAATTACAGCAGCCAATGAAGTACTGATACATCCTATTCTTTTGCAGTAACACCGAGCAAGATCTGTTTAACTTACTTGGTTCACTTTACATGTCAGTGGTTCTGACTGGTGTAAATAGTTGCACATCAGTGATACCATATATCATCACTGAACGCACCGTTTTCTACCGGGAAAAATTCGCAGGCATGTACTCAACCGTGGCGTACTCTTTAGCACAGGTACGGTACATCAGCTATATAATTCATATTCTGTCACTTTCCACAACTTCTCACATCTTAATCTTAGAATCGAATTTCTGTTTTTGTCTATTGCCCTCAGGTTCTCATTGAGATTCCATATGTGATCATCCTAGCATTGATGTTCACAATCATCACATATCCAACAATTGGCTACTTCTGGTCACCTTACAAATTCATATGGTTCTTCTACACCATTTCCTGCGCAATACTCAGCTATGTTTACCTTGGAATGCTTCTTGTTTCATTGACTCCAAATTTTCAAATAGCTTCCATATTCTCATCCTTTCTCTTCCAAACTCTCAATCTCTTCTCTGGCTTCCTTATACCTGGCCCTGTAAGTATAAGTATATATATATATTCAACTATTTTAAAGTTGTCAGAGTAATGATTCATTCATACACACAATGGTTGTTTTTCAATGAAGGGCATTCCGAAGTGGTGGAAGTGGGCTTACTACATTATGCCAACGTCCTGGATATTGAAAGGAGTTTTCACTTCACAGTATGGAGATATAAAGCAGGAGGTCAAGGTGTTTGGAGAAACCAAAACAGTTGCTGCATTCTTGGAAGACTTCTATGGATTTCATCAAAATAGTTTGACAATTGTTGCATTTGTTCTCATTAGCTTTCCTGTCCTCTTTGCTTCTCTTTTTATGTATTTTATTGGAAAATTAGATTTCCAAAAGAGGTGAATTTATCACCCATGTTGACAAACTTCATTTAAATAAAATAATTAAAAGTCCAGGGGAAAATATAAATTACAGGAGATTTTATTTTAAAAAAAATTACTAGTTATGGTTATGGGCTTATGTTTCTTTTATTATTTAAATATAAAAAAATCACATGTCAAAGACAAAGATAAATAAGTGATTAGAAAGACATGGCATAACATCAAACACTCGCGAAGACCAATAAAACTTCGCCGCGTATCACCAAATACACAGCTGGGTCCCACGATATCCCTCCTGATATTTGGAGGTAGTGTTTTAGTACAGCTTCGTCGGAGAAGATGCGGGTTTTGTCGTCACTTCCCGCCGGCGGGAACCTCTTCAGATCTCCACCGTCCGATCCCCGACTCAATGACCCACTTCCCAGAATGCCCCCGCCCCTCTCCATTCCCAAAAAGCCCCCGCCTCGTCTTCCCAGAATACCCCCCAAACAGTCCCCTTCTCTGAAAGCCCCACACTCCCGCACCAAGTACCACAAGCCAATCCCTCCCGGCGGCGCCGTCGAAGAGTCTCCTGACGGCAGGGCTGTCATCCTAGGCCCCGATGGCGTATCTTACCGTCTCCCCGGCGCCCCCTTCGAGTTCCAGTACAGTTACTCTGAGACACCCAAAGCGAAGCCTCTCGCTCTACGGGAGGCGACCTTCCTCCCCTTCGCTCCGCCGGACAGACCCCGGCCGTGGACCGGCAAAGCCCCGTTGCTTTCCAAGAAGATGAAAGCCCTGAAGAGAGGCAAGATTCGACTTTTTGAGCCCTTAAATCCGCCGGTGATCAGCGGAGAGGAGGGGGAGCAGGTGAAGGTCTTGGAGATGAGGGGAAGGTCCGGGGCGGAACTGGGGACTTATCCAGAGGATACGAGGAGCAGGCAGGAGATATTGGGGGCGCCGCTCAAGAGGTGGGAGGCGAAGGCGTTAGTGAAGCCACATCTGTCGCACAATCGGCAGGTCAATCTTGGTATGCCTGCAAGGTGTTTGCTTTTATTCCTGTTGTTTGGCATTTGAGAATGGTTGTGTTGATCGTTTGAGATGGAAATCATGGAATGCAGGGAGAGATGGTTTGACACATAACATGCTGGAATTAGTGCACACACATTGGAAAAGGCAGGAGATTTGCAAGATTCGGTGCAGGGGCGTGCCAACAGTCGATATGAACAATGTATGCCGGCATCTTGAGGTGAGGTTTTTTGCGCGGCATGTTAGCAATTCAAGTATGTTAATATGTTATTTATCATCTTTTTTCATTGCAATTGTGTTTTGGTAAAGTTTGTTTGTTTACTCAATGCTTTTGTGTGTAATGCTAGATTATTTAAGTTTTGAAGTATTGGTAAAAAAAGCAAATGGGACTTGATAAATGTGATTATTTGCGGTCATGAACTACCTGGATTAAGTTTTGATTGGTTCCTTTTGCTTTGAAATTTCAGTTGATCTAAGCTCTTTGAAGTTGGAGCATTGGTGGCTGTATTTGATTGACATGGTGGTTTTTATAATGTTAGGAAAAAACTGGGGGGAAGATTATTTATCGGCAAGGTGGGGTTGTTTATCTATTTCGTGGCAGACACTATAACCCTCGTGTACGACCACGTTATCCTATAATGCTGTGGAAACCAGCTGCGCCTGTTTATCCAAAACTTATTCAAGATGCTCCAGGAGGACTAACAAAACAAGAAGCGGATGAATTCAGAAGGAAAGGGGAAAAATTATTGCCAATTTGTAAACTAGGTGATTAGAGTCTTGTTTCTGTCTCAAGGTTTTTCATTCTGGCTTTTTAGTTATCCAGTATTGGTAGATTATTCATAGAGATATAGTCTTGTTTATCTTTCTGCCACCACATTTGAAAGAGCTTAGTGTGCTTTGGAGCTGTGGCCGCAATCCTTCTTCAGTTTAAGAATGAAATCTTATAATGTGGCCTGAGTTCCTATTGAGTTTAGGAATGAAATCTTAGTAAATGACTTATTACCTATCCGTGCATATTTAAACCTGAAGGGATTCAAACTATTTTAGTATACATCTGTGGTACACAAGTATGACTTTTATATCAATTTGCAAACTTCAGTCAAGTCAATGAAACTTTCTACTGAATTGTTAGTTTCAAATTTATTTTGTTGGAATTCCCAAAATGACTGAAACAAGTCACCTTCTTAATATCCAGATTGTTTTTTTTAAAGGAAATTAACCACCTACTTGCTAATGATCTCTTCTCTTGCAGCGAAGAATGGAATATATATTGATCTTGTTAAGGATGTTAGGGATGCTTTTGAGGAGTGTCATTTGGTAAAGATTAATTGTGAAGGGATGCATGCAAGTGATTACAAAAGGATTGGAGCAAAGTTAATGGTTTGTGACCATGTGACCAACATGAATTTAATTAGCTTATTTTACTTCTGGAAAACATTTTCAGTTCTATAACTAAAAGAATTTATCCTCTCACAAATTAGAAGGAGATACTTTCGAATCAGCAAGGAAGTAAATCCTTGCTGACACTGCTGCTTTGTTTACAGGAATTGGTTCCATGTGTTTTACTGTCTTTTGACAAGGAGCAGATACTGATGTGGAGGGGCAATGATTGGAAATCAAAGTTTAAAAAATCAGCCCCATCGGTTTCAAGACTTAATAAAGATGATTGTGGTGATTCATCTGATACGAGCAGTCCAGGTGCGCTTCTTTTGAGCTCCTTTTGTGCTTCATGTGTCAACTGCCTTAGATGAGCATATAGATCCTTATAGTTTGATCATTTTGCCTAAAAACAAGTGGCAAATGAATGGTTGAACAATAGCGTCTTTATTCATATTAATTTCTTTGACCTCATATAAAGATGTCTTTGGAATTTGGTGATGTAGCAATTTTCTAAAGAATAGCACCATTCTCATGTTTTGGGATTACTAACATCACAGAAAATTTTATATTTAACTTTTCACAGGTCATGTGGTTAGTAAAATGTAATAACAACATCGGCAAAAAGGAAGTATCTAGCTCAAAAATGTTGGAATTGTGGAAGCGTGCAATTGAGTCTCAGAAAGCTTTGCTGCTGGATGCTACTGAACTGAGTCCGGATTCTCTTCTAGAAAGAGTTGAAGAATTTGAAGCCATTTCACAAGCAACTGAGCATTCTTATCCAGCCGTAATAGTCTCTGGCTTAGAAGGTACTGATCTTCTTAATTTGGAACCCAAACTTCCAATTTATGATGACGACAATGATAAGGAGGAAGAAGAAGATGGCATGCCCAGTGACGCAGAAGCAGATGATGAAATGTATGAATTCTATGACAGTGATGCCAGTGAAGCAATTTAGAATCGTCAGCTAAGATACATTCATATGCAAATAACTGATGCTTTTGAAGTTTGTGCTTCATTCCATCTGAAATGGTGGACAACAAGATTCATGCTTTCTGTCGGCACTGGTAGTTAATTGTAATTATCTTATCTTTAGTGATATCATTTATTGACATTGTATTCATATTAATCAACAATAAAGATCTTTGGAGTACATGATTACCATTATATATGATGGATGATTAATGCATCTCAGATCACCGACAATACAGTGTCCCAGATTGGCACCCCCACGCGTGAACGTGATAAGCATCACATACTTTAATGCAAGTTTGAAATCTTGGAATTCTGCAACATATCATGGAGCCCACGCCAATGAGAACTGATGAGATGCTTCTTGGGCATTACCTGGAGGCTATAGACAGCTTGTGTCTGTGAACAGGTCTAAGAAGGTAAATCCGTTGTGAATAATTATTCCCTTCTTTTTTGCTCCTTTTGTTAGGGGAGGCACTCTCATTTTGCCTATAAAACACAGAATCTGGAATCCACCCGTAAAGCATCAACTTGCAAAAAGTAGGATTTCATTCAAGTAAAATGACTTGAAACAATTTATAGAAACTCCCTTACGTTCTTCTTTTCTTTCTTTTTATCACATTTATGGCCTAGTTTAAAAAAGAAAAGAAAAGTATTCAAATCCTTCAATTTGTTTTCATCTCATAAACAAACCAAGGCTTACAACTCCAATAAGAAAGAACAAGACGTGAACTAGAAAATAACATAAAATACGGGGTAACAATTTAACAAATATAGAGACTGAAACTTAGGACAACTGGGTAAGAGAGAGAGATTGCATCAATCAACACCAAAAAGATTAAAAAAGAGAAAAAAGACAGATGTATACTCAGATCAGATATGAATATGAATAGATTGGTTTAGGCAGCTGGTTTCTCCCACTTGAGGGGCTTGACCACCTCCCATGTGAAGTCAGAGTCATCCCGGCCAAAGTGTCCATACGCCGCAGTCTTGAGGAACCGGCCGTTGCCACCCCTCTTGAGGTCAAGGTTGATGGTGATCATTCCCGGCCTGAAGTCAAAGTTCTCCTTCACAATCTTAAGGATCTCCTTGTCCGGGATCTTGCCAGTGCCATAGGTGTCAACAAACACGGAAAGAGGTTCGGGCACACCAATGGCATAGGACACCTGAACAATGCAACGGCGAGCAAGGCCATTGGCAACAATGCTCTTGGCAGCTTGTCTCACAATGTAGGCTCCACTGCGGTCGACCTTGGTCGGATCCTTGCCTGAGAAGGCACCACCACCATGGGCACCCCAGCCACCATAAGTGTCAATAATGATCTTGCGGCCAGTAAGTCCTGCATCACCATGAGGACCACCAATGACAAAGCGGCCTGATGGATTGAGGTGGAAGATGGTCTTCTCATCAAGGTACTGCTCTGGGATAACAGGCTTAATGACATGCTCTTTGAGGTCTGCGGCAATCTCATCATTGGTCACAGTCTCATCGTGCTGGGTGGAGATGAGGACAGTGTGGACACGGATGGGAACCATGGCACCGTGGTCATTGCGGTACTCTACAGTCACCTGCAGCATTACAGAACAGATTAGATCTCAATACAAAACAAAACTACCAATTGTTGAAAGAGTTAGAAGGAATATGATTGCGACCAAACCTGTGTCTTGCCATCAGGCCTCAGCCAGGCACATGTCCCATTCTTCCGGACCTCAGTGAGGCGAGCACCAAGCTTGGTAGCAAGGACATGGCTGAGAGGCATCAGTTCAGGGGTCTCATCAGTGGCATATCCAAACATGTGTCCCTGATCACCAGCACCAATCTCCTCAGGGCGCTTAGTGAAGTGGCCATGGACACCCTGGGCAATATCAGGGGATTGCTGCTCGATGTTAACAAGCACTTTGCAGTGGTCAGCATCGAGACCAACATCATCAGAGACAAAGCCAATTCCCCGGCAGGTGTCACGGACGATTTTCTCATAGTCTACATTGGCCTTGGTGGTGATCTCACCAAAGACCATAACCATGTTAGTCTTGGTGCAGGTCTCACAGGCAACCTTGCTGTCAGGGTCCTGGGCAAGGCAAGCATCGAGCACGGCATCAGAGATCTGGTCACAGAGCTTGTCAGGGTGTCCCTCATTGACAGATTCAGAGGTGAACAGGAAGGTATCCATCTTCTTTGAGCTGAATAATAAGCAGAAGATCACACCCTCTTATTACATCAAAATTAAGAAAATAAAGCAGATAATTTTGTATTATAAAGTGTCAACTGTCAAGTTCAAAGGACGAAGCTTTTATCTTCAAATCTTCAAAGGTAGTTTTGGGAGAAGAAAATGATAAGATTCTAATCAGACATGCAATAACATTTTGAATTATTTCAAATAAGAGTATGAATAACAAAATTCAGAACATCCTAGGATATGATGAGATGGAAACAATGAGAAAGCTCCAAATTTGAAAACAAAGCAGGGCCTATACAGCCCAAATCAAAGAATATTATAACCCAAGCATATAAACTATAGTCTATAAAGGAGCTAAACCCTTCAGATCTATAGTCTCGAAAAAATAAAAATAAAAATTACATTACTAACAGATCAGGATCTACAACTCTATCACAGAGCATCAAACATATCAACCATAAGCCCCACCAAAATAACAAGACATGAGCACCAAAAATCTCAGAAAAATATTAAATTTTTGAAAGAGAGAAAAAAAAACATAAATCTTTGAAACAAAAGCCACCAACCCTGCCAGATCTAAGAGTTCCAACATAAAAAAAGGAAACCAGAGAAGCACTTTCAAATCTGCAAATAAACACGACATTTCTTAAAAATCAAACCAGATCCAGCATAAAAAACCTAACAAAATGAGATCTTCAAGCAAAAAATCCAAACCAATGAGCATTTAGATGCAGCCCACCGGAAACAACCTAAAAATCAAGAACCACCCGTGAAAAACCAAGACGAAGGATTAAAATCACAAGAACACCAGACCACCAACAACAAAAACCTTGAGAGATCCAGCAACCCCTCACTAACCTTAGAACGTCGAAGGGAACGTAGATGCAAACGAAACCCTAGCGACTTCCGAGCACTCAGTCCCCAAATGCCCTGCTTTCACGGCTCTTAAAACCCGCCCAAAGCTCTCTATTTATAGACGAGATCCAGATCGAACGGCCTCCATATATTCTGATGATGAAACAGAGACCGTTGGATCAGATGTCGGGAGTGAGTAAATGAAAGGCTCCGATCAGTTTAGACTAGGCCCACTTTCCCGCTACCAACCCCTCATGGGCCCCACTTCGCTTACTAGAAAACGAATTGAAGTTCATTGGTTCCACGGTGTGGCTTCATCGGCTCATTCACTCCCCTCATTTTATGATTTTTATCCCACCATTTTTTTAATATAAAAGTTAATTATCTCAAAAATATATATTTTTTATTTTTAATAATTAATTTAAAAATATTAAAAATTAACATTAAATTTTTTTTTAATTATGTAAATTTGATCAAAATTAATTTTGCATATTTTAAAATCAATTTTCATTTTTATTTGTTTGTAAGCAAGCCATGTGTCGATAGTGGGTACATGCATAAAAATCAATTATAAACTCAATCACACAAATCATGGAAACACGAACATTTTATAAAAAGAAAAATCTAATATAAATAGATCAAATGGTTGTTACTATATACATAAAAAAATTTAACTCAAAACTATTTAATTCTTTAAATTTTTACCATATTGGTCATTCTATAGGAATAAAGATTCTTTAAACCACTAAATCAAATAAAATAATGCATCATGATTTATAAGAAAAAAGAATTCAAATTTTGAACCAAACAAATTATTACAAAAAATTTCTGAGCCTTTGCCCAAGCATTGAGTCTATTAAAAAAAATGTTAGTGTAAGAATTGTATTATCCAAATTTAAAACTTAATGGAGTCTTTTATTTTGGGTATGGGTTTATAATCCAAATCTCTTGTCAAATGAGGGCGCTTAACTAGACATTCAATTCCTATGGGAAAAATAAAAAAAATAAAAAACCTTATTAATCAATCTTTTGAAAATATTTTTATTAAAATAAAATCTATTAAAAATTTTGAGTTGCATTTATTAACCTTTTCCCAATAGAGTGGTTGGAAATTGGAACTCCAGTTGAGAATATATGACGTATATTTAAATAATTAGGAAGTCCTATTGTTAATATATTAATACTAATTAGTAGGTAAATGTAGCCTTCGCTTCACAGGGACTAATTCCTATTGGTAGCTCTCACTCGACCGGGTGCTGAACCAAGGGTTGGTGTGGTTGGTGTGGTTGTTCTCACGTCCGGTGATTTAAAAAAAAAAAAACACAACAAGCTTTTTTTATATATATATATTATATTATATATATATACATATATATATTAAAGGGCCTGCAGGAGTCATGCACTCAAAGACAAGGACAATTTACCAAAGTCTCCAATGTAGACTCATGCTAATAAGTAATAAACAACACCAACCCCTCATGTTGACAGAAATCAAACCATCAAACCCCACCTTGGTGTTATTATTGCATAATGTGTTTTGGATGCCATGACTCACTCAGGCACATGCCATTTATTTGAATGATTAGGATGGATTAAGACGAGTTAGTATTCTTTTTTAATTCTAATTTTCTGGTAAACAGGGTGGAATGATGCTTTTTTTTATAAAGATTTGGGATGAAAACAGTCCAAATTGGGAGTTGAAAGTTGATACCAATTGAGGAACATGGACGGGTAATGGGGTAGATGCATGAGGTTAAAATTGGAAATTTAATATGAACGAGTTATTCAACGGCTCAAGCTGAGCTTAGCCGAGCTTGTGATGACGTCATGGAAGTGGCAACCACCACTGATCCACGCGGTCCTTCCATTGGAAGCCCTATCGGTGGCATCGGAGTTCCTTCGGTGGGGCCCACCCGTCGGTGAAGTGCAGATCCAATCACCTATAAAACAGGCTCGGGCCCACTTGTTTAAACATGGCATGTGGCACTCGTTTATCGAGTCGGTTACATCTTACAAGCTTAAGTCCTCATTAAAAAATAATTATATATCCAGCCAGATATTTCTCCTCACTGTGACCGAGTTTAATAATAATAATAATAATATATTAAACTAAGAGGATCAAGTTTGAATATTCATTTGGAGTTCTTAAGACACCGCAAGAATACAAATGACCTATATATAAGCCTTACAAGGAGTGTTGCAGTGCTCCATATGCTCTATCTATGTATTATATTTTGTTTTGTTATTTGTTGTTTCTTGTTAGAGCAACTCCAACCCAGCTGTATATTTAAAGATTTAGTTTTGATTTGGCGCAGGATCAAGTCTAATCTGACGCCAAATCAAATATTTGCTATAGTTGCGCGCCACTGTAGCAACGCTTTTTTTTATTTTTTTATTTTTGATAATTTTGTTTTGATTTTTTAAATTTTTTTTATTTATATTTTTTAAAAATTTCTATTTATCTGTTTGTTTTTATTTTATTTTTTATTTTTTAATTCTGTTTTGAATATCTTTTTTAATTCTGTTTTTATTTTTTTTAATTTATATTTTATATTTTAATTAAATTAATAATTAATAATTTAAGTTTGTTTTTTTAATTAATAAAAAAATAAAATAAAATAAAAAATTTGTGAAATATAAATTCATTAATGGTGTTTGTTTGTATGTTATGCTTTTATTAAATAATGAATGTCATGTTTGCATTTGTATTTTTTTATCACTTTATATTTAATAAATATTTATAATAAATATAAAAATTATAAATATATTTTAAATTGTATCATATTTAAATTTAATGGTTAAAAATGAAAATGATTTAAAGATGATTAAATTTATTGATAGAAATGGTGGTTGGAGAAGAATATTTTTAGAATATTCTATTTTAGAGTTTAAAATAGAGATGGTGATTGGAGAAGTTTTTCACTGTAGAAGCTGTATTTTTTAATACTAAAACACCAAATATAGAGTTTTGGATTGGAGATGGCCTTAGTCTCCACCGCTAGTAATCTGAATTATCTTGTTGGATTTTTTTTTTTTATATTCCAATGCATGTGATTCATCTATATATAAAAATAAAAATATAAAAATAATATATTAATAACCTAATGAAGTTAATTAAATGGTTGTAAGTGAGGTTGAATTAGAATTCTGACTGTTGGCGACCATGGTTGCCATTTCTCTCTATTTATGTCTTTCTTCAGTTTTTTTATTTTTTATTTTTGGTGACTAGAGATAAGCCATCGATCAGGATCTCTGATTGGTCCCGTGTGAGTTTCAGAGTATGTGTATCTCTTTGCTTTTTTGATTTCCTGTGTTGTACGTGTTGTGCTGTGGTGACATGTATATGACAACGTTAATGCATCTGGATTCATGAATCATATATATTTCAGTTTCAGGCATGAGAAACTTGTGTCAATGCATGTAGATTAATTGGTGTTTGAATTTTCCACGGAACTACTTACTTTGGCTGATGTTTTGAAATTGATGGATTGGCACTTAACAGAGGACAGGCCATTGTGATGGCGGAGCCAAACCTCCATTCTGAAGCTGCTGCTGTGGCTGGTAGCATTGAAGCACAGCAGTGAATATTTACTGTGATTGTTTGAGCTTTGTACACAGGGTTTGTTTGAATGGGCTGATGATTTGGTGATGAGATCAATAATAGTAAGAGTCTTTTTAAGCGCTGCCCAACTGTGATGGTGGAATATAGACGGACAAATGGGATAGCCCATGTTTTGGCTATAAATATTGATGGACAAATTCCAGCCTAACCTTGTGAATTAGATTGTTGGAGGTCATTTTTGGGTTGGGCTTGTGTTTTTAAAATGTGATTTTTTTAAAATTTTATTTTTAATTTTATTTATATATATATTTTATCTTATAAACACTAGCTCATTTGGGTAAAATAGTCATTTTGAAAAAAAAATTGAGATCATGTTTTTTTTTTAATTTAAATATTTAGAGTTTTTGTCCTTATGCAGTTATTATTGTAGGATTTAAATAGGGAAAAAGGACAGAGAGGACAGGCGACTTAATGGAATGATGGGAAGAAGTGGACCGGATGGTCCTTTGGGGTTTTTTTTTTATTGTTCTATTTTCACTGCACACAAGATCATAGAATCATGTTTCCTTGTAAAAAATAAAAAGTAAAAATAAAAAATAAAAAATCATAGAATCAATGTTGAAGTTTCTCCCAATTGTTTTTTAGAAGAGGCATATTTTAATGGTGAGTACTTGATAAATATTTATGTAAATAAATTAAAATTTTCAAAGTTACCCTTCTTTTTATAATATTAAATTTTGTTAAAAGTTTTATATATAAATATTGTACATTAATATTTTTTTTAGTCTCATATGAAAATAAAAAAATTTAAAAATCAAAGAATACCCTAAAGATTTCTTACTTTGCTTATATCTGAGAATTAGATTTTAAATTTAAAACCTCTTAAACATAATAGAAAAAATTAAAATATATTTACTGTTAATTTATAAAAAATATCAAAAAAATCTCTGCAAATTTATATTAAAAAAAACAATGAAGGTAGGAAAAAAAACTATAACAAACTTGTGGATGAATTCAATTTTCGTAGATTCAAATTTACAATAAATTATTTTATTTATTTTGAAGTGTAACTTGTTACATGAGATTGGGGGAAACCAAGTCTGGGCCTTATCATACCCGATCATCGACTCATGATGATAGAGTTCGAATCCCGAGGCAAAGTCAATCACGTATCGACAAGCTTTTTGATCAGCACCATCGAGACAAAACCCTCATCGGAGACGGCGGAGTAGAAGAAGAAGAAGAGAGGGATGGGTGGTGTTGGCTTCGCAATGGGAGTTCTTGGTGGCCTTCTTCTCGCTCACGCCGCCTACACCACCATCCAATGTATCCATCTTTCCTCTATTCTTCTCCGATGCGATCTGTTTCTAGGTTTTCTTTGCCTTTCTTTTCATTTATAGCTTTGTGTTGTTTTTTTAGATCGTGGCATGCTGAAAATCGTGGAGGAGGAGTTCTCTGGACCTCCCATGAACGTATGTGATCTCAATTTGTGTTAATTTTATATTATTTAGATTGGATCGATGATGTTCATATGAGGTTAGGGTTTGGTGGTGTAGGTCGTGGTGGAGCTTCTCATTGCTATGACCCTCTGTATGGTTGCTGGTCTTACCGTGCCTGGCAAATTCCTCTCCATACTACCCGATTCTGATGACAACCGGTAATCCCTAATTTTGAACCCTTGCTTTATTTGATAATTAGCGAGATTTTTCCATGTCAGTTTAGGTGTGGTTTCTGGTATGCGTTTGATGCATGATTGATGAATAGTTTGAAAGTTGTGTTCTTGGTATTATCTGAGATTGCTCTGACCTTTTCTAGAGTTGAGAATTATATCAATACGATGATTCTTTGGTAAATGATGGATATCCAATTGTCTGGCTCCTTTGCTACATACATTTTGTTGGGTATTTCACATGGAAGACTTTATTAGCCCTGCTCTTCTTAATTTGCCATGAGATTTCTCTTTTATTGCTGTGTTTGCTCTAAATTTGATGCAAAGTTGATAGGATTACGTAACTGGATAAGTAGAAAGATATTTGATGATGGATCAATATGTGCTGCCTGAATCAATAATTGAAAGCAGGTCAAGATTGTCAACTGTGGTTACTTAGGCAATTTTTTGAGTTGTTTAATCTTTGAGTTTATGTGGTCTAATTAGTGTTGCGTTGTGTTTTTTTTTTTTTTCCTCTTGTGATCTGGTCTTAACATGGTTTTCAGGTTTAAATGATAGATTTGGTACTTGGTTTTTCACAAATCCTCCTTTGCAATTCCTCTATATCTTTTATCCTTTGCCTTTTTCTTCCTTTTGTATCATCATTTGGGACAATGTGGCTTTGTGATTATAGAATCTAATTTTGAAAAGAATTTAGTAGGGTACGAGAAACTTCCAGTGTTAGGCTTCCTTTTGAGGTTTCATTGAGCGCATCAGTGACATGTTATGTGCAAAATAAACAAGATACCATAAATGCCATTTGAACACCAATGCAGTTTAGAAAATTTTACAATATTCATGGTCACTGATCCTGTAATAAGAATTAAAGTATTTTTGTTAAGTAGAACTTAAAATTGTGCAGGGATGGCTGAGATGATGTGGCTACAGATAGACAGTGTTACTCATTTTTGTCAAATTAACTGCTATATCGGCAAGCATTATACTGAAGTTAAGATTTCCATTTGAGTAAGATGTATTAGATACAGGACAACAAATGAAAGATTTACAACGTCTGTGATTTTCTTTGTAAGGTTGCATACAATGTCGGGCTTCAATGTGACGCTTAACTAACACTTTCGTGTAAATGCAGGGTCGTTTCATTACCAGCTAACCTAGACTTTATGATCTTCAATCATCGAGGGAGAGTACTCCCATCTGATGCTGATTTGAAGTTGAAGAAATAGAACATCTCTTTGTATTGAGGCATCTTTTCTCTGTTATAAGCTCAGATTTATTGAAGGGAACAACACAATGGTTGACTGGTCTTTTCTTTAGTTCTTTTGATCTAAGACTGTAGTGCGCTAAGATTTACTTTAATAGCATTTTTTGGAGCTAATTTTGGTTGCCACTTGTTATCTGTTTGAATTTATACTGCAGCAATTTTTCAGTGTAGTGGGCTCTTATTCCAGCGATTCTTTTTTTTTTTTTTTTTTATTTGTGCCAATTAATTCCAGCAACTCATTTGTAAAACTGGATAGACATCAGCCAAGATTTAAACCGGAAACCATAACCAGGAAGGTAATGTTTCACTGGGTACTTGTATTATCCATGCACCCACCCTCTCACGGAAGGACTAATTTTTTGCAAAATAAATAAGTAAAAATAAATAAATAAGGATAATATACAGCCCCCTCATTCATTCTGTCCAATAGGCTACCGGTCCTTTTATAATATTTAATTGTTTGAATAATATATTACATTTTTAACAATATACATATAAAAAAAATTACCATTAATAAAATAATATAATTTTAATATTGAAATGTAAATATATTTATTAAGTAAAAACTCGGTTTAGTTTCATATATGTTTTTTTTTTCAAAGAGTTTTAAAACCTAAATACAACCCTAACATTGGCAACTGCAATCAAACAGAGCATGGAGGGTGATCAAGGTTACTAAAATTCACATCACAACTTAACAAGCAGTCCGTTCAAACATAAGTTTTGAATGCCTTTCAACAGTCACAAATAAAATGAAAATGTCTAAAACTTATTTGGTCATATTATATATGAACATTTTTAGATATTTACTAAGAGTACAAGCAAAAATCCATGTCTTTTATAACAGAAAGTCTTAATATCGGTATCGTACACAACGCAAAACGCTAGCAGCAGACCTTCAGATAGCCATCCTCTGTTCCAACAAGAAATAATCGAGAGTAAGGAAGGACACTAACGGTGGAAAGAAGCGAGAGGTTCTTTGTCCCCCTGTCAGCAGAATATAGAGTCTGAGGTAAAAGCCGGTGTTGCCCACCCTGCAGAGAATGCATGAATAATTATCACAGAATGAATAATGAACCCTCGTAATCAAGAAAGGAAGTAGAAAATACCTCGGCTGTTAATCCGGAAAGGGATGTTAACCCAATCTTGTTTCTTGAAACTGAGATCACATCTTGGCCCCAGATGGAGAAGCTAGAGATACCATCCAAATGGCCTCTGAAAACATTTGATTGAGTTCCCAGGTTCCTGCCAAACAATTTCCATTAAGAGGTTTTAGGCAATATGTCAACTATGATCATATCAGGTTGTACATTGGCTAAATGCTGTTATAAGTGTATATGATAACCAGTTATGACATGTTGGGTTCACTACTCATGCTTCTGATGAACAAATAGGATACATTTGCGACACCCGTCACATAGAATGATACAACCCTGCAGGGAAAAAATGATGGCATGACTACTTTGGTCAACAAAGAGAAGAAAATAGCACCTTCGCAAGTCCCAAACTTGCAATGTTTTATCAAAAGAACTGGAGACAAGCAGATGATCCTCTGGGGCGGCCAGCTGCACGTATAGAAAGGATTAATACACCAGAAGAGGACCACAGATAATATACCATTATGCTTCACCATGCATACCTTGGTAATATAGCTATCATGTGCTCGCCAATTTGCAATAATACTTCCACTCCTTGCATCAAGCAACCGGCAATGACCTGAACTTAACCCAACTGCCATCCAGGGTGACGAGTGAATAGCTCCAGCATAATGATTTTCAGAACCACAAGAACAAATGGCTGATATTAGAGATGAAAATGATGACTCAGCTGGATCACTTTTCCAGAGATGCAGCTTTTGATCTCTAACAACATCAATGAACCTGCTTGCAGGCGGAAAAAAAAAAATTCTGATTGAAAGGGCCTTAATGAGTCAAATTAGTTAGTCTGCACTTGACAGACACTATTGACAGAGACAAATTTGAGTTGGTATTTACCTGATTGAGCCATTCCCCATGCCAGCCACAAGTTTTTCATCAAAGTCAATGTGATGCATGCATGTGTACAAACTACCATTGAAGGCATTAGACAGTATTCCACCTGATAGAGTGTTGGGAGTCAGCATGTTGTTCGGCTCAGAGTTTAATCTTGCTGTGTGTAAAAAATTTGTAGATGCCTCAGAGTATGCCGCTATTAGCTTCCCCGTTTGACCATTCCATACATGAATAGTACCATCACAAGAAGCAACTCTTCCACTTACAGATAATACACAGACAGCATTCACGACCTATACAACATAGCAACTTGTTTATCATGATGGATAACAGATCTTAAAATATATACACAAACATCTGTAAATATTTTGCATATGAAAACAAGAGAAAGAGCCAATTTTAACCTGTAATAGGATAACAAGAAACCAGTGACAAGAAATATAACCATAAGCTAACAAATCAGAAGATAGACAACCAAAGCATTCTTGCATATCCTGAGAGAAATGTAGAAGTTGATGTGAACAAATAGCACCTACCTGGGTAATATTAATAACAAATGCAATATTGAGAGCAGAATTATACATGGTTGTTTATCCACAATATCAAGGACAGTTTAGGTTTGCTCCCAGCTAAAGAAAACTTGTATTTTCCAAGTTAAAATGTAAAGAAACAATCAACCTTGCAGCCTTAAGGGTTTTGGGCCATTATAATTATGACATGAAAATGGTAGACTACAATTCACAAAAGACAGGATCATCGGAAGATCAAAAGCTGGTTGCAAAACCATATTAGTCCATAACCAATCAGTTATGATGCTCTGCAGTAGTAAGAAGCTCACATAAGTTGACTGCAAAACAAAAAGGTTGTGATACCATATGACACTAATGCTTCGTTATAGTTGTCAATAAAGGGCTGGGCTTTAAAATCCTGAATCAGGCTTTGGAATAGTAGATATGCTTATTTCTAATGCACAACAAAAATTTAATTTACTGATAATTGTGGTCTATCCACTCTCACAGAAAAAAAGAAAGAAAGAAGGCATACAAAAAAGCATTGTGGCACACTAACCTCATCATGACCGTAATAACCAGATATGCAGTTCATTCTTGATAATTCCCACTTTTGAACACTTCCCTTGAAACCTGGACCAACCCCTCCAGTATATATAGTGCACTCATCATGACATATGGCTACAGATCTCAGAACCCCAGGGTGTGCACGGGCTGAGTGAATAACCGATGCTTTAATTTTCCAAGTGAGCTCATCTTTTTGACCCCCAGTCCGGCCAAGAAAATCAGACGCATCTGGAGTGGAAGCTGGACCAGTGAACCAATGCCAAGCCTCATAGTTTGCAAAACTTGATGTCCCCATATGCCGAGGTTCGCTTCCTTGCTTTGAATTGATTAAATTCCTGCTACATCTAACACCTTGTGATTGTGGTATGGACCAACCAACCCCATTAAGCAGCAGTTTCGCGGAATTGTATTCCGACGGATGATACTTGGAAAGACTGAGCTTTGGGGAGTCCATTATTTCAAAACTGCCTCTCGAAGATTCCCCAGCAGCATTCCACTGAAGACAAGGATTGTTGAAGAAATAGTAAGAGCTAGGGTGCAACACAATCGAAATGCAAAGACTTACTGTGTTGGGAGAACTTCAAAGATAGGTTTTGGAACAATTTGATACATAAATTTGGTCTTGAGAAGTTGGAAAAAGAATGTCTTACCTTCCAGCTGTAGCGTCGCTCGAGCATTTGCTCCAAAATTAGCCATGTGAAACAACTTTGACGAAGTTTCTCTATACCAATAAGAGCAGCCAGCCGAGGATACAAGAGTACCCTGCAGAAACCTAAGCAGCTCTGTTAGGGTATTTAAAGCATCACAAAACAATCTAAAGCAAAATACATACTAGCTATAAAGATTTAGAAGATTCATGCACATACACGAGATCTATTCTGTTCTCTATACAGGCATCTTCATCTAACTTTGATCGGGCGAGTTTTAAGTTCCTTCCAATAGAATTAGGTGCGGAGACAGATCTCTGAGAAAAGGCTAGCTCATCAAATAGATCCTTGAGTTGTGGCAGGACAAATGAAGCAGTCAAATCTTGTCCAATCCTTTGACAGAGTACAATAAGTGAATTTGCAGCGACCTAAAACAAGGCAGAAACTTTCAAAAGTTAATTGAGTCATTGAGACAGAAGAGAAGCCAGTAAGGCACCTTCTAAAACTTGATATTTAACATAAATAACATTCAAATAAAATCTAGGTGGTGGAGAGTATTGCCTTAGTCACAACAAGATCCAAATGAGCCTGCATAAGAAGATTAACATGGAGGAATGCCTGGTCCTGTAAAATCTTAGCACTTCCAGAGTTATCAACTGAAAGAAGACTTATGAACTATCTGCTAGATAACACACTCTCTTCAGAACTTAAAAGTTAAGTCTTTGGGCACAGAAAAGTTGAAGCTTTCTTTGGAGAGACAAGCCTCAACCAAAGGACTGTTAAGGCAAAAACCTGATAAATAATGAACAGCTCAAATAGGAAATAACTAGAATTTCTTATACCTGAATCAGCTCCTTGACGACCACCTGAGAGGGCAAGAAGGATAAGAGACCATCTAAAGTAGATAAACTACCAATCAGAGCTAGGGAATTCCAGCTTTGCACAGGCTCAGGCTTACTGACGTGAGAAATATCCATACAAGAGAGAACCACGTTCCTTAGAAGGGGAAGAAGGTGCTTGATTATAAAGTTTCCACCAAGAAGACCACCTAGCATGAAAGAACTAGCAGCAGTAAAAATTATGGCCGCCAAACTTCTAAAAGTAATTTAATAAATGCACCACAGTGATACCAATTCTAACCAGGGCTTCAACTGCATCAGCACAACATTCTTTCCCAAAAGAGTAGATCAGTGGCAGGATGGTCTGACAAGATTTTAAGTTTAGCACAAAACTCATTACTGGCAAAAAGGGGTTAGATATCCAATAAATTTTTAGGAAATCATTGAGCAAAAGCTTACTTGATGGACAGATATGGGAAAGCCAAGTTCCTCACAGGAACCAATCAATGCCACAGAAGCAGCAGAAGTGGAGATCTTGTCTGGGGATCTTATTAAGTTAGAAATTACTAATGGATGCATCTTTTCCAGATAAATTTGTTTCCCTAACCGATTCCATAAATCCCGTATGAAAGAATCTTGAAGGAGAGAGACTTTCAGATGTGAGTATTCCAATACCTGCAGTAGATAACATACTGAAAGAAGTCAGGGCTCAGGTTATAGACACTTCCACAAATTTCACAAATACAATGCATGCAGAAGATGAAACAACACGCAAAGGGTTTTCCAAGAATAGTCTTCTTAGGTTCTTCTTAACTGGCCTGTAATATCTTCTGAATGGTGGGCAAGATTAGTGCTATTATTGCTCTAGAGCTTAAGCACCTCAAAAGCTCTTTCAGTAGAAATAATGCTGATTCTGCTTCAACATCTGAAGAAGATGACATGATGAGTGACAAACAGTAAGGGGCGCACATTTCTGCAGTAAATGCTCCCATTACTTTCAATCCTCCTTTGTTTGCAATTTTTGCAGCATACTGAATGCGAGATTCAGGTTTAGCAATGAGTTGAAGGGGTGCAAGAAAGAGATATGCAGATCTGACGCTGGGAGGGAAGTACTGTGATTCCAACAAACATTTAGCCGATGGTCTCCTATAAAGAAAGAAACAACTGAGTAACCATCATGAAACAAGGAAAACAGTTCTTCTCAGAATAGGGAACTGCCTCCAACTTCCACAATGACCAGCAATAGGTCAGTTAATGTCACTACACATTTTCTTATCACGTTAGAAAGAGAGAACTCATGAATCATTCATATGTACATAATGATGTCACTTTACCTTGCCCAATCCTTCTGTATGCATTGTTCAACAAGAAGTGCAACATGAGGAGGAAGCTCCTCTAGCAACCCTGGTAGAACACCATTTTCTTTGTATGCAGCAATCGAAAGAGGATCAAACAGAGGTTTCTTCAAGTAAAATTCAGCAAGTAAACACCCAATAGAAAATATGTCATCTGCAAGCATTTCAGAAGAGATGCCCAAAGACGATGACCTATGCTTCCAGCGCAACAACTCCTGAAAACCCGTGGGACCACTATCATCAACGTCTAAATAATCAATAAGGTTGCCCAGGTCCATATAAGGTATTGGGATGTCACTGCCAGGCTGTGCCAAAGTGTCTTTTTCAAGTTTATAATTCTTTGCAAGTTTTAAGGATGGAAGATTATCGTACCTATAGATTGGATTCAAATAGCCTGCATGCTCACAAAATAAAGTTGCTGCCTCCAAACTTTCAAACCAACCATTTTCTGAAATGGAATGTTCCTTTGGAAGAGTTTGTGAGGAACCATAAATACATGAACTAGAGCTTTCCTTGCTTTTATAATATCTAGAAGTGACAGCTTGACGCATGGGATGTGGCTTAGTAAACAACTGCCGACGACCCATTGACTTAGGAATCAAAGGATCTGATGCAGGAAGCATTACATTCTTCGCTTCAATGGATGCTTGGCCGGAAAGCTTGTAACCAAAAGTTATGTCAATCCAGTGATGTAGATTTTTGGACACGCGCTCACTTTCTAAAGCATCTCGATGCAACAAAATAAACTCTTCAGGAGATTTCGCCCAAGATGGTACAGCCAAATCACTCATTCCAGAATGAAGAGAGAAGAAAATTCGAGAATCACTGTAGAACTCAGGAATGCATTCATCTGGAGTCCATTGATAAAGCCTCTGCATGTTTGATGGATATTCATTAGGTTCATAAACAGAACGAACAGCAGAGCGAAGAATTCGTAGAGGTAATCTTCTTGCTTTGTAGCTGCAAACTGCTAGCTCTGAAAGACATTCATCAGAAACATGATGGGGAATTTCTGAAGTTGAATATGTGAAATCCAATTGTTCATCACCTTTGGCCAACCTCCATTTGCTTTTTTTAAGTTCCCTCCAACCAATATCAGAACTTTCATCAGGTTTCACAGTGAAGTCTGTGACCCAAGGCATTACTGTATGAAATGCATGGTCACCCCACCTTCTCCCAGCCAATCTATTTAAAACCAAAAGATATTCATAGTTGCTCAGTTCACCAGTCCACCACCGTTTGAAATCAGAATGCCAATCTATACAAGCAGAAAGTTTCAGATCAGCGTATATAGCTTGACAAGGGCAATCTTCCATGCAACAGTATGTCTTTAAGGAAGAACGTGTAGAAACTTTTGAACTCAAATTATTCCTCATGGTATGCATATCAACAATGCTCAGCCAAACCCAAGACGAATCAGTCAACATTACGTTGGAAGGGCATATGCTGCCATGAGCAATACCCTGGCTGTGGATATGATGTAGAGCTGAGACTATCTGGTAGATTAAGAATCTTGCATGCCATTCAGACTCCAATGCCTTCGGGCTATAGTGAAGAATGCCTTCCATAGAGTAAGGAGCTTTAGGATGCAATAAATAACCATAACCAGGTGTTTTGAGAAAACCTAAAATTGGGGTGATATTAGGATGTCTCACAGATCCAGGAATCCTGCTTTCACAAAATGCAGGACATCCAACTAAATTTAGAAAATCCAAACCATACCGCCCAGCCATTTTTCCTTCAACAAGAAGATTTAGTGATGACATGACATGGTCTTCAATCAAGCAAGATTCGTATTTCTTCAAAAGATCTTCAATTGCGGAAAAAGAACCTCTGCAAATGGATGCAAATGGAGACAAAGTTGCTGTCATCCTCATCCCTAACAATGAAAATATTTCAGAATCAGCGCCAGAAGCTCTCTAGCACATTTCAAGGAATAAATGGAATCATTCTCCAATGAAGATGGCATGTCATTACCTGAAGTCCCAACATCATCTTGGCTTTGGCATCCACCATTTTCAGATGAAGTTGATTGATCTTCACCATTTGCTGCAACCCCCCTGTCAATATTTACAGAATTGCTGTTAATGTGTGAAGTTTGAAATAAGACATACTACGCTCAGTAGATGTTATTAGTTGACTTTGGCATATTAAACATAAAGTTAACTAGAAGGAAGGGAAAAAAACAAAGAGAACATAATTATATCTAAATCGCCAGGGAAACACCTTTCCTCCATATCAACTGATACTGCTAGTACAAATTGAGTAGAAATCTTCTCACTGCAAGTTTTTAATCAGGAATAGCACGTTACCATGTTTGTATCAGGGAAAATGAATAATTTATAGAAAAGAGAAAACGCACACAAGAAACACATTAAGAAGATGTGAAGATATTTAATTTACCTGCCTATATTGTCCGCTGCCACAGCCGAGCAGATCTGTAATGAGTGGTAAAAGATTAATCTCCAGAACTCAGAGTGTTGGACATTAATCGGTGCACTTCATAAGATGAAAGTGAGAAGGGTCCATGACAAAACTAGTTGGATCAAGACAAGGCCCAAATTAACACAGAATGGAATAGGACACTCAATACCATAAGAAGTTTAATAATCATATTCATTCTGTGTGGAAGAATTCAGTAATGAAAAAAGGTTCAGAAGATAAGCCAAACATTCAGGAAATAATTTGAGAGAGATAATAAAGACATGTTTGTAACTCACTACTGTGAAGAATATCCAGCATTTCAAACAGTAGATCAAGCACATTACAGGAAAATTAATGAAACAAGTATTTGATATTTCCAGGAAGTATCAATCACCGCAGTATGGTTGGATCATTTCCATACTCCTGCTTTGGGATTATTCCCTCCCAAAACTAGAACTTTCAACTTACTGTTTTCTCAAACCTCTCTATTCTTAGAGAATAATGGCAATAGATGGAAACAAGAAAACTCCTCACCTTTGAAGATAATTGAGAGAAAAAAAACTAGAAATAATTCAAAAAAGAGAAAGAAAAAAACAAACTTTGGAGAGACGAATGGTGATTGTGGATCAAGGGGGCAAGCTAGTGATGAAAGTAAAGGAAAATAACATTTAATCAATGCATTCTAATTCCTTCACTCATCTTCCAAAGCAAACAAACAAAGAGAAACCAATTTTTCACAAGAATCCCAACACTTGAAAAGGAACCCAAATGCTAAGAAACAGAACAATATGATAGAGTGGGGGAATTGGGAGAAGACCTGGATGACAGCAGAGGAGCCGAAGGGGAGGGCAGAGTCGGAGATGCCGTATCGGAATAGCACATCGGAGGAGAAATCGGCCTCGATGCGGCGCTGCAAGCATTCGAAGCAAGGCATCGCCCCCGCCATCGCATTCCCGCGAGGTTATCGATGGAGCACCCTTTCCATAAGAACAGCCTCCAGATTTATAGGTCTGGTAGTGATTACGTTTTATTAAATTAAATTAAAAATAAATCAAAGTTAATTTTAAAGTAAAACCAAATTAATTCTTTTTTTTTTTTTGATGAAAAAAACCAAATTAATTCTTAGTTTGCAGTAATTTTTTTTTCTAAAAAAAAAATTTAGGAACAGAAAGTGAGAATGTTAAAAATTAAAAGTTTATTTTATTTTACTTTTTGTGAATGACATAAGATTGGCTGTACCAATGACTTGTATGAAGATCTTGTATGTGTGGTAAGATAACTTCCATAGGTTCACATGTCTTTTTTTTTCTCTCCAAAAATATGTTTTAAAAAAGGAAAGTTGTTTTTTTTTTATTGAAAAAAGGGCAAATATTAAGTGATAATTCTCTATACTATATTTTTTTAAAAAAAAAATACTACAAACATAAATGTGAATATTTCTTCTTTTGACATGTTGCAGCTGACTTTGAAACTCTCCCTCTTCGTCTTCTTGATTTGGAGGAGAGGAGCAAAATTTTTTATGTACTTATATTTTAAAAATCAATAAAATTTTAGTATTTTGATCTTTGTTCCTTTCTGCCTTTCTCATTTGTAGTCATTTCTTTCATCTTTGGTGGATATTTTATTTTTCTTCTCAGTATTTCTCATGTACTCTCTGGTTTGTTATATATAATTATTTTTTCTTTATTTATTTTGTTTGTTCCGATGTCTTTTATTTCATGGTCAGTTGTTGTACTCGTTATTTCATTTTATTTAATTGTAGTTTATTCAATTAAAAAAATCAATAAAATTTTAAAGTGAAAAAAAAATGTAAATAATTATTTGAAGTAAACAATTGATTATTAAGATTCTAAAAGATATCTAGATGCTTAGAATTATTAAATATTTTTAATTAAATACTTAATTTGTTTTAGAATGTAAATAAATCACATTTAAACAAAGAAGGATCACACCCTTCAATTCTTAGGGGATCCTAATGCTTCCACTTGATTGTCATAGGGTGTGCTCCTAATCTGTGGCTGTGGGTGTTCCCCGCTGAAGAATGCTAGCCCTAGGCTAAAATTTATGACAGCCAAAATCTTCAAATTTAATGACCAAATAAAAGCTACAGAAACTTTGTTATTTTAAGCAGGGTGATCAGTTCAGGCCCCTAGCAAAACATACTTTTGTTCAGAAGTGCACAAAAAACTGCTCTGATTGCAGCGACACTGAATCTTAAAAACATTCTACAGAGTTCAGCTCAACTCCGATTATGACTAAATCTGGATAAATCACTCCTATGCTTGGCCTTTCACTAGGCAAAACAGAAAGACTGCAAACTCAACAATGAATAATACGACGACGAATGGAATATGATTTATGCGGCAGACATGATGCAGTCTATAGCTTCCTTGCAAATTCCAGTCATTGTAGCCTCTGGTCCATAAACCTACCATAAATATAAGACAATTAAGACGTTGAATCCCAAAACCTATAGAAAGAGCAATAAAAAAGAGGAGGGTGTGAAAACCGGCTGAGTTACCTCAAGGGGAACACCAAGCTCCTGACCCAAAGCTCGC
Organism: Dioscorea alata; assembly: GCA_020875875.1. Classification (NCBI taxonomy): domain Eukaryota; kingdom Viridiplantae; phylum Streptophyta; class Magnoliopsida; order Dioscoreales; family Dioscoreaceae; genus Dioscorea; species Dioscorea alata. Next base: position 24,941,900 of record CM037029.1, on the reverse strand, counting down.
ATTTTTGCCAAACCGGTCTGATAGTTTGGACCACCTCTGCGGACATAAATGTACATCCTTGAGGCCTTTAACTTGGCTGCCTGCAGACAAAGACAAAAAAGATATACATGAGCATATAGAAGGCACTCAATGATCTAAAAAAACAGGTTTGCAGATCTGATCAACCCAACCTTCTCTCTCAGGGCCCTAATAATTCCATTAAATGTGGAAGCAACATCAGTGAAGTTAGCTATCCCTCCTCCAATAAGAAGTGCTCTCTTACGACCATCAGGATCAGCAGTAGCACACTGCACCAGAAACAAGATAATTTAGATTCCAAAGTTTTAAGATGACTTATCCCTGATCTGAAAGTTGACCAGAAGAAGGGGGTAGGATAAGTTCTAACATCAATAACAACTCTGGCATACTGCAAGACTTCCTCCTCCTTTGGCGCACCACTATATTCAGCATAGTTTCCAAGCTCAGATGCATAACCCAGATCTCCAACCTGGTTAATAATAACAAGATTAGAACATAAAACCTTGTGCTCCAACCTGCAGGAGAATACTAATCTTTCCCAACTCTTCCAAAGAATTGCCAATGGTCATTACGACTTGCTAATTTCAACTAGGACAAGAATAATAGCTCCACAGATATCTTTGTCCAAAGGGGGGAAAAACTTATGTGCAAAAAGACATTAGTCCCTAAAAAAGAAGTAAACTTACTGTATCTGCATATATGACACTAGCCCCACCTCCAGCCACCATGGTCCATATACGTCCCTTAGGGTTTAAAACTGTGAACTTCAAGGATGCAGTTGTCTGTAATCAAGGAAGGTTAAGAACATCAAACAATTGAACTCAGCAGAATTCAAATTTGAGATACCGCCATTTATGGTGTGTACATCATTGACCAATGCCATCCATGCCATCAGTGTCATATGCATGTCAATTTTACATCTTTATCTATGTGCCTAAACTCTATTGATAGAAGAACAGAGTATAATAGCTTAAATAGCTCAACAATTAAATTTTTATTATACATTTCCAAGTAAACTAATCAAGTACACCAATAGAGTTACCTTCTCGTCCAATCCATGAATAAATGCTTCTGTGGGAGTCAGGACCCTGCCAAAGGGAAGAGGAAATTCAATATTCCCCCACCTGCATATCATAAGACAAGTGATTTTAAATTTACATATCCTTGGATTGGAAGAAGAAATCTTGATAAGTCATCAGAAAGTTTGGAATTACTTCTTGAAGTTTTTGAAGGCTGCTGTGTCATCTAATTCTCCACGCATATCCAGCGGGTATGGCTCTCCATTCACCAGTGTGAATGGGTTCATCTCAAGAAAACTGAAGTCCAAATCTGTGATTGATGCATTCAATTGAATTTAATTATACAGGATTATTTAATTATGAACTATCAAAGCATGCATAATATAAGTGTAGAATGAGAAGTTTATAGCATTAGTTTTGATGTCCTAAAGACATATAGTACCCACCCACAGACGCATGTATCATAAAGAGTAAAATGCAGCTGTTTACATATTTGCAGCATTTCAGAAGAAAAAAAATTGTAACACTATTTCCTCTGTTCTTGGCAGAAGTGCAGGACCATGGAAATGCATCTAGTATACCTTGGAACACAGCAAAGACACCTCTTATGAAATCTCCGATTTTCTCTCTCACCTAGTCCAACAGAAAAGGAGGCAATTCAGAGAAATAAATGCATGGAAGGTTGTACGCCATGATGCAACATAGCAACCGATATTTACTATAACTGTGACCCACCTCTAAAGGAAGGGTTGCAATCAACGGAGCACATGCCTCAGATGTCATGGGCTTCTCAGTTGGGAGGAATATGGTCTTAACCTGCAAGACAAGAAATTCATACATGAATCAAAAGACCAAAACGTCAAAGCCATGGCCAACATACAAACTATGGTTATTTTTTCGGCTATACCTTGTCCCAGTTCTCCTCAATCTCAATTCCACCACACTCGGAGAAGCTGATGGTGCAGCCAAGCCTCTCAGATAAAATTGAGAAATAGTACTCCTGCTCGTGAGGGACAAATGGCTCAACTATAAATGTGGTAATGGGAGCCTGGCATCCTCCCATCTCAACCTACATGCAAAACAGAATAAACATTGCTTTACTCCAAATAGATCCACAGGCCATTAAAGAAAAGATAGGAAAAAAAGAAAATGCAGCTAAAGTTGACTCCTTGATCACCTCTACTCCAAGCCTCTCTTTCACAAACTGGGCCACCTGCGCCATATCAAGATTAAGGGCCACCAAACCACTCTTCCCTCGCTTCCCAAATAGCATATCAGGCTTCACAACCAACTTGTTAGATGATAGCCATGGTTGCGCATTTACCAATTCGCCGATGTCAGTTGATTCCGTGATCTTTTGATGTTGGAAAAAAGAAAAATATATATGTAAACTATACTAGATAAACAAAAATGCAAACTTTCAACAGAGCAATCTCTATTCACATCGATAAATGCTTCAATGAGAGAGCACATGAAATTTCAATAAACTACAAATGCAACTCTGCCAACATATAATAAACATAGATTGAAATATATGACATCCATATTTGCCTAAAATCAAATAAACTTTTTATGATATATTAAAAAAAAAAGTAAGGTAACTAATCAATAGCAAGCAAAAAAGATCAAATGAAATGAAAAAAGGTATAACATTTTCTTTTTCATTGTTTCCTTTTTCAGAATGAAGAGCTTTGGATCAGAAATTCCACCAATCAGTCAAAATGAACGCTTTAAATAACACCAGATCAAGCAAAATCCATCAACAACCATCCATAGATCCATAATCCAAGGTTAAGCAATTGAAAGAATGGAGAATGCTTGAGAGGTAGGGAGGATGGAATGGGAACCTGGGCGGATAGGATCTGAAGATCGATCCCGGCGAGGCGCTTGAGGTGCTCCTTGAGGAGGCGCTTGGAATCGTACTCACGGATCTTCTTGCGAGCCATGGTCGATCCTTGGAACCTTGGTGAAGCTGTGAATGGATTGAAGAGAGAAAGGATGAGGTGGTGTTAATCTAGAGAAGCACGGAAAGGTAGGCGGGATGTGGGGGGTTGTTGAGCAGTGAGGAGAAGATGGTGTCTTCCCTTCTACTCTAAACAAGGGAAGGCAACCACCAACCAATGACCAATTGACCATTCAATCTTCATCACTTCAAGGATCAGATCTAACTTCCTTTTTTTTTTATTCTTATTTTTTTTTTTATTTTGAAATAAATTTTTAAAGCACTTTTGGGGGTAAATTTTTCTAGAGTACCCAAGATTAAGCACTAATTTTCAATTCATATTAAAATGAGACAAAATTTATATTTTATTTCTCCGGGGCAATTGAGTAATTCTGATTATAATTGTAGAAGCCGGAAAGATGATGTGAACATTCAAGAACCAACTCAGTACATGTTCACATTATCAATTTATACATGTAGCATAATGAACTGGCATATCATAATCTCTTTCCTTTCTTCTCCTCCTTATTTTTATTTTTTTTCGGCTTTGTTGGTTTTGAGTGTCCATATTATATTTCCGGCTTCCACATCACTAATTATCACCGGAATCCCCAATTGCCCTATCAAAGAAACAAAATTAAAATTTTGTACTCATTTTAAAATAAATTGAAAATTAATGCTCAAATTGATATAAAGTCAAACTTAAGTACTCACTAAAAAAATTTACCGCACTTTTGGGTTTAAAATAAAAGGTTTAAAGGCTATTTTTATTTGTCATTATTTATTAATATTGTTTTTGTGGTGAGAGAAAAAATGGCCCTAATTTGTTGAAAGTAAAGAGTTCTACAGCGGAATTGGTTGGTAAGCTAATATTTAATTTAATTCTAATTCGTTCTTACCAATCACCATTAATTGTTTTTTTTTCCTTTTGTGGATGTCTGTAGTGCCACAAATGAAACAACTCAAGTTTGAAAATTCAATCAGCATTATTGAGCATAATACCGAGTTTTTAAGGGTTTTAAAAGTGTGATCTTATTAACATGACATCAAACATCTATTTTGGCTAATTTGTCTAATTTATCACTGACCCCTAAAAAAAAAAATAAACTTTTAATCTTCTCATAATTGTCATCGTCCTAAATTTTTTTTTAAGTGTTTTTCTCTCTGTTCTATTTATCCATTCATAATGAATTTATTTTTAAATTTGTAATTGTTCCTTGAGTTGTTGTTCTTCTCTACTCCTATATTTTGTTGTTTTGTATAATTTTTTTAATAAATTTATAATTTATCAGTTTTCTAAGGAAAACAAAAACTATGGTGATTGCCTGATTGGTGGCAAGATTGTAAATGTATGACATTATATATTTAAGTATCATTTATAGACTTTTTTTTACACTAAAGTTTATGTGCAACTTCATTTTTAAATATATTACAATCAGACTACCAAAATCAATATATATTAATATGTGCGTTATCTCACAGGCGTTCTGAATAGTATATTGTAACACAGGGTTATTAGCAACAAATAAATATATAAAAAAATAGGGTGTGGTTGCAGTTTTGGTAACCAAACAGCACTGACTTGCCCTACAAATTTATTTATATAGTTATAATTATTTTAAATAAAATAAATTATTAATTAAAGATTATAAAATATTAGTATCAAAATATTTACCATCAATTAAAAAATAAATTTAAATTTTGAAATACTAAATTTCAATCAATATTAATTAAGTAAATAGCATGATACTACTCTTACAATAGTATAGTTAGTATTTCATTTATTTCTCAATTCAAAAAGTAAATTTTTTTTATGTAAATAAAAAACTCAAAAGCAAAGATTTGAATTTTATTGGGCTTGCCCATATATATATATATATATATATATATATATATATATATATATATTTTAAACCATTATTTGTTTATATAAAATTCTCTTTAGACTAATAACCAAAAAGATCTGTCATGAGCTAGTAATTGAAGTCTTTTTGCCATCTTTGGTTTACCTTTAACCTCTCATTTTGTTTGTATGTATCTCCCCATAATTTATGATGAATTTTTTTTCTCACTATTTTTTGTTATTTTCTTGTGATTTTGTAACTGTTATTTTTTTCAATAGGATATGGTTTATGTACTTGAAAAAAAAAAACTAATAACCAAACTCAAATCTATGTTAAAACAAATTATTTAATTATTTGATGAGACTATAATTGAAAAGGCATAGGGGATGGATATTTGTTGTAATTTTTGAGAGAAAAAATTGTTAAATTAATAAAATAAACAATGTTAAAATTTTTTGGACTTGTGATAATAAGAATTTTGTTATTTGTATTTTTATTATTTGATAAACAATTAGTATTCGCTAACAAATAATGCTAATATAATTTGTTCACTTGTAATTTTAAAATCTTTATTTCATGAAGTAATAATTTTTTTAAAATTATTGACAAATTATAAATAGAATAACGTAATTTTCATAAATTATATATATGAATATGTATTACCAAAATAATATCTTGAAAAAAAACAGAAGTACGGTCTCGACCGTACACGCACCTCAGATCCATAACCACTTTTAAGGACAAAACGGTCTTTTCGAAATGGTCTCCCGGCCACGAATAACGGAGTTAATCCAGAACCTCATATCGGATTCGGATCCGGGTCGAAACCCGCAAGCGATTCGGATCATCCAGGAGATCCGCTCCATCTACTTCCCACCCATCCCGCTCGGACGCCATTGACAGCCACCACGGAGCTCGGTGAACAACGATGACGCAGGGATCCACAACGTTGCACGCATATGGGGAGGCTTCCTACTGGGATCGTCGCTATGGCCAGGACCCAGGGCCCTTCGAGTGGTACCAGAAGTACCGCTCCCTCGCGCCGCTGTTTGATCTCTATCTCCGTCGCCACCACCGGCTCCTCCTCGTTGGCTGTGGTAACTCCGGTAATGCTCTCTTTTATCTCTCTGTTTCTAGGGTTTCGATCACATCAGTTGGTGTGAAATGATTCGCCTTTTTGCATGAACACTTGGTCGCCCTATTGGATCTGGAGTGAGATTAGCATGTTGATTAGATTTTCATGGATTAGATTTTGGAAGGGGAGCGAATAAATTGCTCGTTTGTGAGATTAAATGAGAAATGAGAATTGAGAACGTAGTGGGATCCTGGTTTTAGGGCAGTGGAAGTTTTGGCAGCGAGTGAATCCAGAAAAAGAGGAGTTTGGAAGCATTTTCTTAAGCAATAAGTTATGAAATTCGAATCGTTTGTCTAGATAGGGGCTTCAAGAAACAAAACTAATCTGCTGATTTTGAATGCATTTCTTTGTCAACCAATGAGCTAAAGGTGTTCATTTGTGATCACTATTTATCATATTGGATTCATGTCATGACAAAATAGTGAGATAAGTTAAAGAGATATCTAGTGCAGCTAGAGTCTGGTGTATCATATATATATATATATGCTTCATGAATTGCCTTTAGAGTGCCAATAAAAATTCAGCCAGCATAGTCTAAGGACTATGACTGTTCTATGTCTTGGAATTTTGATGATGTAGATCATAATTCATTCCTATAGTAGAACAGGCTATCAAAGAGGCACTTTTTAACAAATGGCCAAATTAAATTTAGATGGTATTTTTACCTCTGGTCTCATTTAGGAATAGCTTGAAAGTTTAGCAGCTGATTACCTGGTAAAACAGTAGTTATGACATTGAAATTTATAAGCGCCTCCATGTGATTGTATATGCCTTAGATACATAATTTTACAACATCTGGGTCTAATACTGCTATTTTGATGATCTTTACATGTTGTTTTCCATTTGTATCTTGAAATATTCCATATGTGCTTTGTCAATGATGATAATAAATCAACAGCACTCGGAGAAGACATGTTAAATGATGGCTATGAGGACATTGTTAATATTGACATATCATCTGTAGTGATTGAAGCCATGCAAACGAAATACCAGGACAAACCAGCTCTCCAGTGTATCCTATTCATATTCTGCTGACAGGGCAGTTCTTTTTAACCATTCCATTTGTCAAGCATTTTCTAAATGAGTTCTTATTTCTTTCGGCATTTTCTTTACGACTAATCAGAAGATATTAAAATGGATGTGAGAGACATGAGTGATTTTGAATCTGGTTCCTTCGATGCAGTTATTGATAAAGGTACTGTTTTTATTTTTGCACACTACACTACTACTACACATATATATATATATATATATCCTCCTCCACATATCGTTGTTTAGAATAAATAATTACATAATTTTGTAAAACCTGCTGCCTTCTTGATATTACTAGTCCCTTTTCAGGTACACTTGATTCACTTATGGTGAGTTTCTTCTAACTCTGTTACCTGTGGCCATAGTATACTATGCTCATATTCTCACCCATAGCTGTCATTGGCCTTAGTGTGGACATGATGCACAGGAGAATGCAACTAAAATGCTTGAAGAAGTTGGCAGGTATACAATTATAAAATCTGCAAAAATTTGCTTGCTACATTGAACTTAATCCTTTACCTGGTTCGTTAAGCTTAATTTGGTTCTTCTTTGTTTGAATTTGAAATTATCAGGGTTCTCAAGGATAAAGGAGTATATTTTCTGGTACCACAGTGTATTTTGTGTTATCCAAGATTATTAACATTTGTCATCCTTGTGTTCTGTTTTTATTTGAATAGCAAACAATTTTGTTTATATAGTCTTACTGACTGTTGTTGTGCTAACACAGATTACATATGGAGATCCAAACTACCGCTTGTATTTGCTGAAGGAACTGCGCTACTGGACAATAAATATGCATGTAATAGGTTAGCTGACATCTCTGTTTATTTAATGCCAACAATAAATGGGAAATTATTGTGATTTACAATTTATTTTTCCTACATGCTGAGGATAGTCTGTCTTCAGATAGTGGTCTTCTTTTCTATTCTCTATCTAGAACACACAGAAGTTTTCCTTCACTCAATACATCTGTAAACTTGACTAGCCAGGTCAATTTTTGTTAGTGGGTACTGTATTTTGCTAAGTCAAAGAGTATTAATGCGACATTTTTAGGGTTAGTCTGTCACTGAAGATGGCAAATAAGTGGTTGGGTGATATGTGGTGGTTCTTTTAATTATGTTAAGCATCATTTTTCTTCTTTTCGCATAATTCCTTCAAGATGGGATTTTTTAAATACTTATTCTTATAATTGGTATAATGGAATTTTTATATCCAAATTACGAAAAAAAAAGTATGTATTCCCTGCGTAATTCAGTGTTGTGTTTTCCTTATCTGAACAGGTGGTTTACAATTTTCTAATCACATTTCCTTTTCCTTTTTTTTTTTTCCCTCTTGGCAATAAAAATGATTCAAATGTTTAGATCGATTAGAGAAAACTGCAGATAAACGATGCTGGGATCTAACCACCCCAATCCCATGGACTGAAGATGGCAGCTTAGCAACAGCAGTTCTTGGCTCAAACCCTGAAATACATTACATCTATGTGTGCATTAAGGTACATTATATTTATTGCACTTTTCAGTATCTATAATTTCTTTTTAAAACTCATTAATGACATGTCTCTTGGTACAGGATGAATCCTTAAGTCAACTTGGAAATTCGGAACCAAATAGCTCGGAACACTGAGCACCACTGTTGTTAATTTTATTTTCATCCTACTACCAGGCATTCCTCGGATGAGAAATCTCTGAGCTTTCATTTCTTCTGTAACAACTGATTATTCATTAAGCTGTAGTCTTCTGACATTGTAACTAATATTGCTTGTTGTTCCATACTCCAATATTCTACTTAAACAGACGAATCTCTCTCTCTCTCTCTCTATATATATATATACTTTAAACTTTATTTTCCATCAAGCTCCTGAAGGGCGTAATGAATGAGACCTTTTTAAATAAAAAAAATAAAGGCATTGGAGATCATTTTAGCTTGAATATGGTGTTAAGCTGTCATCATTTTTTTCATTTTTGAGCACCGAGCTCATGTGAGATAGACAGAGAGTACACACGCGCACGTGCTATGCTGGACTCTTCTTCTCCTAAGTTTACTTGGTCCCCAAGTCATGGTCTCCAAGAAAAGTTTACAAAACACCCCTTCACAAACACAATAATTAATGTATCCTCATAGAAACTCTGTCCTTTTTTTCTAAACAGTAAATATAAACAAGTGAGGGGGTTGCATGTAAAGAAGGTCCATCAATATACAAGGAAAGAAGGAACGGCATCTTGGTGTGAAGACCGGTAAAGGTCTCTTGACTTGCGTGTCCGATCTCTCTTTCCCTAAAAGCCCCTTCTTTTTTTTCTTCTTCTTCTTCGATCTTCAAACCCTTCTCTTTTTCCCTCTTTTTGGTGTCACATCACGGGAATCGTTAGGGTTTCCGCTCCTCGCCAGGTCCATGATCGTTGTCATCGCTCCTGATCCTATCCGAAACTCTTGATTCCTTCCTCTCATGACAGCCCTCGCAGGCGGATGGCGGAGCCTAGGAGATTCGCTCTGAATTCTCAACTGGGTAAGTCCTCCTGCTTCCTTTCGATTCCATTCGCTTGATGTTTCTCTTGTTGGATTTCGTTGTTTCTTGTTTGTGTTTTGATCTCTGATTTGCGTGTGTTTCTTCTTAAGTTCTTATTTCTTTGTCATGAGGTTTTCCTTATTTTGTTGTTTTGTTGTTTTTTTTATTAAGAATGTCATGCATCACTGCGGATGACTATGAAGTTTTTCCTTGTTGGAATTCATTGTTTTTTGTTTGTGTTTGTTAAGCTCATAATTCTTGATCGTAATATTTTCTTGTTTTTATGAATGAGAATGTCATGTGCCAATGCGGATGACCTTTTGAGTGTTTTATTATGAAGGAAATGTTGTTGTTTTCGCCATTTTAGTATATAATTAGGATGGAACGTGTTCTTTATTTTTCGGTGGTGTGTTCAGAAGTTGATGTGTATATCCGGTGCAAGAATATATGTGAAGTTCTTGAGTGTGATGTAATCTAATGTATGTGTTTTGTGGACAGACATTGGACAGATAGTGTTAGAGGCCAAGACCCGCTGGTTGCGTCCAACTGAAATTTGTGAAATACTTCGCAACTACCAGAAGTTCTCATTGACTCCAGATCCCCCTTACAAACCTCCAAGTATGCCTTCTCGTTTTCGTCTCTCTTTGGCATTGGATGGCTGATGATTGAGGAGTTCATGAAGTTCCTGTCTGGTTTATCATGTTTTTGGTCTTCTTGTTATCCTGCAGGCTAATGTTTATGTTTCTTGATTACAAAGGATGTGTCCTTTCTTTTCTTTGGATAGAATATTCATTCTTTCCTTTTCAATGGTATTATGCTGCTTGTCTATGAAACCTAACAAGATTATTAACGTGTTCAAGTTAGGAATATTGTAACCATTTTAGCCAACCTAAGCTCCTGCTTTTCCTAATTTACCCATGAGTTTCATATCATCATCTTGCAGGTGGTTCTTTGTTCTTATTTGATCGGAAGGCGCTTAGATACTTTCGTAAAGATGGCCATTCTTGGAGAAAGAAGAAGGATGGGAAAACTGTTCGGGAAGCTCATGAAAAACTAAAGGTCTCTACTTTCACTTCCACATATTAACATTCTTGAAAGTCAAGGCCTTGCTATTGTTTTTTTTTCTTTATCATTTTATAAATTATTTATCTCTTGTACACCTGAGCTGGAATTGGGTGAAACCCATGAAAGGCATCATTCTGTTTTGCACTTTTGTCATGATGATGTTCATGTTTACTCCTTTTCATTTTAGTCTGGCAGTATAGATGTTCTGCATTGCTACTATGCTCATGGTGAGGACAATGAGAATTTCCAGAGACGAAGCTATTGGTTACTTGATGGGTGAGTAAATGAGCTACGAATTCGGTTCATCTGAGCTTGTTACTTGCATGTGTATGAATCATGTTGTTTATTTTCTTCTACATTAGGCTAGATGGAACCTTTGAAACACTTGTTATGTTCTTCCCTATCTTTGTTTACCTCCTATCTGCAGAAAAGGGGGTCATATTTTCTGAATTTTGTTTATCTTTTGAGGGAAAAATAAATTAAAAAGGAGAGTTCTAACTGAAATGGCTGTAATAGTTTAGTCTTGGTTCATATTATGTAGAGCACAAAATTGAGACCATGACAATTATTTTGGCTATTATTCATGTCAACCACTTAATATGGTTATAAAATCAATTATAGTTATGTCTCACAATTAGCCATCAACTAGTGCAGAAGACATAAACATGGCTTGGCTATCGATCTGACTTGAATAGAGAAGTGTGATTTTGCAGCAACATGGAAACATCCAGCCCATTGCCTCCTGTGATTGAGGTTCTTGCTAATCTGAAAAGCAGAGCATCTACATCCAGCCATAGCATTCATGAGCATGAACCCAGATCCTCTCTTCCTTTAATACTAGTTTTCTATGTAACTATAGGAACATCGATTATATGTGAAACATGTGTTCTGGTATGAGTATTTTTAGATTTGATGTCACTTATGCATGCATTAACTGAATAACTGGTTGGGCGTGTTTGATGGGCACATCTATTTATGACTTCACCCTGCTTGTTGAGAAGAACTTTGCCTGGACTCTCATTTGCACATTCACTTCCTTTCTCTAGTGTTCTAGATTTGGTATGTTACTTATTCTCCCCTTTTCTACTCTTGAAAAACACTGGTAGACTGCATGGAGCACCCTCTTGTTGTAGAGACTACTGTTTTTATTCTCAAGGAAAACAAGCGTCTGTATTTAAATTCTCCTCTGAAAGATCCTATTGCAATCAAAATGTGTTATTTTTTTTATTGGGTTGATTTTAAATTTACTTTGACTGTTACTTTTCTTCCAGAAATTTGGAGCACATCGTGCTTGTTCACTACAGAGATGTAAATGAGGTTATTTCTTGTCCACCTGTACTTTCATCTCTGGTAGCTAACCATTGTGCTTACTGAGACAATTCATAATCTTAGATTCTAAATCATTTTGGAGAAGTTTCTCTTCGTGGGCAACATTAGACTTTGCATATAAAATGGTATATTTTATTCCTCTTTCTACAGGGAATCAACTCCAGTGTGCCTTGCTTGTTAAATTCAGACTCAGGGTCGATTAATTGCACACTTGGTGCTCAAAGTAGTTCCGGTCAAAGTCTTTCTTCTGAATTTGAGGAAGCGGATTCTGTTGTTGACTATGGAGGTGTTCCCTTGATTCCATTTCTAGCACTGAATTCAATTTTGCATCTTTGCCAAGGATTAATGTTGACAATAATAACATTAATGTTAGTGGATTGATAGATCCTGCAGGATTCGGCAAGCCAATAAATGCTTTTTATTTGCCTCAAGGGAATCCCCGAAATTCAACACTAAGTGAAGGGCAACACATAGCCCATGGAACTTCACAATTAACTGGTATTTTCCTATAAAGAACATATAGCAATTGTCTGCTTTGCTATGAAAAGCATTTCTTTTACATAGTTTAATGCCCACTCTCAAATTTTAATCAGAAGTCTTCTTTCTAGGGTTAGTTTCTATGCAAGTTGTTTTGACAATTTTTTTTCTCTCTTTAGGTCTACATTGTCAAATAAATTGTGGCGTTGATGCAAGTTCATCTACTTTGCCTGAAGCCCTTAACTATGCTATAAACTCATCCACAAAGACTGAAATTCTCAGAAAATATGCAAACTTTCAAGAGCAAAAAATTTTATCAGTACAACCAAATTGTGTTAGTAGTATGCCTGTGGCCATGACAGACTCTGTGATGTGTTCTGATAAAGGAACATATGACAAACAAGAGCTTTTAACAGTTTCTCCGGAACATGCAATCATGGGATCTGACACTAGAAGCGTTCAGGTAAAACTCGTATAAGCTGGATCTTTTACCTATGCAATAGCATTTATTTTTCTTTTTTGTCTCCCTTAATTTAATCAGCTATTATTTTATTTTTCTTTGTAATGTGAATGTTGTATCTTTTAGGTTAAGGAGGTGTATAAAACAAATGCTTATAATCCTGTAAATACTAAGCTCGAAGTGGATGGTGCACCTGATACATATCATGTAACTGATGAGTACCATTTCTCTGCGGCACCTCAATTTGGAAGTACAAAAGATTCTCAAGTGAACTTCACAGTTTCAGGCCAGCACTTAGAGTTTACAAACGAAGCTTCCTATCTTAAAGACTATGCTCTAGGTGATGTAGATTATACGGGCCATGGAGATTTGAAGAAACTAGACAGCTTTGGGCGATGGATGAATAAGGAAATGGGCAGGGATTGTGACAACTCATTGATGACTTCGGAGTCTGGTAGCTATTTGAGGTCATTTGATACACAGAATGACAGCAAAGAGGTAACTAGCCTATTCCGTCATATGCAGTTGGATATGGATTTACTTGGCCCCTCCATTTCTCAGAACCAGTCCTTCAGCATTATTGACTTCTCACCTGATTGGGCCTGGGCCTTTTCTAAGGTGGAAACAAAGGTGTGTTAGCTCTTCTTGCTAAGATTCTTATAATTATGTAAACCTTTAGTTTTTTATTCTCCATTTTAGTCTGATTTTATTTTACGAATCTAACTATTAGTCACAAATCAGGTTTTGATTTCAGGCACCTTTCTGGGCGGCATAGATCCCAGCAGCATCAAATGGTGTTGCATGTTTGGTGAACATGAAGTTCCTGCTGAAGTTTTGACAGGTAACGTCCTTAGGTGTCAAGCTCCTTCACATGCTCCTGGAAGAGTTCCGTTCTATGTCACCTGCAGCAATAGGCTAGCTTGCAGTGAGGTTCGGGAATTCGAATTTCGTGAAGACTTCATCAGTAGCACCCTGGTATCTAGACGAAGAGTATCAAGAGAAGAAATCCATCTTCAAGTACAATTTGCAAAGTTATTAAGCGCAAGAGTGGTAGCCTGTCCTCTTGAGAACTGCACCAAATGTGCCCTGGTTAATGAGTTGTTTTTGAATTTAAGCATGGATGATAATGGATGGGACAGGCTTAAAGAACAGTCTAAGGCTTCTTCGGTACACAAAGGTGATGTTGCAGACGTGCTGATCCAGATGTTATTGAAGGGCAAACTCCGGGATTGGTTACATGCTAAGGCTCATGAAGAAGGCAGAGGTCCTAATATCCTGGATGAGGAAGGACTAGGTGCTATCCATTATGCAGCCGCTCTTGGATATGAATGGGCCATTTGGCCCATAGTTAGTGCTGGTGGTAATCCTAATTTTAGAGATGCACATGGCAAGACTGGGCTTCATTGGGCTGCATTCTATGGCAGGTTAGTTTGAACTGATGTAGCTAAAATCTAGTGGTGCTAGGATGTTGCACTATTTTGCCATCACTTATTCCGGCATTTTGCAGTTTTGCATTTCCATTGGTCTTTTCGACTTTTTATTTTAAAGTAATCGTTTGGCCAAGGTGTTTCAAGATGTTAAGTCCCATATGTTGTTGGAGTTCTGGGTATTTTATGGATCATATTTTATGCTCCATCGTTTGAATATGCATTTTGTCCTGTTCAGATTATCTTATCTACTTATTATTAATTTAGTGGATTATTTTAGCATCAGTATGTCATTTCCTAATAGTTGCATTTCATGCTGATTGGTCAGGGAAGAGGCTGTTGTTCAACTTATCAGATTGGGCACTGCACCTGGTGCAGTCCAGGATCCTACGTCAGCTTCTCCAGGAGGTCATACTGCTGCTGATTTAGCATCAAATAGAGGACATAAGGGCATTGCGGGGTATTTGGCTGAAGCTGATTTGACCAGTCACCTCTCAGCAATTACTCTTAAGGACAATATGATGGGTAATGATTCAGTGGACCTGGCTGCAAAGAAGGCCATTGAGGCAGTGCAAGATCCAAGTGTAGATCCTGCAAATGGAAAAAAAGATGAGCAAATCCCATTCCGAGGTTCTCTTGCTGCTGTGTGGAATTCAGCGCAAGCAGCTGCACGTATTCAATCTGCTTTCAGAGTGCTTTCATTCCGACACAGACAATTGATGAGACTGAAAGATGAGAAACCTGAGATACCAAATGAAGCAATAATAGTGTCTTCTCTAAGCAGCAAGCTCCAAAAACTCAATCACTACAGTGATGCTCTTCGTGCTGCTGCTGCTGTGAAAATTCAACGAAAATATTTTGGATGGAGAGGGAGAACAGATTTCTTAAAGATCCGGGACCGGATTGTGAAAATTCAGGTGCATTATGAACTCTTTTTGAAGTATTATTAGGATATCCTTAGGTTGCTAAAATTTAATTGCTTAAATCTAGTCCTGGCAATTAGCTAAAAACCAATCCAGACATGAATTTTAAATCTGAGTCACATATCTATTTGTGAATATTTACTCTTTGAGCACTATATCCATTCTTTGTAGAAGTTGTGCGAAGTGAAATGTTGTGGTAGATCTTCTTGGCTAGGAACTCTGTTCAACAATTAACTGTTGTTTTAAATGGTGAGTTGTGCTGATGGGTGGCTTTAATCTTCAGGCGCATGTTAGAGGGCACCAAGTTCGCAAGCAGTACAAAAAGGTTGTCTGGTCTGTGAGTATTGTTGAAAAGGCCATATTGCGCTGGAGGCGCAAGGGAGCTGGATTACGTGGCTTTCATGCTGATAAACTAGGTGTTTCTGTTGCATTAAAAGATGGAACAACTGACGACTATGAATTTCTTCGTCTTGGTCGAAAACAGAAAGCTGCTGCTGTAGAGAAAGCTTTAGCAAGAGTTCAGTCCATGGCTCGCAATCCAGAAGGCCGCGATCAGTACATGAGATTAGTGACAAGTTCTAGTAGATCGAAGGTTATTATCCTTGTTTATTACTGATTTGTTTGTTCGTGTTTCCCTTAATGATTTAAAAGCATTCTCACATTCATTCCATATTAATTTTAACAGTTGGGAGAGGGAGGTATGTAGCTCATCAGCACGGATTTGCAAACAGAGAATAGAGATTTATTTATTACCAGGTATCATAGACTGACCCCCACCATCTTAGGGTGCAGAAGCTTTACCATCTTTTTCTGTTATGATTTTTTTTAAAAAAAAATATTTAACAATTTTATCCTATTATTTTTATTTATTTCTATCACTGTCACTAGTGCTGCATGACTTGTGAGGCTTTTGCAAATTTAGCGAAACAAGGATCTGAGTACCATAATATGTAAATAACATCCAGAGTTATAATTATAACCGTAACATCTTGATTGCCTGCTTATGCATCAGATATTCTCAGCGGTGGTTGATTTTCCTTTTCTGTTTGGGTATTTCTACATCTTTCCACATAAATTTTGACCAATTTTCTGTATTAATCGAGACTTAAAATGTGTAAGCAACACTTTCTATCGTGTATGATGCCAAACTGACATTATGATTGTACTTCAATCTTTGTTAAGTTGTTCTGGATGTTCGATTTTGCAATCAAAAGCATGCCATGCCATGGAATTACAAGTGTAGCTGTAAAGCTAAGTCTATGATTAGAGCAGAATGCTGCAAGGACCGTCGTGCTACCCTACATCAATGGCATATGTTGGGACTCCCCTTTAAATTAGTGAATTGGTTGAAAAATCTCAAGCAGGCTGTTTTGCAACAAGGAGATGATTTTCGGGTGAAATGTTTGATGGGACATACTTCCTGAGCTGTGCTTCTAATCCTCTATCTCTTAACCAGAACAGCCTACCCATATCAATAATCTCTTTGCACATGAAGCCTAGAACAGCTCTCTCCAACTGGGGCATTTTTCTAATAATTTCATCAACACCTCTGATTTTTTCTTTGCAAGATTCTTCAGTATCTCTGCATTAATTAACCCGGAAACAAAAACAAAGGAATAAGTTCACTGTAAGAAATATGAATATTGCAAAAATAGGGTGCACCTGGTAATAAAATTTACTACAGCTAATTGATTCAACTCTTCAAAAGTTAGTGCAGATCATTGCGTTCTGGTTGAAAACAATTTTAGGTGCGGGACTGAAGGAAGACATTGGCAGGGTACTTGAAAGAGATTCCTACTTTGTCAAAACACAGAATAATCGCTTAAGCGCACCTGGTGGTTAGATGGATTTCTTGATCGTTCATGTCTGTAAGTTCTGAACTGTGATCTGCGTCAACAGCCCAGCTACTAAACCATGTAATTGCGTGGAATATTGCCTTTGTGATGCCCAGTTTTGAAAATAGATCCTTATCTGAAATATTGAGATACAACCAAAGTATGTCACACCATACACGGATAAGAGGTTTCTAGATTAAAACTTCCTATAAATAAATATTTATGCATATATAAACCATATTAACCAAAAAAAAGGCTAAACAAATGTATAAATGGTTTGATTGGGGAAACTACTAGGTGAGAGTAATCACTTATGTAATGCTTCCATTGGCAAAGATGGTGGCAACATGTTGCAAGAGCAAGGCCTTGTATGTGAGAACCAGTGAACGTAGGCCCCTTGTTAGGAATGCTTTGATCAGGAAGGCAACACCTTATGGTCAAATCTGTGTTATCAATGAAAATCAGTATTGAGAATAATAATCAACATTGAGAAACAACTCTCATGTGTTTCCACTAAGACGTGAACTAACCTGTTGCAGGTCCACAAAGATGTTTACCAATAGCGAGGTAGGGAAGTTCTTTCAGGGAGTCAATTGCGTGCAAATTCAAGTCTTTTACTGTAAAATCAAAGAGACTATGAAATAAATGAAAAGTGTTTCAACTCTGAAAATAGAAAACACCGAAGAACTATATGATGTCAACATCTGCCAATACAGCAGACAACTTGGTTTTTTTTTTTGATGAAACCTATGTAGCTTGTAACAGTATGGTAAAAGCAAACTGAAAATCTTACTGTCAATTCTTAAACGCTCAAAAACTAGGCTTTCTTTTTGCCGTAAACTTCGATCAGCCTACAAGTCAAGAAGCAGATCATCTCTGTTATATTGATGATGAAATAGAAAAACCCAAAAATAAGGAAAAACAATGTGTCATCATACACTATTGACTATTGAGTTCTAGCAGAAGTTCAACATACAAAATATCAGAGCATAAGTGTAGGATCACAACACAAAACCTGATATAAATCTCAAGAATATATTTAATTTAAGTTGATGATTTGAGCAAGTATAGCTACTGAGAATAAAATTGCAATTGAAATTATCCATTTTCCATTACAGCGTGACTTGTCTACTCTTCCTCTCAGTTCATCACCAACACATCATACACTACTATATTTATATAAAGCAGCATTCAGCAGCATATTATTGAATACTAACAAAATGTTAAAAAGACACAAAATAGTGGATCAAGAAGAAGAAGAGGAGAACTAACCTTGAGCTTGTAAGATCGCCGCTCGATAAGAAAGACCTTGTTGAAGCCATAGCAATCAGCAAGCATATGAGCAAGGTATCCCCTTCCAGCTCCAAACTCCACTATGGCAGCACCCTCACCCTCACCCTCACCCTTCTCTCCATTCAAACCACTGCAGTCTCCTAAAGGTTTCGAAATCATCCCAAACTCCTCCATATTCCCAATGATCGACGCCTGCTGCACTGCATGCTTCTCTTGGAACGGCACCTGCCTGCATACACACGAAACAAGAAATCAATCCATCAAAGAGACACGTTTGATAAAAAATCCCAAAAAAGAAAAAAAAAAAAAGAAAAAAATGGCGCACCTTTCCTGCATTCCATTCATCCATTTGCTACATCTTTCTGGGATGACCAACGAAACCCGCATCTCAGAACAGATAGTGGAGTGGAGAGATTTGATCTTTGTGATAAGATGGTGGAAATCCAAAGGTGTTAGCCCATGAATGGCCTTCCTCTTGGCATCAGAGCTAACTATCTCATCCTCGGAATCAGCGGAGCTGGTGTTGATGTCTTCGGAGAAGTAGGGCTGGGACTCGAGATCTCTCGCTTGCTTGGCAAAGGGGCATCTTTTCAGATGCGATTTCAAGCTCTCTTTCGTCACTGAACTAGATAGCAACGCAAAAAAACAAAATGATTCCTAGTTAGAAAAATCACAAATAAAAGATAGAAATCAAGGTTTGGGATTTTGACATACTGAGAGGGATCGATAGGGCAGGGAACGCGAAGATCGATGGAGGAGGGATCATGATTTCCACAGTACCTGACGATCAAACAAATTGAGATGGAGATGGTGAGAGATTCAGAGATGGAAAGGTAAGAGAGAAGGCAAAGATGATAGGATTAGGGTTTACGAAGAGTTGGGAAGGGGAGCATTGGCGCAGTGACGACGCTTGCTTGGCAGCCAGAACTCGCATCGTTTCGCCATTGCTGCTCTTTACCACTGCTTCTTCGACGGGCGAGGATTACCTTCCTTTACGGCGGGTGTCAGACTCTTATTATATTACAATCTATGCGCATTGTTGCAATATTAATGATAAATAATGATGAATTTGAGAGACCTTTGCTTTCTTGTAATTTTATGACATAATAATAACCATCAAGGGATTTGCTTCTCGAATTATGGTTTAATTGATTTTAATATTGGTTTGATGTTTATTTATTTATTCATTTATTTGCCTTTTAACAAATTTCGTTTCATCACAGACGCAGAAAGGAAAATAAGAATTTTCCTATCAAAGTGAGATGAGATGCATAAATGAACCAGGCAAACGTTTGCAAAGAAAAGAGCTGAACATCATAACCCAGCTTCTTGCACTGCTTCAATATCAAATGACCACAAAGAGGGCCTGCACAACAATACTAGATTCAGGCCAGCAAGAAGAAAGACATCCCTCAAACAAAGTTCTCTGGTTACCTGAGAATCATGCATCATTCTACCATGTCTGATGGGGTTTGATGTGAATTAGTGGTTAAAAAAACAATAAAAGAAAAGCGTCTTGCCTATGCAGCTACGCTAGGCCTCTTTTACTATATACAAGTTTGTCCAAATGATAGGAGTTCACAAGTAAAACATTGGGTGGAACAAAACCAACTCAAACACATCATCTGCAAAATCAACTTCTCCACAGCGGACCAAATTTTACACTAAGCTCTGCGCAAGGATTCAGTAGAGGCAGGATCTGAAGCCAACCAGAAAATCCAACCAAACCAGCATGCACATCTACTAGGATAAGAAGCAATTTGCTTTGCTTCTCTCTGATCATCTTCATGGTGTACAAACCGCAAAGAAACCAGCAATTCAAATCCAATATATCTGAAAAATAAAAGCCAAAATATTAAATACCTACTTCTCAAATAACCCACCCTGCTCCAAGCAAAGTACCACCAAAGTCTTCCAGTACGCTGCCAGGAAAAAAATAGTTTATTAAAATTTGTATTGGACTACAATCCGAGCACACAAAAAAAGGGCATCAATGGTTCCAATTTCCAGGGGGAAAAACCAAAATATTAAAAGAAGACTCAAAAACTGAAACATACCAATCTTTAAAACCAAAACCATTGGTCCTTTACTAAGCAAACGGTCTCCATTTAGAACTTTCAGAGTCATTCTCCAGAATTATAGTAATGACTAGCGCCAACTGCAGCTCCACTATTCCGCCCATAAAAGTTACCTCCACGTTTTGAGTTACTCTGACCCCGTCCTCTGTGCCTCGGACCAGGAGCCCTGGGAACCTCTTGAGTTTCTGGACCAGCTGAATCATACTGAGATGAATCTCTTGGCTTGTTATGAGATCCAGTCTGATGATATTCAAACCGTGAGTTGTTCAACTTGTCCCTGCTTAAGTGAGAGTTTTGCCTGCCTGCATCTTGCTGTACATCTCGGCCTCTATGAATTGATTCTTGTCCTCTGCTGAAACGACCACTATTTGTTCCATGCCTCCGAAAGGTAGTTGAAACTAGTTGCTCTTGCTGAGAATCTACCTGAGGTGGCAGTTCCACATTAGTAGGATGGTTAGACAGATGGATCTGTTCCCTTGGTAACTCTCCACTAGCCTTAACCTCTTGCTTAGCTTCTTGCTTAATAGCATTGCCTGTTTCAACATTGACAGTACATGGATTATGGCTCTCAAAATGAGAAGGATGGCTTCCAATGCTTTGATTATGAAGCTCATTGCCAAAATGACCACTTTGAGGTGCAGTCCTCTGATTTCCTGTACCCCTCTGGCCATGTTTGTTGCTTTGAGGTTGAGATTTTGGTTGCCAATGGGACTTCTTATTCTCACTACCAAAATGGGGGCTTGCATTTCCTAAAGCATCAGTTGCGCATACCTCATTCAATTGTAAGTCTGAAGATGGATCATCACGCTTATCTCGTGAGCCATTATGAGGAACTTTGTTATGATTAAGTGGAGCTGTATGACCAGAACCTCCAGCAGGTTTGTACCTTTGATATCGTTGCTTGTTTATGACACTATGATCTTTAAGAACAGGTGCAGGAAGGGCTTCAATTGATGCTGGATTATGAAAATTCCCCACCGGGTCATCACATTTAAACTGCTCCTCAGATCCACTGTCAAACTTCGACAACTGATGCTGCTGATCATAGTGCTTCCCAGAGGGGTTGGCAGGGTAGGAAGAAACAGAACCATCTTGGAAGGAGCTCCGCAAAGCCCGTGCATGTCCATCTGAATGCTGCTGTCGGCAAGATGGATGTGTTTTGCTACGTCTATTGGGCCTGTTATCATCCCCATACTTAAAATCAGCAGCAATTACAGGTCCACCAAAATCAGGTCCCACCGTTACATCAGACGATGCTGCCATATTGATGGTGGAAGAATTCTGCTGGGAGTTCTGGAACGGCAATTCTTTTGCAACAGGTTTAGGAACATATCTTTCCATCTCCGCCCTTTTGGTTTTCACCGCATTCTGTGCATCATGACCACTATTTGTTGAAGGGTTGCTGCTAAATTCATTCCCATTCTTCTGGTTGGCTTCATCAGATGGTGATATCCTGCCTTGTGGTTTCACAGGTGCCCATATGACAGCCTCACTCCCATGGAATTTTTCACCAGTTCTAATAGCTTGCTGATATCTTGTTGACCTCCTGGAAGATTGAGATTTCCACTGATCGTTTATCCTACCATGCTGTTCTTCTGATGCCCGTGCCGATCCTTCAGAGTACGATGAAGGGACCACACCCTTGGAGGTTTGGCTATTTAAAATTTCATTGACACTTTGAGATGGATTAGGCATAACATCAGCAACTGATGCTGAAGATTGAGTTTTCCTATCATCAATAGGGCATTTATCATCATTAATTTCATTCTGAGCAGAAGATGACAAAGTAGAACCTGATGGTGCTTCTTCCATCTTCATTTTATTCTTTGTAGTTCTGTTATTCTTCTTTTTGTGCTGCATGGGCATTTCACTAATAACAGGCAGGGCTTCAACAGCCAGCTCCTGAACAGGGACTTCACTACAATTTTCAAGATCCCCCATATTCACTGGTTGTTCACATGGGTTTTTCTCCAGTAAACTGTTCTGTTTTTTCCTATATCCAAGCCGCTTGTGCTTTAAAAAATTGTTTTCTTGAAAATGAGGGCTAGTTTTACGGGTAACGTGTCCACTTATATCAGCATCCTGTCCAAGAGAACAATCCTGTGCAGGACCATGACCTTCAGTACAAGAACTCAATTTTGATTGTTGAGAAGCAACATGCAAGGAAGGATCCCTTGCCCATCCAGGGCTTCTGACTTCACTGTTAGTTGATGGGTTCACCACAGCAGTAGTCACAACTGAAACACCACCAACTGGAGCTTCATTGACGGCATTATCCTTCCTAAGAGCAATTTTACCTCCAAAATCATGCTTAAGCTGACCACCTTTGATAGGAGTGGCGGCAGTGTTTGGATTCTGGTCAACAGCCTGTGCTAAGGATCGCCGGTTCCAGCCTTCCAACTTTGCTAGGGGTTTCGCTTTCTGCTCCCTGTCTCGTTCCTCCTCCTTTTGCGGTTGTTTTGCACGTTGAGCTGTTAACTCCTTCTGTCTTGCGCGCTAGATGAAAAGACAGAAGTAATATTAGAGATTCTTGTTAAAAAGAGAAAACCTTCAGCTGAACTACATGGACTATCTTGACAACATTGACAATCACGTTTCCAAAAATTAGAGCACAAAACACTAATCAACTTTTCGTTTTGCTAGTCCAATATCTAGCGTTACTGATTAACTCTAAAATATGGAGCAGAAGTTCACTTAAAAATTTATGACGTCGCCATCAGTGCATGAATGAGTAGTTTTGTCAAAATTTTATTGGAGTATTATACACTTATTTAGGCCAAAATTAAAACATCAGATTCACTTTCTAGGCCATTTTAACACTATGAAGTTATTGACCCAACATAAATAAAAAAAGACATTGTTGTCAGTGAAAGGTCAACTCTGATCACAAAAGGATGCTAACATATCAAGCCAAATATACATCAGAACTAAATTAGCTTAGTGGTTTTTTAGAGTATAACAAACCTAATATTAACCAAAGAATCTGTGGATAAAAATAATAAATAAATAAATAAGAAGGTTGTAACCAAATATGGGCTAATGCTTTCTATGCGCCAAAACAATTCAGCTCTCACACAACTAACAAAGTCGCTTAACTTTACTTGCCTGGGTTTTGTGGTCATTATTTTCAATAGAGGATGCTGCATATGACCTGCTTCCTGCATTACTTGTATAATTTACCTCTAGCTTCTCAACCATCTCTTGAGAAGTATGGCAATCAGGAAGATTAGTAGCAGTGACAATCTCAGTCTTACGTGAAGGAACAGTTTCCGAAAAGCTTCTCCCAGAAGTTCTCTTGATTGATTCATTATCATTTTGGCCGGCCAGTCTTGACTCAGTGTGATAATCAACTGGACCTTGTGTGACAGACGCTCTCTTTTCCACCTGAGGTCGCAGCTTTTGGCTATCTTCCAGACAAGCTGACACACCAACGGTAATAACTTGTGATTCTAATGGCTGAGGAATAACGTTTCCAAACTGGATCTTTTCTGCCTTGGGAGCAACTGTTTGATAAGGTGCAGACCTACCCTTTGGATAGGTTCCAGATGTTCTGCTAGAATTATTGTTTGCACAGAGCACTTGAACCGGGTTTTCAGTATGTGACTCCAAAACTTTATGATTCTTCACCTCTTTTGAAGGAAACTGTGCACCTTCACAATCACCATCAACATTTCGAGCTTTGTTATTTAAGACCTCTATTTTTTCCATAAGAGATGCATCCTTTTTTACAACAGAATATGGTCGCTGGTCATGAGCTGGAACACCTGTAAAGCCATCTGGTCTCTTCACAAGTGCCTCATTGGTTATCTTACTTGAATCTTTTAGTGAGTTTTTGGTGTTTGCATTAGAAGAACGGCCATCCCAGTCAGTAGCAGATTGGGAAGTTTCTGTCACAGGAACCGCCTTCGCAAAAGCAGATCCTTCATCTTTACTTCTATTTTTCATCCCATCTTCATGGGTGGTGGAATCATACTGTTTTCTTTCTTCAGAATGTGGCAAACCGTCCAAAGTAGATTGCTCCTTTTTCTCTTCCACATCCTTACCTTCACAGCTATCATGCTGCTTTAGCAGAACCTTATACTGCCCTTGATGGATGTCACTAAATTGCCCCGATTTGACATGTTCTTTGGCAATAATGGAAGGATGAATATCAGGCCTCACCAAAAATTTCCCTGGCTCCACATTGGCATTTCTATTAAACTGGCTATAAATACCAGGACCAACTGTTCCCATAGTTGATACTTCTCTCTCTGTGGGATTGCAAAAGCTGGCACGAGGACCAAGATATCCATCATATGGAGCATTTTGGTAAATCCCAGGTCTAACAGAAATAATAGGATGATTAGGAACAGCATAAGACTCTTGTGACAGTTGAGGCCGATAAGCTTCCCCATTCTTCAGATAGTGAACACCACTAGGCCCTGGCCTTGGCACCGGCTGTGAATTAGGCAACGGTCCAGGATGCTGAGAAGGGTAAAAGGCATAATGGTCAATAGGATAACTGCCAGGAGGACCTGCAGGTCTGAATGGCCCGCCTGCTGTTCCCACTGTATACCAAATTCCATCAGGCGGGCGAACTGGAGGACCACGCCAAGCATCAAACTGGGGAGGCGGCATATTAACAGTAGGATATGGCTGGCTTTGCAGGGGATTCCTCTGCCAATTCTCATTGTTAGGTGGGGGACCACCTCCAGTAAGTTGTTGAGGTTCCATTTTCCCTGAATTGTTGTTCCCAGAACATGGCTCTATTTTCCCATTTAAATCCAAGACAACAAAAGCCTTGTCACTTCAAGAGAAATGTGGAACATAATGAACAATCTAGACTTGTGGTATGTTTACCAAATACTGACCTGAAGGATTCCCAAATTCTTCCTTCTGTGCTGATGAATCTGAGGCAGAAGTAGGCCGCCCTTGAGAACTATGGCCTGAGATTTGATCAATTAATGATTAAGAGAAGTTGGCAAACCATAATAAGCAGCAGAACTGCCGAAGTAACACCCTACCACATAGTGAATACACCATGAGTTCTATGAATCAGTACTAATCCATGACAAAAAAAAAAAAAAAAAAAAAAAAACATGAAAAGGAGAGCAGCATACAAGCTTGAGGGCCATAGATTACTTCCAATTGTGTTCTCTCACAAAGTTGATATATACGATTGAATAGCCTAGTACTATAAATACAGATTGTCACAATTCCAATTTGATAACCTTTTTACATATTATATCAAGGGTATAGCAGAAACAAGAATGTACTTAAGTTAGTCAGGGTACAGCACTATACAGGCAGATTGCCACAGTTCCATCTGATACCATTTCAAATATTATATCAAGGTATTACGGAAACAAGATTATACTCAAGTTAGTCAGGTAAAATTTGACCATATAACCTATCAGGTTATGAATGAAAATGGACCATACATATGCAAACAATACCAAATTTTGCAATAACCTCAAGAGCAGATTAAAAATGTATCCATGTTCTTCACAACTTGAGCACAAGAAGATCTCTATATTTCTAGATAAAAAGGACAAGTACCTCGCTGCAGTTGCTGCTCAGGATTCTTCTCAGAGCCTAGTGAAGGGAACTCTCCTGAAATCAACATGAACCCACTTGATTTTGATGTTCCAGAGCCCTGCCCAGCAATCAAAAGCAGTACTCAGTCCTATTATTTCATAGTCATATAATGTAATGGATAATTGAAGATTTCAGAGTTTAAGACCTAAATGAGAACATGATTTATCAAATGATTATGGCTTACATTTTAATAAGCTTTGCTCTCATATGATAAATAAGCGCTTTTTTTTTCTCAATTTTTTAGGTCATGAATTTTTTCAGGTGGCCTTTAAATCCAATGATGACATGAAGGATTATTGCATATCTCTCTCAAGATTCAGACATTATTCAATCAATAAATATCACGGTTGACCTTGCTGTTAATACAAAAAGTAAGTTTAGATGAACTCATTCCATGTCAGTAAATTTTTCAACTAAAATTCATGCATACACATAAGCACTTCAGATGCAATTCATAGACTATTTACTGTTACTGTGTGCACTGTGCATTGTTGCATTCAGTTTAATCAATTCAGGAGAAATGGAAAAGCAATAAACAATCATCATACAGTAAAGAGTTTTCTAAACTCGCATTAAGGCATAGTTTCAAATGTTCAAGAAACAAAAGTTAAGGAACTAAATATGTCAGAAAATAAAGACAAACCCCTTTCTCTCCAGTTCCTGTATTCCCTGCCCACGACAGCGTTGTATTTTCAGATGAATTTTCAGCAAAAC
This sequence comes from Dioscorea alata, assembly GCA_020875875.1. Classification (NCBI taxonomy): domain Eukaryota; kingdom Viridiplantae; phylum Streptophyta; class Magnoliopsida; order Dioscoreales; family Dioscoreaceae; genus Dioscorea; species Dioscorea alata. The sequence continues at coordinate 24,915,226 of CM037029.1, read as the reverse complement.
GAGACAGCTGGGAGCTGCCAGGACGAGTTTCTGCACTTTGTGGGCGACTTGCTGCCAAGGATGTCTGATTTGTGGCCAATATTCCTGATGCAGATGATGGTCGTGAATTAGAACCCCATGCACTGGAAACTGCCTCATGAGATCTATCACTGCCAGAAGTTGATGGTCTGGGACCACCTCCACCAGATGATGGACGGCCAGTTACAGGTGAGCTAGCAGTTCCATCTGTGTATGGAGAAGACACAGCAGATGATGCCCATGCATTAGGCGTTGGCAAAGATGATTTGCTGCCCCATGTAAGTGTGCCCCTATAAAATCATCATCCAAAAACATCTAACTTCAATGGAAACCATGATGGTTAATAAGAAATAAACATAAATCCTAGAAGAACTAATAATGATTGCATATATGCAGGAAACAAAGAAAAAATCAATGTCAATAGACTTACTTTGGAACAATTTCTACATTTGGGTCCAAGCCACGGTTTTCCAATCTTGAACACAAAACCAACGAAGTCAATCACCCAAAAAAAAAAAAAAAGGGGGCAAGCCCCACGAGTAAAAATCTAGTATTCTATTATGCAGAAGAAACTTACTTTTGACTGGGCAGATTAATGGGTTTTGGAAGCTTCCCTATAACAGTCATTTTCCCTCTTGCAGTACTGCATCTGAAGAGTCAAACAATAAAACAACACATCAGCAATGGCAAAAGATTACAGTTGCCTTCTCATGATTTAAATTCGAAAGCAAAAAAGGTTATCAATGTAGAGGTTTTATAACAGTCTTCCAAGAAACTTCCAGTTAATGCATTTTGACAGCAGAAGAGCATGGCCACAAGGCAATAATAAGGGGAACTGTAATTTAAAATGGCACCTACAAAGGGAAAAAATCAACAGAAGTCTCAGAAAGCAATGGGCTGCCAGTGTCTCATGGTCATAGTAATTACATGAATAAATCCTAATCATTACAGATGCACTATTTAATGTTAAACAAGCCGCATGACCTGGAAATGTAAAATATCAGTATTCAAAGTACAACATAAGAGACTCATCATACACCAGTCAGAATACAAACACCAGATCATAGATAATGGCCAAAGTAAATCAAAAAAGACAAAGAGGAACAGTATATCATTCTTCATACTAAACGGGAATCTCTCACTGTAAGCAAAAGGACAAAATAAAAAAGGGACAAAAAGTGATGGATTATTTATAACCTTCGATCTCCTGACAGGATACTTGAAGCCATAACTCCGGAAATGCAAGATCTTTAAATCAGATAAGAGACCTGAAAGGATAGGTTAACAATGAGATCCCAAAGTCAATTGGACAGGCAAACAGCACACAACATAAAAATACAGCCATTCTAGTTGAATAGCAGAACCTACATAATCATCAGGCATAACCATGCCTTAACAAGATAGTACATATATCTACCCACAGAGACGATGACTGGAGGTTTATATCCAAATTGTTTGACATATGAACAAGACTCAAATAATGCCCGGATTCATGAACTAAGAAGGGACAATAAAATGAACCACCTAAACAAAAGTCAGAAAGCTATTCACAAGTGGTTGTTAAAAATAAATCCAGATGCACAGCTTCAAAATTCAATAGCAAACAAAAGGGTTATAAAAAACAAACATGAGCAAAGGATCTGGCATTGTCATAGTGAGCAAAGGATAACATTTTCTCCTTACTCTCAATTGAAACTGGAGCCTACTCAATATTATTCCACATGCAATTCCGACAATAAATCCATGCTTCAAACTAACCCATACTGAAATTCAAATCGTTTGATAATATTAGAATAAGCAGAGTTGGAACAGTGGGGAAGCCTTTATAAAATATCATCAAAATAACAACAAAATTTTCCAAGAAATTTAATAAAATACTCGAGTGTTCAAAATCCCAATGGTCTTGAAAGAGAAAGAAAGAGAAATAGAACACATTGAAATCGACGGCAAGAAAACTAAACACCCTAGAATCAGCTTGGATCTTCCTAATAGAACAAACCAACCAACCAGAAAAAAAAAAACCGAAAAAGAAAAAAAGCCATATCCGGAAAAATTCATCACAGGTTCATCAACACAAACCACCTCGGATCATCGGAAACAAAAACAAGATCCTCGAAACCGATCCAACCCAGAGAATAAAGGATCCATGCATGCACAGCGCATGATCAAGAGAAACCTAGGGTTACGATCGTCCAGAGTCTTAAAACAAGAACGAAAAGAGAGCTACATCTCTAACCCTAGAAGGAAGGGATCAATCGGATCCATACCTTGTAGTGAAGCGGCGAAGGCTGCCGCAGTACGACGGTGGTGGAAGGCAACGTCGGCGCCGGAACGGGTTGCGCTGACGCAGGGGTGGCGCAGGGGTGGCGCCGGGGCGAGAAGGGACAGAGGAGACGAAAGGGTTAGGAACGGAGGATTGGAAGGTGTCGTGAGAAACGGGAGATTAAAACCAAGTGAAGGGTACGTGTCAGTAGGATATTGGGCCACTCTTTTCTTTTGATGTTTATAATAAGACAGCGGATGCACTAGAGGATTCGATGATGAGAGACAGCCATGAGATGCACGTGATAGCGTTTTGCTTTTTTTTTTTTTTTTTAACTTGTGATCTAATTTAATTTTTACCCGAAACTCGGATCACAAATAAATGGACGGATCAGATCAACAAAATGACGGCTCAGATCAGCAGGGATGCGAATAATATTCTCATCCGCGACACAATTTACCACGCTCCCATATATATATATTTTGCAGCTGAAGACATCTTCAAAACCCTAGCCGCGAGTTCATCTCTCTCGTAGCTGAAAACCTAGTTCTCGCCGGCGGCGGCGCCGCTGATCCAACCACCGCGAAGATGCAGATCTTCGTGAAAACCCTAACTGGGAAGACGATCACCCTGGAGGTGGAGTCGTCGGACACGATCGACAATGTGAAGGCAAAGATCCAGGATAAGGAGGGCATTCCACCGGACCAGCAGCGCCTCATCTTCGCTGGAAAGCAGCTCGAGGACGGCCGCACGCTTGCTGATTATAACATCCAGAAGGAATCCACCCTCCACCTCGTTCTCCGCCTCCGCGGAGGCGCCAAAAAGCGCAAGAAGAAGACCTACACCAAGCCCAAGAAGATCAAGCACAAGAAGAAGAAGGTCAAGCTCGCTGTGCTTCAGTTCTACCGCGTCGATGATTCCGGTAAGGTCGTCAGGCTTCGGAAGGAATGCCCGAACACTGAGTGTGGCGCTGGGACTTTCATGGCCAACCACTTTGATCGCCACTACTGCGGCAAATGCGGGCTCACCTATGTTTACCAGAAGGCACAGGGTGAGTAATGCTATCGAATTCTATGTTTTGGACGAACTTATTGTTATCGATTAAAGCTTTGCTTTCCTAGATTTGATGGTTTTGTTAGAAATACTGCTGTGAAGTTTAAATTTATCATGGTGAGAACTTTTTTGTTAATTCAATGCTAGTTTTGTTTCTGCGAAGGATTGAATCCATCTATTGCTGTGCTTGTCTTGCCAGTATACATTCTATCTATTAGATATGTTTGAATTGTATTTTTAGATTGAGCTATAGTAGGTGATGGAGTGACTTAGAACTTGAATACTAATGTTTGGTGTTGTTCCTTTTTTAATTTGCCTCGGCTGTTTCATCAAGGCTTGATGGTATTTCTTTTCATTTCTCTGTGCTTTTTAGCTCAAATTTATTTCATCTGAGTTGAGTCCACTTTTTGTTGCTGAAAAAAATCAATGCTTTTGGGTCAAGATTGCTCACAGTCTATATATCCTTGGCCGTATAACAAACATGAGAAACTACTTGTGAAACAGATAGACCATTTATATGGATTGAATAGTCATGATCAAAGTTTGCTGGGCTGGATAAGATGAAGATGATCGCAAAAATTCCATTGCTTGCTAATGGTCTATAATTTGGTGCTACCTCTATTTAGATGCTTAGATTGAACTAGGCCTCTGATCAATCATCTTGTGCTAGTATTCTGTACCAGTCATCAACATCCCCTTTTTCTGTCTCATTGCAGACTTTTTTTAAAAAAAAATAATAATTATTCTTTACAAGAATTTGCTTAGATTATGTTGTTTCTTTCTATTCAAAGGTACATTTCAGCCCATCTCCTTTTGGATTTTCTGTCATCTGAAACCACTATGTATCTATGTTTTATGTCCCCAAACATATCCTTATGATCCATGTACCATTCGAGTGCAATTCCTTTAACAAAAGCCTTCCTGATTGCTTATCTTATACTTTTTATAAATATTGCATCTCCCTCAGTAAGTCAAGTGGATTGAGTTGAGTTTTAAGACCGGAAGACAATAGTTTTTCCTAAGAGACGGATAGCATGCTGCTTCTTTTGCAGCAGGTTCCATTTATGCATAGTACTCCTATGTGGTCCAACAAATAGCAAAGTATCTATGTATTGAGCTTTTCTCTGTCAAAATGCTAGGTTGATTCTTTAACTTTGCATCTTGTCACACTTGAGCTCTTGATCTGAACTTGTCATTTCTTTGTCCTTTTCCACGGATTCTGAGTATCTCTTAAGAGCTTAAGCTAGCATCTCATCTCTTAGCAGCTTTATTTTCAAGGTTCACATCCATGTTGGTTTTTAATATATTGAGTCCCCATTTCTTGTTGAGCAAGAAGAAATCTACTTGTTTATCGAATCTGCCCCTATACACGGGTTTTGTATTTTTCAATGGCCTATTCTTCTGATGATGGAAAGCCACTCCTAGATATAACAAATCACAAGATGCTGATCCTTCTAATAATCTAATGGAATATATTCTCCATGAGAAATGAGAATGATCTTTTGTTTGAAACAATTAACTCAATTTTTGATGGTGCTATATTTTTTTAGTTGCTCTGCATGGCGCTGTGAGATTTTGTGTTTGATTGATATTGTAAAATTCTAGTTACTGGCAGATTTTCCACATGATTGAATGTGGTTGTGTTAGAATAATTCAGTCTTTGAATTTCTTTATTCTCATTCTGAAGATGCTCTAAGTTTTACATGAATATACTATTAAAGATAAATGTGTAGATGTACACAATTCCTGAAGATGTATACTTGGCCCTTGTGCAACATCCAAATGCCAATGGAATCTATACAGATAACAATAATTGCAGCAAATATACTTGATTCATCTATATTTGACTGTTGTGAAGTTTTTCACAGTTGTTATCAGACATTAATCATGTGAATAAATAAAATAATAAATAGTAATGTTAGTGTTGATATATCTGGAGAGGAATCCATACAATACCAATAACAGGAAAACGTATGTCTCGCATGTTCAATCATATTTTTATGCCTCTCCCTATCCTGCGGAATTATGAATTCGTGTCTATACATTGTGTGACTTCTTTTTTTTTTTATCTTTATTTATTGAAAAAATTTTGTTACTTGTTTTTTATCTTTTTCTTTTCTTTTTCAATCTTTAACTACGTCTATGCATGTCTCTAGTTCTTGGTTGTGAAGCCCGTTAACATGTTTTGCGTAACTATTTTTGAAAAATGAAAACTCCCAAGGTAAACAATTTACATTTCTCTCAATAAAAAACAGTCCTCATTTTCTAAACCATTGAAATGATATATAGTCTTTTAAAAAGCAAAAACCCATGGCTTCATATCTTCCGTCCAATTTATGTATCGGGTTTAACTAGTCATGTGTAGGGCTCAAGAAAGATTCAAACATCTTATTTTCGGGACTTGGAGTTAATAGATTAAGAAGTTAAATCTGTCCGACTATTGTTTAATTATGCGTTTCCGAGAGGTTTTCTCATGCGGTTTAAATTTTCTTAGATTTTACTGTGATCTGGAGCTTTAGAAAATAGTCAGATTCAATCCAAGTTTATAAATTAAAGATTCGTCTATGTATTCAAGTTTCAGACTTTATGGCGTTATCAGTATGTGTGGGACTGTTGGCGGCTATAAGTCTATATTACGAAAGCTGTTTTTGTATAGTTCACAACAAGTAATTAAAAGGCAAACATTAGTAAACAAACGTTTTATCTGTTAAAGAATTGTAGAAAAAAACTAAGATTCAAAGAACACCTTGGAAATTATATAATCTTTTCGATATGCATACACAAAGGGATTTCAATCTCAGCATCTGCGGAATATTATAAAGTAACACATTAACATTCAATCGTAGCTCTTTCATTAATTAATCAATCTTACAAACTCAGACAAAGAACAACACATAAATCAACAAATCATGCAGAATAGACACCAATAAGATGAGAGAACCACCCTTACTAATAATTAAAAACCCTGATCATTAACCAAGCAACATCAAGCCTCATTAGCAGAAACGATCTCCTGAATGGTGTCAGAATTAACCTTGAATGATTTTGAGAGAACAGCATTGTCAATGCCACTGGCAAACAAGGCTCTTGGAAGTTGAATAGTGCCAGCATTAGCACTGCCAAACGCTGATAAGGCAACAGCAGGGTACCTAGAGTCCAAGTTGATCTGAAAGTGCACCAATCCCTTTGGGAACACAAAGATATCACCAGTTTGAAGGATCTGAGTGAAGAGCTTGTTGGTTGAGTCCACTAGACCAACTTTGAGGCACCCTTGTATCACTATCAAGAGCTCAGCGGAACGAGGATGAGTGTGTGGAGCGTTGAGTCCATCTGGAGCGTATTGTAACAGAGCATAAGAGACACTCTGCCCGTTGAGTGCTGGGAACTCATCGTTGGTGACTTTGGTCACTTTAAATGGCATGTTTGATGGTGTATTTCTACTCCTTAATATGTTTCTTAGTCCTGTGAAGGTGAAGAACTTACCATTAGGATTCACACCGGGTGAAACCAAGAAATCAGTGGTTATATCTGGATCAGCAGCATGAGCACTGAAGAGGAGAGTTGTGAGAAGAAGGGAGAGAACAAGGAACACATTGGAATTGTAGGCCATGATGATGTCTTTAGGAAGGGATGTTTTATAGTTAGTTTTAATAAGATGCTTGTGTTTTAGAAACCAGTGCTGCACCTTATTTATAGATGACAAGACCCAAGAGGACTTCTGACGAAAGTGCCATCTTTCTATCTTTTCTTTCAGGAGTGCAGCCAGATGTTCAACGCCGGCCAAATACTTAACGAACATAGAATGCTGGACAGTGTAATGACAGCAGAGCAATGGAAAAAGTGATGCCATGTGTTTGCACAGAGAAGCTCTTCCCAATCTCTTGAGTATTAAAAACTCTACGTAGAGATGGTCAGCGGATAACTATACATTAATCCAATACTCATACCAAGTCCTCACAATAACAGTTACCAACTCTTACATCTTGATGCTGCCATTCAGCTCTCCAAGTTGCAGGCCATCAAATGCATGTCTTGACATAAGAGACAAGAACATCATAATTCCAACTGCCATTTGTTTTTTATTTTATTTTTTATTTTTAGCATTCCTCTGCTTACCAAGTCATGCACACAAGTCAATCACACAAATACATAGGACTAATTCATACTCTTGCCTTATATATATAAACACACAGGAATCCTCAAACTTGAATTATGCACTAGACCACCCAACAACATTCCCAAGAGATGGCTGTCAAAGCATGCCTCACTGTTATCTCCCTTCTTCTCACAACTCTCCTCTTCAGTGCTCAGGCTGCTGATTCAGATATAACCTCTGATTTCTTGGTTCCATCCGGTGTGAATCCTGATGGTAAGTTCTTCACCTTCACAGGACTAAGAAACATAATATGGAGTAGAAATACACCATCAAACATGCCATTTAAAGTGACCAAAGTCACCAACGATGAGTTCCCAGCACTCAACGGGTAGAGTGATGCGTATTTCGCACCAGTTTATTGTGAATATTTTTATTACCAATTTTGACCAATATTTTTCCTTACCAATTTTGTTTATTGTGAATATTGATGATATGCTTATATTTTTGGTCGTGTGCCACATAGGATTCACAAATGAGTGCGTTAAGGGATATGATTTCCTATATCAACCAAAATCTCAAAGTTTTGTAGATTTCTTCTAGCACAAAGGACAACAACTCCTGCAAATTTTCTAACCCCTAACTTGTCCTGAAAAGTGATCCTAGTTGATTGTACTCAAAGGGGTCAAAATATTTGACCATATACTGATGCCATCACCCGAAATCTTTATCTCTTTCTCTCCTACTTACATCTCACTTGTTTATCTCATTTGTAAAGATGTCTAATCATCGCTTGTGATTACATCCGGCCAATTTTGCTTTTTTGTTTTTTGTGCGTTTTGTTTTCAGGTATTCTATTTATCTTTTTATTTTTAACAAAGTTGTTTATCAGCTTTTTCTTTAAACACATAATCATGAAAAGAAAACTATTTTGAGTTGACTTTCAGACATTCTCTCACATAAAAAAAAGAACAAAACAAGTAGAAATGAAATTTATATAAAGAAACAAGTTATTGGATCTCAGTTCCCCGTAACTTATTGGACAAACACACAACAGTATGACCAATCAGAATTCAGAAACATTTAACAAACCATGCACATAACTCAAGCCGTGTTTGCGGAAACAAGACTCTGAATGGTCTGAGCATCAGTCTTGAAAGACTTGGCCAACACATCCTGATCAATGCCACTGCCAAACAAAGTCTTTGGGAGAGAAACAGTGCCAGCATTAGCACTACCAAATGCAGATAAGGCAACCGCAGGATATCTAGGATCCACATTGGCCTGAAAATGCACCATACCTTTAGGGAACACAAACATGTCACCGGTTTGGAGAATTTGAGTGAAGAGCTTGTTTTTGGTTGAGTCCACAAGCCCAACCTTGAGCGCCCCTTGTAACACGATCAAGAGCTCGGCCGAACGAGGGTGAGTGTGCGGCGGGTTTATGCCGCCGGGACCGTATTGCAGCGCAGCATATGAGACACTTTGCCCGTTGAGAGCTGGGAACTCAAGCAAACTGGCTTTGGTCACCTTGAATGGTGCATCTTTTGGTGCACCCCATAAATTTTGTTTCAATCCTGTGAAGGTGAAGAAGTTGGCATCCAACATAACACCTTCAGGAACCAGAAAGTCAGATGTGATATCTGGATCATTGGCATGTACCAAGAATATCACATTTGAAAGGAGAACTGTAAGAGCAATGCTTGCTACACTGGAAGCCATGTTGATAAAACTCCTTCTCTTTCTGGGTGGTTCTTAATTAATTGATCTTTGGTTGATGTGTGTAGTTCGAGTTTGGGCTAGCTTTTATAGGCACTTCATATTCATATATTGCCGGATTTGTGAATAAGAGTAATTTAGAAATTGATGAGATTTGAAGAACGGGGATTTCAAGAGTCCATTATATATCATTAGTCTCTTAATTATCATGAACGCGGTTTTGATTTGGTATATCCAGTACTGCTCCCTTGGTGGCATCGCCATATAAATATCTTTTTTGGTATATCTAAAAAGCCTTTGAACTTTGTTTTCAGCAATTAATGGTCATATATCATAGTAAGTAAATATATTAATGCTGAGCTAAATATAGGCCGGCATTGTTTTACGATTGCTTTTTCTTAGTTTGTTACACATCCCATAATTATTTTTATTTTTATTTTCATGTTTTGATAAATATTAGTAAACCACTTTCTTAGATATAGAAGTGTCTCTACCATCTAAAGATTCCCATAATCAAACACCACGGGACCCAGCTGTAACAACCATTGTACACCCAGAATGCAATCCACACTGTAGATGGGTAAGAGAATAAGATCAACGGTGAAGATTGCGTCTCCTACCTTCAACGACATACCTGAACACTAACCCCCACACGTGAGGGCCTCCCCGTTGCCAACAGTGACACACGGTGTGATGAAGGCTGCACTACCAATTTTAGGTGTGATGCGAGGCTAGATTGTATGAAATTGTTTGTAAAACCCCTGTCCACCAGTATAAGGACCTCTTGGCCATTAATTGAACCAGCGAGCTTCAATGTTGATGGTACCACGTGTCCCATCAGTGCATGGAATTAAATGGGTGGAATATCCTGGTGCCAATCCTCGACAGTACATCTGGCAGGAATAATAGACTCCGTCTTTGGTGGTAGATCGCCTTCATGTGTTAGAATTATCCTGTTCGACCATTAAGCAAAGAAACAAAGCAGGGTTGTATTTATGACCTGGTGTGAATTTAGAGTCATAATTAAAACACAAGCCTTTCTCCCGCCGAGCTGCCATCTCCTCTGGTGTTAACTGTTTAATGGGCAGTGATGCAGCTTGATGAACGACAGGAGGCGGTGGAGGAAGTGCAGGCGGCCGAGGAAAAGGAATCCTCGATGCTGACGAATGGGCGGCATTGTATTTATCTTCTACTAATTTCTCCATTCCCATCGCCTTATGAAGAGTCACAGGTTTTAACAAATATAATTAGCGCTGGATCTCATCACGAAGGCTAGAAAGGAAGAAATTAAGAAGCTTCAACTCACTTAGACCAGTAACTTGAGTGGACAAACACTGGAATTCGCATAAGTAGGCAGTAACGGTGGATGATTGCCAGAGCTTAAAGAGAGCTGCATCATGATTGATAAAAGAGGATGGCCTGAATCACAACTCTAGTTTCCGAACAAAATCATCCCAATGAGACAATTGGGAAGTAGAATGTAACCATTGAAACTATTGGAGAGCCTGGCCGATCAAGTAGAACAAGGCTATAGAAATTTGCTGATCATCAGGTGTTTGGTGAAAGTGAAAGAAGTGGTTGATCTAGAAAAAAAAACTAAGGATGTGCTTGCAGGAGAACAGAGGGAATTTAATCTTGGGTAGCCGCAGAGGAAATGTGAGGTTAGGTGATTGTAGTGGAGATGAAGTTAACGAAGTGTGAGGCTAGAATAATCGTAAGGGAGGAGAGGCTGGACGTGGAAGGAGCGGAGGCTGGGATGTAGATGGATGGGAGGAGCTATCTAACTGCTGTAATTTGCTCATCATCTCCGCAATGACGGCTTGTTGAGAAGCCATAGAGGTACGCAATAGATCGAAGGATTCGGAGTTGCTCTTCCGGATGGCTTCAAAGGACTCCAAATGTTGCTGGACCGTCGAGCACAAGGAATCTAGTTTAGCAAAAACAAAGTTATGCCGAGGAGCTGATCGGCCATAGATGCCAACTGCTCCTCAACCGAGCTCGCATGAGTCACCATGCCTTCCATCATGAATCAATGAAAGCACCAATTTGATTCGTATCTCACACCAATTTATAGTTGGTTCAGGGAAAATTGGGAAACAAAGAGGAAAAAAAGGAGAGATGAAGGAGAAGAAGAAGAAAGATAGAAAGAATAGAACAAACAATTCCTTGACTTCATTCATTCATTGTACCCCTTTAAATATAGGGACTACTACAATCATTGTACGTAACAGCCTCTTCAGTGAGGCATTTTAACAAACATATCATGTGCCAGGACACGTTATTCTAGAATACGTGTCTCTCTAACAACCTTGGTGGCTTGAATTACAAGGCATTCATTCATTACTCTAATTATATCACTAATTATATCACTAATTGGCTAATCGCGAAATTGGTTCTCCTCATCATTTTCAACACGAAATCCTTGAACTTTTCTCCCGGATTGCCTTCGTTGTTGTGTTGTCTTCGCCTAATACCTGCATCCCCCTTTTAAGTCTCAACTCCTACATCACAAAGTGTCTCCTATGCTCTATTACAATACGCCCCAGATGGATTCATCGCTCCACACACTCATCCTCGTTCCGCTGAGCTCTTGATAGTATTGCAACGGTGCCTCAAAGTTGGTCTAGTGGACTCAACCAATGAGCTCTTCACTCAGATCCTTCAAACTGGTGATTTCTTTGTGTTCCCAAAGGGATTGGTGCACTTTCAGATCAACTTGGCCTCCAGGTATCCTATTGTTGCCTTATTAGCGTTTAGCAGTGCTAATGCTGGCACTATTCAACTTCCAAGAGCCTTGTTTGCCAATTTTGTTTATTGTGATAACTGTATTTTTGACCAATGTTCTTCCTTACCAATTTTGTTTATTGTTAATATTGATGATATGCTTATATTTTTTGTCGTGTGCCACATAGGATTCACAAATGAGTACATTAAGGGATATGATTTCCTTTATCAACCAAAATCTCAAATTTTTGTAGATTTCTTCTAGCACAAAGGACAACAACCACCGCAAATCTTCTAACCCCTAACTTGTCCTGAAAAGTGATCCTAGTTGATTGTACTTGAAGGGGTCAAAATGTTTGACCATATACTGATGCTATCACCTGAAATCTTTATCTCTTTCTCTCGCATAAAAAAAAGAACAAACAAGTAGAAATGAAATTTATATAAAGAAACAAGTTATTGGATCTCAGTTCCCCGTAACTTATTGGACAAACACACAACAGTATGACCAATCAGAATTCGGAAACATTTAACAAACCATGCACATAACTCAAGCCGTGTTTGCGGAAACAAGACTCTGAATGGTCTGAGCATCAGTCTTGAAAGACTTGGCCAACACATCCTGATCAATGCCACTGCCAAACAAAGTCTTTGGGAGAGAAACAGTGCCAGCATTAGCACTACCAAATGCAGATAAGGCAACAGCAGGATATCTAGGATCCACATTGGCCTGAAAATGCACCATACCTTTAGGGAACACAAACATGTCACCGGTTTGGAGAATTTGAGTGAAGAGCTTGTTTTTGGTTGAGTCCACAAGCCCAACCTTGAGCGCCCCTTGTAACACGATCAAGAGCTCGGCCGAACGAGGGTGAGTGTGCGGTGGGTTTATGCCGCCGGGACCGTATTGCAGCGCAGCATATGAGACACTTTGCCCGTTGAGAGCTGGGAACTCAAGCAAACTGGCTTTGGTCACCTTGAATGGTGCATCTTTTGGTGCACCCCATAAATTTTGTTTCAATCCTGTGAAGGTGAAGAAGTTGGCATCCAACATAATACCTTCAGGAACCATAAAGTCAGATGTGATATCTGGATCATTGGCATGTACCAAGAATATCACATTTGAAAGGAGAACTATAAGAGCAATGCTTGCTACATTGGAAGCCATGTTGATAAAACTCCTGCTCTTTCTGGGCGGTGCTTAATTAATTGATCTTTGGTTGATGTGTGTAGTTCGAGTTTGGGCTAGCTTTTATAGGGACTTCATATTCATATATTGCCGGATTTGTGAATAAGAGTAATTTAGAAATTGATGAGATTTGAAGAACGGGGATTTCAAGAGTCCATTATATATCATTAGTCTCTTAATTATCATTAACGCGGTTTTGATTTGGTATATCCAGTACTGCTCCCTTGGTGGCATCGCCATATAAATATCTTTTTTGGTATATCTAAAAAGCCTTTGAACTTTGTTTTCAGCAATTAATGGTCATATCATAGTAAGTAAATATATTAACGCTGAGCTAAATATGGGCCGGCATTGTTTTACGATTGCTTTTTGTTAGTTTGTTACACATCCCATTATTATTTTTATTTTTATTTTTATGTTTTGATAAATATTAGTAAACCTTTTTTCAAAAAAAAAAAAAAAAAAATTAGTAAACCACTTTCTTAGATATAGAAGTGTCTCTGCTCGGCTTTGCATTTGGAGCAGAGTTATCAGAGATGATATGTATGCTTATACTATCGCATTATGGAAATACCATATTGCATGTGTGTTCATATGGCATTGATTTTTTTTATTTTTTTGACAAAGGCGACAAGTGCCACCTCACAATGGCTGTCAAGGGACAGGTATGAAGGTGGACCAATTACGATGGCTTAACGACCTCCTAAAAATTTATTAACTTGACCAAACATCACATGGGGCAATTATATTCCTATCATGTGCATGCCCAGAAGATATTTCAGGAATATTAAATCAAATTAATAAATCCCCTCTGCCCTACAACCCTGGAGGGGAAGGAAACGATATCCTCTCACAGGAGACCCATGAACAGTGAATAAATAGTACCACTACAATATTTATAAAGTATAAACAGTATATACATAGTACTATAACAGTATTGCCGACCCATAGATTCGACTTTGGGTTAGCCCATTTACTCTCCAAGTAACATACCACTATACTAAATAGTGGTTGTTGTTGTTGTAGCATTGATCTTTGAGTGAAGATTGTTACGGTATTTTTCTTATGTTAATTTTTTAAAATATAATATTGATACCATAGTTTGTGGTATTCATGCACCCGGTAACTATATTTTCTCATCTTTTTAGTAAAGTTATGGTTTTTTTTTATTATATATATATATATATATATATATATATATATATATATATATATATATATATATATATATGTAACAAGAGTCGATATATATTTTTTAACAAGATAGACAAACCATGTGCAGAGACTTGTATGTGCTTTTTAAATATTTCTTTTTTTTTTCAAGTTAAATTATTATAAAATCAAGAGATTGAAAATATATATAACATAAAAGAGAACCGTGTATTGTAAATAGGAAGAATAAATAGGAAGTATTACCGTGTATTGTAAAACAATTCGCTACATCATTCAAGGAAACAAATAGAGAACACCCCATAATTAACGAGCACATCATCATGGCCTGCAATTCCAATGTGCTCCTTGTCCTCCCCTTTATTCTCGCATCTCTCTTCTTCAGTGCTCATGCTGCTGATTTAGATATAACCTCTGATTTCTTGGTTCCATCCGGTGTGAATCCTGATGGTAAGTTCTTCACCTTCACAGGACTAAGAAACATAATATGGAGTAGAAATACACCATCAAACATGCCATTTAAAGTGACCAAAGTCACCAACGATGAGTTCCCAGCACTCAACGGGTAGAGTGATGCATATTTCGCACCAGTTTACAGTTGGTTTAGGGAAAATTGGGAAACATAGAGGAAGAACAAGAAAGAAGAAGGAGAAAAAGAAGAAGAAAGATAGAGAGAATAGAACAAACAATTTCTTGACTTCATTCATTCATTGTACCCTTTTTTATATAGGTACTACTACAATCATTGTAACAGCCTCTTCAGTGAGGCATTTTAACAAACATATGATCATGTGTCAGGACACGTCATTCTGGAATATGCGTCTCTCTAACAACCTTGGTGGCTTGAATTACAAGGCATTCATTCATTACTCTAATTATATCACTAATTAGCTAATCACGAAGCTGGTATTCCTCATCATTTCGGCACGAAATCTCTGAACTTTTCTCCCGAATTGCCTTTGCTGCTGCGCTGGCTTCTCCTAATACCTGCATCCCCTTTTCATTCTCAACTCTTGCATTCATTGCCCCCACCTCCATCGAACCCTTGTCCTCAAGGGTGAAATCAGGTAATACTGGTAAAAAGTCAACAATATTTTCCTACTTAGCATCTATTTTCGGTTAATGTCCCCACTGTACCAACACCTGCGAAATTACCTTCCATTTTCACAAGATCTCCCCGCGTTTGAGAACCGCTATAGGTTGAAGAATTGGATTTTAATTTGATTAATAAAGTATGGTGGCAATGGATTGATTTCCACCATAGGATAACCAACAAATTTCTTTAACCTGGAGATGTGAAATACATTATGCAGCTATGCAGTGGCTGGTAAATTCAATCTATAGGCAACAGCCCCCACTAGCTCAACAGCTTATTAAAAGACCTTCTGATTAACGACATCTATCGGTACGGTTGGAGCTTCAATAAAACCCAGTCATTCACTTGGAACTGAGCATCAGTTTTCCCGAAATTAGCTTGGTCTTGCATTCGTTGCTGAGCTTTGAGTAAATTGTCCTTCAAGTCCTGGAGAATCATCGGTCGGTTGGCCAATAACTCATCAACTGATGCAACCAAAGAGTCTCTAATGATATAGTTTGCTAGTGATGGAGGAGAATGACTAAATACATCTTCAAATGGGGTCATCCTGATCGTTGAGTGTCACGCTGTATTATAGTGCCACTCAGCCAAAGGTAAGTAGCGTGACCATTATCGAGGATTATCGCCTATGAAACTTCTTAGATAGTCCTCCAAGCAGCGATTAAGCAGCTCCGTCTGGCCATCCGTTTAAGGATGATAGGCGCTACTAGTAGCCAACATCGTTCCTTGGATTTTGAATAACTCCTGCCAGAATTCACTTATGAATATCAGGTGATGATTTGAGATGATCTACGCTAGAACGCTGTGAAGCTTAATGATGTCGCGAACCAGTATCTCAACAACCTAAGGCGCAGTGAATCATGGCCCCATCGCAAAGAAATGGCCATGCTTGGTAAGTCGATCCACTACTAAAAGAATTATCATTTTGCTATTAGATGGAGGCATTCCAGTGATAAAATCCATTGAAACCGAATGCCAAATCTTGTCGGAAATTGGTAACGGCTACAACAAGCCTTGAGGGGAATGGTTAAAGGGCTTAGAGGTTTGACAGATGGTGTATTAGGCCACAAAGTCACGAACAGAGTGCCGGAGATCATGCCAATAGAAAAATCTCGCCAAGCGCATCAATGTTCGGTTTATGTTGGAGTGACCACCTTTGGGTGTGGCATGGAATTCCGCTAACAACAGGGGTTGAAGAGCGGAATTAGCTGGAACCCACACTCGCCCTTTGAACAATAGAATACCATCCTAGTACAGGAAATTTGGGTGTTGGCCTAGTTCTTCACTGATGGCCTTGACGAGCTGTTCTGTTTCCGGGTGAGCTGCATAAGCTCTACGCAAAGCCTTTTATAGAGCTGGTTGGGGGCTCGAACTGGCAAACAAACTAAAGTAAGAGACTTGGGTCACTGCTGGTGTCCAAATAAAGGCATTCTTTCGCAACAGGTCCGTTAAGGACGCCGCCAAAGATGCAAATTGTGGTACAAAATGCCGATAGTAGCCATAGAGCCCCAAAAATCCCTGCAGAGTTTTCACCGATGTTGGTAGTGGCTAGTCACGGATTGCTTGAATTTTCTACGGATCTACCAAAACTTCCCTTCCAGAGATCACATGATTGAGATACCCAATGATGGTACACCTGAATTCACACTTGGAGAGTTTTGCAAAAAACTAGTGATCGCGGAACCGCTCAAACACATCCATCAGGTGTATCAAGTGGGAATTCTAGTCACGAGTACTGTAGACAAGAATGTCATAAAAAAATAAAAACAAATTTTAGAAGCACTTGCCTGAAAGTCGTATTCATCAAGGACTAGAAGATCGATGGCACGTTGGTGAGGCTGAAGGGCATAACGAGGAACTCATAGTTCCCTTCTTCAACTGTTGGAATTGGGAATCGATTCTTCACTATTAGCGTGTTCAATATGCGGTAGTCGACGCAAAAACGCCATGTCATGTCTTTCTTCTTCACAAGAAGGACTGGGAACGAGAATGGACTCGTGCTAGGTCGTACAACTCCCTCTTGAGGCATTTCTCCGATGAGCTTTTCAATTTCGGACTACTGGAAATAGAGGTACCAACATGGTCGCACGTTGACTGGTGTCGTGCCTAGAAGGAGTGGCATTCGATGATCCTAGGCGCGAATTGGCGAAAGTCCGGTTGGAGCTTTAAAAATGTCACTGAAATGATGAAGCTGAGTATTGAACTCGTCATGGAAGATGATGGTTGCCTCTAGACCCATTGATGCACTTGGGTCTGGTTCATCTGACTGAATCGGGTTAATTGATAAGCGAAACAATTTAGCGCCATTTGAGTCTTTTTTGCGAAAAGATGCAGGTCGAGCTAGTTGAGACTATGGTTGGTTGAGCCCATGTAATCTCACTAGGGTGCCTTGGAAATTAAATTCCATCTAAAGATTCCCATAATCAAACACCACGGGACCCAGCTGTAACAACCATTGTACACCTAGAATGCAATCCACACTGTAGATGGGTAAGAGAATAAGATCAACGGTGAAGATTGCGTCTCCTACCTTCAACGACATACCTGAACACTAACCCCCACACGTGATGGCCTCCCCGTTGCCAACAGTGACGCACGGTGTGATTAAGGTTGCACTACCAATTTTAGGTGTGATGCGAGGCGAGATTGTATGAAATTGTTTGTAAAACCCCTATCCACCAGTATAAAGACCTCTTGGCCATTAATTGAACCAGCGAGCTTCAATGTTGATGGTACCACGTGTCCCATCAGTGCATGGAATTAAATGGGTGGAATATCCTGGTGCCAATCCTCGATAGTACATCCGGCTGGAATAATAAACTCCGTCTTTGGTGGTAGATCGCCTTCCTATGTCAGAATTGTCCTGTTCGACCATTAAGCAAAGAAACAAAGCAGGGTTGTATTTATGACCTAGTGTGAATTTAGAGTCATAATTAAAACACAAGCCTTTCTCCCGCCGAGCTGCCATCTCCACTAGTGTTAACTGTTTAATGGGCAGTGATGCAGCTTGATGAACGACAGGAGGCGGTGGAAGTGCAGGCGGCCGAGGAAAAGGAATCCTCGATGCTGACGAATGGGCGGCATTGTATTTATCTTCTACTAATTTCTCCATTCCCATCGCCTTATGAAGAGTCACAGGTTTTAACAAATATAATTAGCGCTGGATCTCATCACGAAGGCCAGAAAGGAAGAAATTAAGAAGCTTCAACTCACTTAGACCAGTAACTCGAGTGGACAAACACTGGAATTCGCATAAGTAGGCAGTAACGGTAGATGATTGCCAGAGCTTAAAGAGAGCTGCATCATGATTGATAAAAGAGGATGGCCTGAATCACAACTCTAGTTTCCGAACAAAATCATCCCAATGAGACAATTGGGAAGTAGAATGTAACCATTGAAACCATTGGAGAGCCTGGCCGATCAAGTAGAACACGGCTATAGAAATTTGCTGATCATCAGGTGTTTGGTGAAAGTGAAAGAAGTGGTTGATCTAGAAAAAAAACTAAGGATGTGCTCGCCGGAGAACAGAGGGAATTTAATCTTGGGTAGCCGCAGAGGAAATGTGAGGTTAGGTGATTGTAGTGGAGATGAAGTTAATGGAGTGTGAGGCTGGAATAATCGTAAGGGAGGAGAGGCTGGAAGTGGAAGGAGCGGAGGCTGGGATGTAGATGGATGGGAGAAGCTATCTAATTGCTGTAATTTGTTCATCATCTCCGCAATGACGGCTTGTTGAGAAGCCATAGAGGTACGCAATAGATCGAAGGATTCGGAGTTGCTCTTCCGGATGGCTTCAAAGTACTCCGAATGTTGTTGGACCGTCGAGCACAAGGAATCTAGTTTGGCAAAAACAAAGTTATGCCGAGGAGTTGATCAGCCATAGATGCCAACTGCTCCTCAACCGAGCTCGCATGAGTCACCATGCCTTCCATCATGAATCAATGAAAGCACCATTTGATTCGTATCTCACACTAATTTATAGTTGGTTCAGGGAAAATTGGGAAACAAATAGGAAAAAGAGGAGAGATGAAGGAGAAAAAGAAGAAAGATAGAGATAATAGAACAAACAATTCCTTGACTTCATTCATTCATTGTACCCCTTAAATATAGGGACTACTCTTCAGTGGGGCATTTTAACAAACATATCATGTGCCAGGACACGTTATTCTAGAATACGCGTCTCTCTAACAACCTTGGTGGTTTGAATTACAAGGCATTCATTCATTACTCTAATTATATCACTAATTATATCACTAATTGGCTAATCGCGAAATTGGTTCTCCTCATCATTTTCAACACGAAATCCTTGAACTTTTCTCCCGGATTGCCTTCGTTGTTGTGTTGTCTTCGCCTAATACCTGCATCCCCCTTTTAAGTCTCAACTCCTACATCACAAAGTGTCTCCTATGCTCTATTACAATACGCCCCAGATGGATTCATCGCTCCACACACTCATCCTCGTTCCGCTGAGCTCTTGATAGTATTGCAACGGTGCCTCAAAGTTGGTCTAGTGGACTCAACCAATGAGCTCTTCACTCAGATCCTTCAAACTGGTGATTTCTTTGTGTTCCCAAAGGGATTGGTGCACTTTCAGATCAACTTGGCCTCCAGGTATCCTATTGTTGCCTTATTAGCGTTTAGCAGTGCTAATGCTGGCACTATTCAACTTCCAAGAGCCTTGTTTGCCAATTTTGTTTATTGTGATAACTGTATTTTTGACCAATGTTCTTCCTTACCAATTTTGTTTATTGTTAATATTGATGATATGCTTATATTTTTTGTCGTGTGCCACATAGGATTCACAAATGAGTACATTAAGGGATATGATTTCCTTTATCAACCAAAATCTCAAATTTTTGTAGATTTCTTCTAGCACAAAGGACAACAACCACCGCAAATCTTCTAACCCCTAACTTGTCCTGAAAAGTGATCCTAGTTGATTGTACTTGAAGGGGTCAAAATGTTTGACCATATACTGATGCTATCACCTGAAATCTTTATCTCTTTCTCTCGCATAAAAAAAAGAACAAACAAGTAGAAATGAAATTTATATAAAGAAACAAGTTATTGGATCTCAGTTCCCCGTAACTTATTGGACAAACACACAACAGTATGACCAATCAGAATTCGGAAACATTTAACAAACCATGCACATAACTCAAGCCGTGTTTGCGGAAACAAGACTCTGAATGGTCTGAGCATCAGTCTTGAAAGACTTGGCCAACACATCCTGATCAATGCCACTGCCAAACAAAGTCTTTGGGAGAGAAACAGTGCCAGCATTAGCACTACCAAATGCAGATAAGGCAACCGCAGGATATCTAGGATCCACATTGGCCTGAAAATGCACCATACCTTTAGGGAACACAAACATGTCACCGGTTTGGAGAATTTGAGTGAAGAGCTTGTTTTTGGTTGAGTCCACAAGCCCAACCTTGAGCGCCCCTTGTAACACGATCAAGAGCTCGGCCGAACGAGGGTGAGTGTGCGGTGGGTTTATGCCGCCGGGACCGTATTGCAGCGCAGCATATGAGACACTTTGCCCGTTGAGAGCTGGGAACTCAAGCAAACTGGCTTTGGTCACCTTGAATGGTGCATCTTTTGGTGCACCCCATAAATTTTGTTTCAATCCTGTGAAGGTGAAGAAGTTGGCATCCAACATAACACCTTCAGGAACCATAAAGTCAGATGTGATATCTGGATCATTGGCATGTACCAAGAATATCACATTTGAAAGGAGAACTATAAGAGCAATGCTTGCTACACTGGAAGCCATGTTGATAAAACTCCTGCTCTTTCTGGGTGGTGCTTAATTAATTGATCTTTGGTTGATGTGTGTAGTTCGAGTTTGGGCTAGCTTTTATAGGCACTTCATATTCATATATTGCCGGATTTGTGAATAAGAGTAATTTAGAAATTAATGAGATTTGAAGAACGGGGATTTCAAGAGTCCATTATATATCATTAGTCTCTTAATTATCATTAACGCGGTTTTGATTTGGTATATCCAGTATTGCTCCCTTGGTGGCATCGCCATATAAATATCTTTTTTGGTATATCTAAAAAGCCTTTGAACTTTGATTTCAGCAATTAATGGTCATATCATAGTAAGTAAATATATTAACTCTGAGCTAAATATTGGCCGGCATTGTTTTACGATTGCTTTTTCTTAGTTTGTTACACATCCCATTATTATTTTTATTTTTATTTTTATGTTTTGATAAATATTAGTAAACCACTTTCTTAGATATAGAAGTGTTTCGGCTCAGCTTTTCATTTGGAGCAGAGTTTTCAGAGATGATATATATGCTTATGTTTTTTTAATATATATATATATATATATATATATATATATATATATATATATATATAAAAAGGGTGGATAAATCACATCTATTAAAGAAAAAAAAAAAAAGACAAACAACAAACTCTACGCTAGGGACGGTGTAAATAAAACAACAAAAGACAGTATATCACTAGATGTGGTAACAAAGAAGGTACCCAAAATAGACAGAAAAAAGAAAACAAAATAGAACTGAAAAAAAACGAGGAACATGCCTTCTCAAGCTCCCAACAAAAGCATAAACACCCTAACTTGCGGTCTGTCCCTAACCCTCCTCGGAATGCAAGGCCCCACTAGACTCTTCCACCCGAGGACCTAGGAACTCAAACTGCGACGAATGGTAGCAATAGAGTCCTCCAGTTTTTTTTTCGTTCCCTCTGCAGCTGCCGAGAACCATGATAGGTGTAAATGATCAATTTTCAAGATAAGAGCATGCGTAGGCAAGATGGTAGCATAAAAAAAATGCAATCATTTCAAGCAAGGCAATTGTTCCAAACAATTGTTTTCGCAACTAAATCCACCCCTACCCTATGTGCAGGTCCCACGAGCGACCTCCAAGAGCCCCAGAGGAGGCTCAAAGACATAGGCGGATCAGGCAGATATAGTAGATTCACAAAGTTCTTCCACACCTGCTTCACGAAAAGGACAGTGGAGGAAGAGATGATCAACAGACTCAATCCGCACATCACACAAATAGCAGTTGGAAGCTGACTACACCTTCTTTTCTCTAGATTTTCAAGAGTGAGGATTTTACTTTTCCACACTAGTCAATTAAAAATGTTGATTTCTTTGGACAAATATTACTTCAGAAGAACTTTGCCATAGTGCATCACAATCCACCATCGTTAAAAAAATTATAAAAGGACTTAACCGAGAAGGCGTCATTCCCTGTAAGCATCCACCATTTCGTGTCTCTCTCAACATTGGTATAAGCTCGCAAACGATTTCTGAAAGGTGAGATCTCTAAACAAGCCGAGAAGGGGAGGCTCCTCTAAAATGAGACAGAGGTCCCGCACCGTTCCATTAGACATATAGACATATGCAAGAATAAAATAGGAGATGATTTTTTTTTTTTTTTTTTTTTAACAAGATAGACGACTTGTATGGGTTTTTTTAAATATTCCACATTTAGTTTTGTGCAAGTTAAATTATTATATAATCAAGAGATTGAAAATATATATAACATAAAAGAGAACCGTGTATTGTAACGTGTATTGTAAATAGGAAGAATAAATAGAAAGTATTACTGTGTATTGTAAAACAATTCGCTACATCATTCAAGGAAACAAACAAAGAACACCCCATAATTAACAAGCACATCATGCAAATTGCAAACAAATGAATCTCCACCGCCACCACCACCACCAGTTCCATGCTTTCCATCAAGCAGTGTTAGCAGAGACTATCTTTTGAATAGTGTCAGAATCAACCTTGAATGACTGTGCAAGCACAGCATTGTCAATGCCGCTGGCGAACAAGGCTCTGGAGAGTTGGATAGTGCCAGCATTTGCACTGCCAAAAGCCGCCAAGGCAACAGCAGGGTACCTGGGGTCCAAGTTGACCTGGAAGTGCACCAATCCCTTGGGGAAAACAAAGATATCACCAGTTTGAAGGATCTGAGTGAAGAGCTTGTTGGTTGAGTCCACTAGGCCAACTTTGAGGCACCCTTGTAATACTATCAAGAGCTCAGCTGAACGAGGATGAGTATGTGGAGCATTAAGTCCACCGGGGGCGTATTGTAACAGAGCATAAGAGACACTCTGGCCATTAAGTGCTGGGAATTCATCGTTGGTGACTTTTGTCACTTTAAATGGCACGTTTGATGGTGTATTTCTACTCAATATGTTTCTTAGTCCTGTGAAAGTGAAGAATTTGGCATCTGGATTCACACCGGTGGGAACCAAGTAATCAGAGGTTATATCTGGATCAGCAGCATGAGCACCAAGGTGGAGAGTTGTGAGAGCAACAGTGAGAACAAGGAACATATTGGATTTGAAGGCCATGATTTCTATGATTAGTTTTGGTGCTTGGTTTTACAAGCTAGTGATGACTCCTATATATACTGCTTCCAGAACTTGAAAGTAAATGGGTTGTCAGGAGAGATCTAATATTGCTGTGTTTATTTATTTATTTATTTTTCTCTCTCTGAGCAGGCCTTCAAATTTTAATGGCTGTCAAATGCTCAAGAACAGAGAATGCTAGACAGTATGATGACAGCCAGGCAATGAAGCCAGTGTTGCCATATGTTGCCATTCTGAAGTTCCTCCCATGCATGAAAACTCTTTCTTACTCTGTCCTACTTAAAGATAGCCAACATGCAACCATAATTTAGATTAGGGAATGAGTCAAACAAACTATGAATTCACACAAATGTGTCGCGGTATGTCTGATCTTAATTTCTTTGTCATAGGCGACTGTACATATCTTTATCAAATGTGCAGAAAGACAAACATGAAAAATAGCAGGCCATGTTTTTATATTTAGAATTAAAGTGCTACCAAGTCATTGATGTATAATCACAGCAAGTAGGACCTTGTCAATCTTCTGGCTTCC
This sequence comes from Dioscorea alata, assembly GCA_020875875.1. NCBI lineage: Eukaryota > Viridiplantae > Streptophyta > Magnoliopsida > Dioscoreales > Dioscoreaceae > Dioscorea > Dioscorea alata. The sequence goes on along the minus strand of CM037029.1, from coordinate 24,891,008 downwards.
AATCTCCCTGTCTCTCTTCTTGAACTCTTACCTGTTATATATACCCCTGAATCTTCCTCCAACATTAAGCACCACTGACGTGCTAACTAAAAAGACTGACATAGTTATTAGCAAGCCAAGCAGTTACAAGATTCTCAGGAGATGGCTATCAAAGAATGCCTCATTATTCTTGTTATTTCCCTTGCAACTCTCCTCCTCGGTGCTCATGCTGCTGATCCAGATATAACCTCTGATTACTTGGTTCCCACCGGTGTGAATCCAGATGCCAAATTCTTCACCTTCACTGGACTAAGTAACATATTATGGAGTACAAATACACCATCAAACGTGACATTTAAAGTTACAAAAGTCACCAACGATGAATTCCCAGCACTCAATGGCCAGAGTGTCTCTTGTGCTCTGTTACAATACGCCCCGGGTGGACTCAATGCTCCACACACTCATCCTCGTTCCGCTGAGCTCTTGATAGTATTACAAGGGTGGCTCAAAGTTGGCCTAGTGGACTCAACCAACAAGCTCTTCACTCAGATCCTTCAAACTGGTGATATCTTTGTCTTCCCCAAGGGATTGGTGCACTTTCAGGTCAACTTGGACTCCAGGTACCCTGCTGTTGCCTTGGCGGCTTTTGGCAGTGCAAATGCCGGCACTATCCAACTCACCAGAGCCTTGTTCGCCAGCGGCATTGACAATGCTGTGCTTGCACAATCATTCAAGGTTGATTCAAACATTATTCAAAAGATAGTCTCTGCTAACACTGCTTGATTCCATGAGTAGGTGTCTTCCATAAGATTCTGCATCTGATGTCTGTGTGTCTTTATACATTGTTTGCTCATGTTGTTCTTTTATTGTGATTTTACAATTGAATGTTGAAGTAGTTGTGGCTAATGTTAAAGTGCTATGTTGTATACTCTTAGCTAATTATTCACTACCAAGTAAAAACTTTTAGCTCTGAAATCATGTAATCGTCAATGTGTTACATTGAAGAAGTTTGTCAATAAAGTGGTTGGACTTGCTATAATTCACGTACAGCTAAAAACTAGTATTACTAATGTTTGGCTTCACATTACTTGTTATGGATAATAGATCTGTGCTTGTTGCTCATGTATATGCCTTGGTTAATGGATTCTTTTGTTCACTTTCCTCTCTGGGGACTCTGATTTGGTTCCTAAATTCTTATTTCAACGTTGCGTGCAAAACACATTTATTGTAAGGATGGTAAAAGGACATGCTGAAATCTTTCTAATATAGACACTTGCACTTCCTGGTGTAAAAGAGAAATCAATGCATACGGTGGTTGCATTGAATTCATTCCGGCATTAATGATAAAATCTACCTATTTATCAAATAAATAAATAAATCTAGCTAGCTAGTTTCCACAAAGCTTACTTTATATATGTGAAAAAATTTCAAAGTTAATGCTAGCTTTTCATCCTTTATAAAAATCCAAGTGAAAGAGGTCTGGAAAAAAAGTGACTATAAACTTTGGAAACAAATTTGTATTTCAGTGCCATTATAAACAAAGTATCAAACGAATTAAGAAAAAACAATTAATTATGTGAATAATGATTACCATTCAAGGAATAAAGTCTGCAGAAGATTTTGTACGTATGCATGGGCTAAAAGTAGAACAGAGACAACACCATAGCGCTATAAATCCATCACTCTTCTCATCGCACTTTCCACACAAGCAAGTTTGATAAGTCTAAATGGGCATCACAACTGCTACTAGAATACTAGTGAGTGTATTAGGACTAGTGCTAGTGTTGTTGAGTGGAACCATATGCTCAGCCTCTAGAACTCTTGAAAGTACTCCAAAGGCAACCCAGAAGCACACCAATGTCACCAGTCACAACCTTGACACTGCTAATGGAGCAGGCCATGAAGGCAATGACACTAGTAGTGTTCATGGACTGAAGGTGGGTGGAGAGAAGGAAGAGTATGATGACCATGATGGTAAAAGGAAGCATTGCCATTATCATGGATATGATGAAGACTGTGATGATGGCCATGGAAAAGGAGATGATTATGGAAAGGGTAGAGATAAAGGATATGACTCTGGATATGGTAGAGATGGAGGGTATGATGATGGCTATGGAAAGGGTAAAGATAAAGGATGTGATGATGGATATGGTGGAGGAGGAGGTTTTGGTTATGGTGATGGCTATGGAAAGGGTAAAGATAGAGGACGTGACTCTGGTTATGGTTCTGGTTGGAATGGGTATGGCTATGGCTATGGCTATGGTGGCGGAGGTGGCGGATATGAAGGTGGATATGGTCGTCGTGTTTCTGCAGGGCATGCCACCACTGCTCCTTGAAAGAGATCATACACGCATGCTTGCATGCGTTAGCTTATCTTTAAATAATAAATAAATAAACAGCTATATAATATTATTGTTGATTGTGCTGCAACTTGCTCGTATTGTACTTTGATTTGCTTCTGTTTGCAATAAGTTGGCATCCCTGGATGATGATGATGATGATGATGATGATGATGCCATGGGTTGCTATGTATATGTATTCGCTATTGTTGTGGTGATGTATTGGATGTTAAATGCTTTGAATGTGATCGATTTGTTCACTTAACTCTTTCTTTATATTATATATTTAGGTTAATTACTTACTTTTTCGTGACCAGGAAAGGAATTTAATTAACTGACCATGGTAACGAAGACCAACTTTAAAAACCACATTCTTCTCAAGAACCAGTGGAAAATACAAAATATAATATTCTATTCAGTCTCTCTAATATAGTCAATATATCTCTTTGATCTCTCTAATATATTTTGTTTCTAGGAGATCCCTGTATTTTAACATGTTGTGAAATGTAAGTTTCTCTCTAATATAATTTATATCTAAAAAGTTTTCAAAAGGGATTTACATTTCACAACATGTTAAAATATAAGAATTTTTTAAGAACAAATTATTTTAGAGGGACCAAAAAGATAAAATTAACTATATTAGAGAGACTATCAGGTATTATACCAAAATACAATGCATGCATGGTAGTCAAGCGTACGTCAAGGAATCCATGATACAAACGAACAAGAGGGCTAATGCATTGAAGTGTGGATATGATACAGACTCTTAGAAGTTTGAAGACTAGTTTGAGAAAGGTTTTTCCATTCTGCTTGATCTTCAAATGTTGCAGCTTAAGAAGCACGTGAACTTTGATAGGATCAATGCTCCGCTTTTTGCTCACCCGGTGAAAAGGCATAGTAGGTACAAATGCTATTGGTTGCTTGACTTCCTTACCTTATGTATAGATAAATAAAGTTCTCTCGGAACTCAGCAAGAGTACTGCTCAATGTAGTAAATATTGATGTGGAACAAGATGTTTTTTTAGTGCATAACTCACTCTAATTCATTCAATAAAACTTCTGAAATATTTAAGATACAATGCTAGAGAACTGCCTGCAAGCCATTTCATAAGATACATACTAAAGCATACAAACTAATACAGTAACGATTCGAAGAGAACAATTCCAATTACCAAAAAACAACCAAACAATTACTTGCATCTTCTCAGTCAATAAGCCAAGTTGGCTTTCATGTATACTTAGACTCATCAACAGCTAAGTCACAATGTCATTGACTCTCCATCTTCTTATTATACTCCAACATGCTTAAGATTGACATAGACCAAGCTATCCACGAAAGTGTTCAAATTTTTTATGATTCAAAGCCTTGGTAAAAATATCTGCCACTTGATTATCTATTCCACAATGAGCTATATTATTTTGTTCATTCCTCACAAGATCTCGTATGAAATGGTAACGAGTATTCATATGCTTTGTTCTTCCATGATGAATGAGATTTTTGGCAATTGAAATGGCTGATTTATTATCACAATAGATCATAGTTGAGCCAACTTGTTCTTCATTTAAATCCTAAGGGTTTTCAATCAAACAGCATCAAAAGCAGCAAAAGTAAAAGCAATGAATTCTGCTTCAGTACTGGAGAAAGCTGCAATTGCTTGTTTCTTTGAACCCCATGCAATGGCACCAGAACTTAAAGAAAATACCCATAATGTGGTGCTCTTTTGATCTTCTACAAACCTTTCTCAATCACGGTCTGAATGTCCAACCAGATCGAAATTCTCATTTGCAGTGTAGTGAATTCCATGATCTAGCGTTCCACTAACAAAGCGAAGTATCCTCTTAACAGCTCCAAAATAATGTGTACTTAGCTTCTGCATAAATACTATATATATTTCAAAATTATTTTTTATTTTAGTTTGCGGTTGACAAATTGCATTTTTATGTATTTATCAGTGGTTTTTTAACTGGAATTTCCATTTCAATAAATAAATGATTTATTTATTTTTATAAAAAAATTGCATTTGCTTGTATTGGTAGTCATCTTGACATCTGTCTCTTGGCCTTGGTGGTTTCCCTTTCTTTTTGTCCTACTATTTCACCATTTGTTTATAAATGAGTTCATTCGGGCAAATTTTTAAGAGGGAACCAAACTATGATTTTTTTTTTTTTGAGTTCAAACTTTAATTTGAATCAAAATGGGTTTTAAAATTTAATTTTTTTTTTCACTGGTGGTCAGTTGAGGAAATCTAGTCTATTTTTTATGATATGATTTTGAAAATTTTCTATCAACAAATGAGATGAAATTACTAGCTTGGTGTTATGTATGTCATAACAAAAAATTTCTGATATCTACATCATAAAAAAAAAGGAATCTCTCAAATAACTATCCGGTAAAACAAAATTAAAGTTAAGTAACCATTTTGATTCAAATTGAAATTTAAATCCTAAAATAAGAAAAAGCTATAGTTTGGTAGTCTGCTAAAAAATTTACCCGAGTTCTTTCTTTGCTATTGGGATGATCATGGGTTAGGAAATTTGTTAATTTTTTTATTATTGTTTTTTTGAAAAATATGTTAAGTATTATGTATGTGGTGTAACATAGCTATTTAATTTAATTTATTGTTTTTATTAAAATAAATAAATTGAAAAGAAAATAATGATACAAACATATAACATAATGAAAAGCCATAAATAAACCACGAGCAGTGGAAAGGATTATTGTCACGCCCCGAACCCGAAGGGTTGACAAACGGCCGCCTACCTACAAGGCCGTAACCAAGTAGGCACGCAAGGCCTCAAACCTGTCTCACAAATATGAATAATACCTAACAAGAGTACTGATTCTAAAACAAAAGAAACCACAATGTTTGTAACACAAAGAAACACCTAACAAAGTTTGGCATAACTCTTAAACAAAGACAAGAGAACTAAATTCACAACAAAGGAGTTTTATTAACTCGATAAAAGCTAGACGGTGACTTGCTCAACGAATCTGCTAAGCTGTCCACCACCCAACCTTACTCCTGATCTAAAAAGAAAATTGAACAACTTAATGAGCTTGGGAGCCCAGTAAGCAACCACTAAAAATATCGGGATCACAAAAATATTCAATAATTTTAATAAACATACAAAATGTAGCATAAAGAAAAAATACCAAAATGAATCCCTGAAATCCGAAATAAATCAAAACATATTTAATTTGCCAAAATAATATAAGTCCCCCAACAACTAATGCCAAAACAAAATATCAGAATTCATTTATTTAAACTCGGTGACCCGAGTCAGATTTCAGAGTTCATATGTTTACCCTCGGTGACCCGAGCCAGAATATCAGAAGCCGTTATTCTTCACCGACGGAACGGTGGGAAACTGCAGTTTCTATGTCAGAAGTACGTGTCGACACGGTCAGTGTTTAACCTCCAGTGACAGGGTTATTGCACAGTTAATTGGGGACTACGAGTTTTATAACAAAAATATGTCGGGTCCAAAGTCATTATCAACACAATAATACCGAAATACAATGATCCCGTTTTCTAATAACAAAATAATCAATTATTCTAAACAATAATACACTTAACAACCAATAAAATAAATAAATAAAAATAGCAATATTTCTATATATTAATCTGTAAAACAAAACAAATAATCAATTAATTAAATATGTATATAAAATCCAAATAATAAATCAACAACTGATTTCATATTCCAGAAATCAAATAGCTGAGTTAATTATAACTATAATAATAATTCTCCAACAATTAAGTACTTCATAAGCTAAACTATAGTAATCCGAATTTAAACACAACATTTTGATCTAAAAGATAAATAATCAAATGAAAATCTATAGGTTCTGAATTTAAAAGATGGGCACCAAGAGTCCAAACATGAAGTTTGAATAATATAAAAATGTTTTCATGAAACAGTAAAAACATGAATAAATTAAATAATTATGACTTAGAAATTTGTATATACATATATATAAATTTATATGTGGTTTACTTACCTGTCTAACGCCAAAAACTAACTGTACCCCGAAATTAAGCTTCCACGAAATATCCTATATGTGAGAACACATTCCAAAGATATCAATAACAATGACCACACAAACCTAAAAATTATACTAGACTAACCTCACTCATTAAAAGACAACTTTCTCTAAACTAATTCCTGTGGATAATTATAACAAGATTAAACTAGGGAGCTTTGGCATGAGTATTAAAATCTCTAATACTAATTTAATAGGTTTAAGATTCCATAAATAAATAACAACATCACACTGAAATATACAGGGAATCAATTTCCTACACTAATAAACACCAGCACTGAAAATTAATTTCCCTGTACATCCAAACATATAGACACACAATAAATAAATAAATAAACAAATAAAACTTATATTAATTATGGATGCCAGAACTCATATATATATATAAATTAAACACAAAGCATGCACATGCAACTAAATCAACTATAATATATATATATATATATATATATATGGGGTTGACGCCAGCACACTTCATGTCTATGAAATTTTTTTTTAAAATATTTATATATATAAATTTAGTATAACAATGGTTGCCAGAACTCCACAACTGCAGTGTGTATATATATATATATACATCTTAATCAATTAAACCCAAAATTTTTTCTAAACCCTATGAAATCAAACTATATAAGACAATGAGCATTAAATCGGTCAACCAAAAATTCTTTTTTTTTTTTAAGACTATTAGCTAGTAGATGAAAACAAAAATATTTTTTTTTTTTTAAGACTATTAGCTTGTAGATGAAAACAAAAATAGCGAAAACATAAAAAACAAATTTTGGCATCGTAAGACATATTGAACCACTATTGTTCTCCCATCATATACTAAGCACAAGAAATTTGCAATTACACAACTTGGCTAAATATCCAAGGAAAAAGATGCTTACCTGACAACGAAAACCGACACAAAACCCGAGACGAAGAGATCTATTTCCGTCCTCGCCGCCGGCACCACACACAAACAAAAACAAAGAGAAGAGAGAAAATGCTAGATCTCTCCCTCTTCCTTAAGCCAAATGATAACCTACAACGGAAGAAATGGGGAGACGAACGGCTAGGGTTTGAAAAACTTAAAAGCAAGAATATAAAAAAGTTTCTTTTTTAATTAACATAATTGCTAAGCATTAAAAGAAATTAGTAATGGGGTGGGGCCCACAGTTATAGAAGACAAAAGAAAAATTACATAAATTTGACAAAAGAAAATTCATTAAAAAAAAACTCTTCTAACTGATCAATCAACATCATTAATTATCACTAAAAAAAATATTTGGATAATAAACATTATATTTATATTTAATATAGCTAGATCTCTACTATTCAAAATCATAAAGTGGTGAGAGAAAATAACATAAATCTCTTGTTGTGGTGTGTAAAATGATTAGTGGCACATCCGAATTGGTTCTTAAAAATTCTCAACCAAAGGTTATTATAATAGTTTGATTTTTATCCTTAGTCTCCCAAGACGGTGTATATGTTGAATAATCAATATATTTTAATTTATAAAATTAAAAAAAACATTAATTAAGTGATGATTCAATTCTTTTAAAAAAAAATAAAAAATCAAATATCGATGCGACTCTGCTGAGGAGGATCATGACTGCGTTGTAGTATAGGTGTTTTGGCGTCTGGGTTCCCTTCTTCGGCTGGGTCCTTTTTGTTGTTGTTGGTTCTCTGTTCTGTTCTTGTCGTATTGCCACCGCACTTTGCGGTAGCTTTTATTTTGTTGTCCTGCCTTGGCAATGAGGGCGTTTGTTATTTGCTATTTTTTTTTAATTTAAAGTGATTTATTCATTTTTTTATAAAAAAAATCAAAGAACAAAGACACCAGCATGGCAAGACAATAATGCAAACAAGTAAACACAAAACATCATTATACATAAAACCTTTATTACCCATTAAACAATAAATTAAAGCAAACAATAATCACAGTCTTAAAGCCTCACTTAATTTGCCTGAACATTATGACGCGTGACAACAGTGACTCCACCGTCGATAACCAAATCATGACCACTAATGTACTCCGACGCGTCCGAGGCCAAGAAGAGCGCAGCCTGCGCAACATTCCCAGCTCTCAAAACCACACCTTTAAGAACACCCATCTCACAGCAAACATCTTCAACTTGCTCAGGCGTCATCCCAGTGACCAAGCACGACAACGGAGTCGCCACGCCGAAGGGCGAGATGCAGTTGATGCGAATCCCGTGCGCCCCGAGCTCTGACACGGCCGCGTGCATCAGCCCAATCACAGCGTGTTTCGACACAGTGTACGCTGCTGGACCGAGACTGCCTTGTCTTGCCGCGACGCTTGCTGTGCAGATGATAGACCCGCGAGTGCCGCTTGCTCGCATGGCACACGCCGCGTGCTTTATCGCGGCTGCGGTGCCACGGACGTGCACGGCCAGCGTCTTGTCCAGTTGAGTCAGGTCCATATCCATAACACCTTCAATTGGTCCGAGTACGCCTGCGTTGCTATGCATTATGTCTAAGCGCCCGTACTTCACCACTGTGTAATCTACTGTTTCCTCCATCTAACATTATATATATATTAGAAACAAATACCTTGAAACGTTAACTACCTGATTATCATCCCAAATGCATGTTTTTCTAAGGATTGTGGTGAAAAATGAAATATTATGATATCATATTGTACCACTACCAAGTACCAACTACTCTATGACGGTAGTGGTGATCATCACAAATTTCAACAATATACGACAAATATTGATTTAAGAAAACAAATAATAATAAATAAAAATAGTACTGTGCATGTGGTGAACTGCATGACAGATTAGACTTGAGCATTCCTGACTTTTTTTTTTTTTTTTTTGAAAAATGGATGAATCACAATTTATTAAAAAAGAAAGAGTCACAAAACAAACAGAATCAACAACAAAACACAAACAAACCACAAGAAGTGGTAACAGTCCCAAGGCAGATTTATTAATTTTATTAAAAGTATGATTTATTAATTTTATTTAAAACAAACAAAAATACAATAAAATTTTGGATTTGTATTAATGATGGAAGAGAAATAAAATCAATGGCACTATTAATATTAACTCATATAACATATTAAAAAATAAAAAAAAAATGATTCTGATAACTTGGTGATGCAAATTAAAAGAAAATTTTTATGATCCTTCCGTGCATAGAATAAAACTCAAACCACATAATATAATAAAAATATGTAAAATAGCATCAAGTAAATCCAATAAATCTTGTAAATTTGTGGAGTCTTAACATATTTACATTTCCACTGTACATAATCTAAGGGTGAACTGAACTCCGAGTCCCGCTCTATTATTACTGCTAGCTAGCTAGCTTTTACAATGTATATTAAAATTAAAAAATGCTAATAACTTGATCATAGAAATTAAAAACTATATAAATAAATAACACTTGCATAAAATTATGATCCATCTAAAAAAATAAAAATCCAAGCTATCTAATCATATATATAATTTTGGACCAAATTAAACACAAAGGGTGGCGACAGCACCTGCTTTTCATCAGTGACATCACAGTGCTTGTAGCTGGCCTTTTGAAGGCCGATGGAAGCAGCGACTGCCTCACCGAGCTGGTCCTGCACGTCGGCAATGACAACGGTCGCGCCGTGAGCGGCAAAGAGCCTGGCCGTGGCTTCTCCGATCCCACTCGCTGCTCCAGTGATGATCGCCACCTTGCCCTCCAACCTTCAGTACGTATAAATCAAGCAGAATATAGTTAGTTACTCACCATGAAAAAAAATTAGTAGCTAGCTAGATCTGTGAAGAAGAGATCAACTTTGATCACCTCAGCATGCCATGATCAGATGAAGCCATTGGCAAACCAATAAGATACTTGTGCGAGAAAAACAAAAGCAAAAGCGATGACTGAGAATTCAGAATTAGGGGGTGCTATGGATCTTATAAATTTGAAAGAAGGAGACGTGGAGGCTGTTCTTTCTCACAATGACAATTTATGGAGAAGTGTGCATGCACGGAATTGTTAAAATATGGCATGAAAAGGAAGACATGGAGCCTGTTCTTTCCCACTAATAAGCTCCATGACAATTTATGGATAAGTGTGCATGGACGGAAGTGTTAAAATAATGGTATGCAAGACATATTGAAGCTGTTCTTGTTCATTGAATTCTTAACAAATTGCGGACAAGTGCCGCGGAAATTGGTGACTAGGACCATATGCAGATTCTGGTCTGCTCATGGTGGTTGGATCGTTTTGTGTTAGCAAAGTGGTCAATGAATGGTTAATTAGTTAATTAGTGCAGTTGCTGCACGACATCCAGCTGATTTAAAAAGAGCAGAGAAGAAGAGCTAAGATGCAATCATGATTCAATGCATTTAGCTAGGCCATATGTGCACGCCTAAAAAATGAATGGTTAATTAGTGCAGTTGCTCCATGACAATTCATCATTTGCATATTGACGGGTTTGAATGTCAACTGTTCAAGCCTAAAAAATTGGGCCTTCTAGCTAGGCCATATGTGCACGCAAGCTTAAAATAGCTAATTACTAAAAGCAAGTTTAACATTCACAAATACCTATAATTCTGAATAGCAAACAACTATCATCATTTCATGAAAAAAAAAAAGAACAAAGGGATAGCAGTACTTCAAGGATTTCATGCAATTTTAATACTGATTACTTGTTTTTATTGCCTCTAAATGATTTTTAATTAATTAAATGGGAAAAACAGTTAAAAGATAAGGCTTTGACTGGCAAGCAACAATATAATCCCTAACTTTTCTTTGGCAGACAGAAGTGACAGTTATATTGAGGGTGATGCCAAGATGGGGGGGGTAGTAGACAAATTGCATCTGTATGTATTGCCATCTTGGAATTTGAAATTTACCCTTCTATAATATTATCCTAATATCTCGCTTTTATTTATAAACGCGTTTCTCTTTTGATGATGGGCTGAACATGGAGTAGATAATTTGTATTTTTTTTTTATTACATAATAGTCGTTGTATGTGATGGAATATTATTAAAATTACCAAAACACTAATTATATTTTGATTATGTGCAGCTTAGGAGTTGAAGAGGAGCATATATATCATGGGAGGTGGAGTCTACTGTTAAGTGAAGTCTAGACTTTTTGCACGTTTCATCCATCACAAAAGTAGAATGCCCTGTACAATAGTTGAACTCCTTTTAATTCGGTGAATAACTCTTTTGGTAACACTAAAGATGAATTATAGATCTTTGACCGTTAACAAATAGTCAATTATCAATACATGATCGAAGTCAAACTATTTTCTTTGTGTTTGAATTAATTTTTGACATTTGTGTAAGATTGCTTAATCACAGTTTGTGTGGTTACAACCAGTTTTGTATTTGTATTTATATTTTGTTTTATTATTATTATTATATTTATTTTTGTTTTTAATAAAAAAAATGTGATTTATTCACTCTTACGGAAAAAAAACTTTTAAGCTCAACGTTATCAAAAATATTTGATGATAAACACCATGTTTACATTTAATATGGTTATAATTTATAATCTCATGTTCAAAATATTAAAGTGAATCAAATGGTTTATAACTCATCAATATTAGTTTCCCTGTAAAGAAAAATATTTTTATGAGAATTTTAAATTTCCTGAGACTCAATGATGAAATTGGTCCATGTACAAACCCTTGACTACGCTTCTCTCATTTGTCAAAAATATAAAAAAACTCAAAAAAAATCAAAATTGAGAGTATTTTTCCAAACGAAGTTTTACATTCACTTAAATTGGTTCCTCATGTTTCCCAATTAATGATGACAGTAACACTTTCAATTTCATGTATTTTGAATTTATAAAAAATTATTCATTAACTATGTTATTATTCAATTTTTGAAAAATCCAAAGTCAAAGATGTCAGCCTGGCAAAACAAAAACCCAAAAAGAAAATGAAAGGAAAAATAAAAAAAAGAAATCCGTGTAGTTTTTTTGAGATTTGCAAAACATGAGAAAGGAGATATATATATTTTTTTATTATATGATATATGATTTTTGAGATTTGTAAAAAAAAAAAAAACTGTTAATAAACTATTAACCGTGTTAACTCATGAGAGCAAAATTATTATTTCATTTTAAACTTAATTTATACCATAAAAAGATATATATATATTTTAAATTATTAATATCTTAAAAATTATATAAAAAACATTTAAATTTTAAAAATTATGTCAAAAAATTATTTTTGTTTTATACCACGTAGTGATTTTTTACATAAATAATTTTATCTTTATCAAAATGAAAAATAATACTGTTAACGATTTTTTTTTTTTTTCTAATTTTATAAATCTTAAAAACGACACCTTATACAATAAAAAAAATATTACAAACCTCGGAGCCACATTAGTTTTTTTAATTTTTCCCAAAAGTGAAACACCAGACATGACTAGTCCCATTAAACAATTATTTAAAACAGACAAACAGTACAGTCCAAATTAAACTCCAAAGCATCACTTGTTTGCCCGGAGATTGTTTTGGTTGACCATAGTGACTCCTCCATCATTGACCAAGTCATGGCCACTGATGTACTCCGATTCGTCCGAGGCCAAGAAGAGAGCAGCCTGCGCGGCATGCCCAGCTCTCGAAACCACGCCCTTGAGAGTCGCCATCTCACTGCAAAGATCTTCAACCCCCTCGGCCGCCTTCCCGACGTACGCACACGACATCGGAGTCGCCACGCCGAAGGGTGAGATGCAGTTGATGCGTATACCGTGCGCCCCGAGGTCTAACACGGCTGAGCGCATCAGCCCAATCACAGCGTGCTTTGCCGCAGTGTACGCTGCGGGTCCAAGATTGCCTTGTCTTGCCGCAACGCTTGCTGTGCAGATGATGGACCCGCGAGTGCCGCTTGCTCGCATGGCACGCGCCGCGTGCTTTATCGAGGCTGCGGTGCCACGGACGTGCACGGCCAGCGTCTTGTCCAGTTGGGTCAGGTCCATGTCCATAACACCTTCAACTGATCCGAGTACGCCTGCGTTGCTGTGCATGATGTCTAAGCGCCCATACTTCTCCACTGTGTAATGTACTGTTTCCTCCACCTAACAAATGCATCTCTCTTTTAATATATATATATATATATATACACACACACACACACAGTATAAACAGACAGTCGAATCCACTGAAAATATATAAAATATCAAACTCCATTGTTCTACTCATTCTGATTCAAATTTGAGTTTTGAATAAATATTAAATTTATAATTATAAATATTTATTGAACTGTTAAACATAGACGAATAATTAAAAAAAAAAAATCAAATATGACTATATCATATTAAAATCAGCTAACACTTGCATAAGATTATGATCCAGCTATATAGAATAAAAATCTAACCACAAAAAATATATTATTATTATTATCATTTTGGACAACAGACGAAAAGGGTGGTGATAAGGTAGGTACCTGCTTCTCATCAGTGACGTCACAGTGCTTGTAGCTGGCCTTGTGAAGGCCGATGGAAGCAGCGACGGCCTCACCGAGCTGGTCCTGCACGTCGGCGATGACAACGGTCGCGCCGTGAGCTGCGAAGAGCCTGGCCGTGGCTTCTCCGATCCCACTCGCCGCTCCGGTGATGATGGCCACCTTGCCCTCCAACCTTGATCAGTCCATACAAATGAAGAAGAACATATTTAATTAAGATGGGAACCAAAAAAACAAGACGTGAAGATAACACTTTGATGACCTTAGCGTGCCATCGGATGAAGCCATTGGCAAACGCGCGCGCGCGTGTGTGTGAGAGAGAGAGAGAGAGAGAGAGAGAGAGAGAGAGAGAGAGAGACTGAGAAGTTGGTCGTACTGAATTATGCTACCCCGGTTCTGTTTATATATGCATTTTAGGAAAATTTATTTATAAACCCTTCAAAAATTTTATAATTATATATTTATCTTTAGGAAAAAAATATAATATATATATTTTTAAAAAATATAGATAATTACAAATATGCCCTTACAGTTAGATTCCATTAACAAGAGTTAATCAAACTTTAATTATAACTTGAATTAAGATATATATAAAGTCCAAAATAACTTTTGTAAATGATTATTCTACAATAAAAATTTTTCAAGGGTAATATGTAAAAGATGTAACGGTCATTTTATATATCAGCCAATTTGAACCTTAAGGGTATATACATAATTATATGTATTATTTAGGGATATGTATATAATTATCTTTTATTTAAGGGCAAATATATAAATTCAAAATTATTCAAGGGTACATATGCAAAAACCCCTTCATTTTAATTAATTTATACCTATTTAAAAATTAATTAAAATTAATTGATAGTTTTAAATTTATAAAAATTATATCAATTTAAAAAAATACTCTAATTTAAAAAAAATATTAAAATTTCATTAGTTTTTAATTTTTTGTTTAATTATATTAGATTGAGTAGAGATCGTTCATTAAACATGTGGACATTGACAGGGTGGCTGTTCTTGTGCATGCCCATTAACTGGGACCATAAATATGCGTGATTGATGGCGGTGGAATCATTTGGGTTAGAAAGCCATTTATGAGGGTTAGTGATAGTTGCTGAAGGGATCAGGATTTTAAAAGAGCCCCAGAGAACTAACCCTCCATTTGGAATATTGTAGAAGTGATCTGCAAACTAGGGAATCACTTTTACTCTTTCGGCCCGTTTGGTTGCAAGGATTGATCCCCAAGGCATGGGGATCAATCCTTGTGCCATGTGCATGCCCATGTTTGGGCATGCACCAAGGGGCATGGGGAAGGGAATGAGGGGGGGATGTATGCCCCTCAAACCCTTCATGCTCATCCCCCTCATTTTGGGGGGATTGAGCATGCCTTGATGAGAAAATGACATTTCTACCCCTTATAATATTAGATTTATTTAAATTTTAGTGATTTATATTGTATTTATACATTGTATTAATTAATGAAAATTAAGAAATGACATAATATACGTTCTATTTATTTTTAAAAATATTAGATTTATTTATATTTTAGTGATTTAAAAATAATTAAATTTGGACATTTATTTATTTTTAATAAAAATATTAAAGTGTATACGTCAATTAAAATTATAAATTATAAATTTTATTTATAAAATAAATACATTAATAATTCATTTAATTTTTTTTATAAAAATTGGAGCCATTTAATAATTATTTTTTTCACAATTAAGATATATTGTTTAATTAAAATATTAAAGGGTATAAAAGTAATTTGACTAAAATTTTCTCCTATACCCACTCCTATTCCTATCTCTATTCCTTCCAACCAAACATTGCTTTTGTTCCCATCCCCAATCCTCCTTTCCTATTTATATCCCCATCCCCTTTCCCTTCCCCTTCCCCATCCCCTTCCCCATATTCTCATTCCCTCTAACCAAACGGACCCTTTGGTGTATACTCATGTTTGGATATCCATCAATAGAGTTGGGAATGGAATTGAGGGGAAGTTTCACCCCCTCAAAACCCATATTACTCATGCCCCATCAAAATTGGAGGGCATGAACATTCCTTCCCCTTTAATTACCATTTTACCCTTAATAAATAAAAAAAACAATTTATAATACACCCAATACATTCTATAATTAAATTAATCTTTAATTAAATTAATTTTTATCATTAAAATATTTAATTATTATAATTTAAAAAATATTTAAACATTTAATAATCATAATTAAAAGAGATTTTGAAATTATTTTAGAAAAGTAGAATTTTGTCCATTTTAATTTTCATGAAAATGTTGTTAAAATGTATTATTTAATTAAATATTTAATTATAAAAAATAAATTGGATAATAGTCAAATGATTAATTATTTTAATAATTAAAATAAAACCATATAATAATTAAATAATTAAAATAAATAATTTTGTTTAAATTATTTTATAAATTAAAAAATTATTTACATTTGAATATAATTAACTATAGTATGTAATATTATTTATTTACATTAAAAAATATATAAGTAATTTTACATAACTTCTTTTGCTTTTTTTTTCTCTATTTTTTATTTCTTTCAATTAAACATTATTTTCATTTTTATTCGCATACTATCAATCACATCCACAATCCAATCTATCACTTCTATTTTGATTTCCATGCTTGTTCCGTGAAACAAAGAGAGTGTGAGATACATTCATGACTCGATGAATATATATATAGATATATATATATTTTTTGAACATCTTAGATCACGTTTGTACCATCTCTGGTTCAATGTATATATAATGAACATTTTGGCAGTTGGCAGGCCTATGTGTACCCTGCATGCAAAATCAAAAATAGATCACGTTTGTACCATCTATGGTTCAATGTACCATCTCTGGTTCAATGTATATATAATGAACATTTTGGCAGTTGGCAGGCCTATGTGTACCCTGCATGCAAAATAAAAAATAGATCACGTTTGTACCATCTCTGGTTCAATGTATATATAATGAACATTTTGGCAGTTGGCAGGCCTATGTGTACCCTGCATGCAAAATCAAAAATAGATCACATTTGTACCATCTCTGGTTCAATGTATACGTATTGAACATCTTGCCACGCCTATGTGTACCTTGCATGCAAATTGCAAAATCAAAATAGCTCATTCAAGCCAATTATCATTTCGTGGAATTTTAATCAATATTAATTAATTATTTGTTTTTATTATCTACCATCAGATAGCTCAATGATATGAAATAAAAATGTTAAAAAAAAACGAGGGTTTGAATCCTTCTCTCAATAAAATTATTTTTGTAATATTAAAAAATTTCAGGGCATAAAAGTTTTTAAGAAATTAATAACCCATCGTAACTAATGCATTTTCTTACCGTCTGTTCATTTAATAATTTTTTAAATGAAAGATGTTTGTTGCCTATTAATAAAAAAATACTTGTTTTTATTGATTTGGAACGAATTTTAAATTTTGAAGAAAAAAAAAAAGTTAAAAAGATGAGGGTTTGGCTTACAAGCAGCAATATCATGACTATGACTATGTTCTGTTTGGCGGACAGAAAGTAATAGGTATATCTACACATGAAAATTATGATTTTAATTAGGCCTTTAGCGGTTCATGCTATCATTGTTTTAACTTCTGACATCATATCGTTGGAGATATATGATTTTATTTTTATTGCCTTGTATATATATATTAAGATGCTTGAACTCTGCTTGATCAACTACTCGGGTCAAGTATTAAGATGCTTGAACTCTGCTCGATCAACTACTCGAGCTCGAGGTCGACTTGACCCTAAACAAGTCGAGTTCGAGCTTTCCCCGAATCAAATTCGAGTAGTTTGCGAGCAATAATGTATCATTTACACCCCTACCATCAATGACCAAGTCATGGCCACTGATGTACTCCGATGCGTCCGAGGCCAAGAAGAGAGCAACCTGCGCAACATGCCCACCTCTCAAAACCACGCCCTTGAGAATAGCCATCTCACAGCAAACATCTTCAAACTCCTCAGGCGTCATCCCAGTGGGCAAACATGTGAGCGGAGTTGCCACGCCGAAGGGCGAGATGCAGTTGATGCGAATACCATGCGCCCCAAGCTCTAACACGGCCGAGCGCATCAACCCGATCACAGAGTGCTTTGCCGCAGTGTACGCTGCGGGCCCCAGTTTGCCTTGTCTAGCCGCGACGCTTGCTGTGCAGATGATGGACCCGTGAGTGCCGCTCGCTCGCATGGCACGCGCTACGTGCTTGATCGCGGCTGCGGTGCCACGGACGTGCACGGCCAGCTTCTTGTCCAGTTGGGTCAGGTCCATATCCATAACACCTTCAACTGGTCCGGTTACGCCTGCGTTGCTGTGCATGATGTCTAAGCGCCCGTACTTCTCCACTGTGTAATCTACTGTGGCATTTGAGATATATATGCACCTCTTATATATGTGTATATATATAAACAGACAGCCGAATTTCACTGAAATAAAATATTAACTCCATTGTCTTACACATTATGATTCAGATTAATGTGGCATTTGAGATTTTGCATAAATTTTAAAATTATTATTAAAATTTATAAATTTTTAAAAAATAATTTTAAATTTTATTAGAGTTATATATATAAATTAAAATTATTATTTGGACCACGGACACAAAGGGTGGTGATAATTAAGGTAGATACCTGCTTCTCATCAGTGACATCACAGTGCTTGTAGGAGGACTTGTGATGGAGGCAGCGACAGCCTCACCGAGCTGGTCCTGCATGTCAGCGATGACAACGGTCGCGCCGTGAGCGGCAAAGAGCCTGGCCGTAGCTTCTCCGATCCCACTCCCGGACCAGTGATGATGGCCACCTTGCCCTTCAACTTTTCTCGGTCCATACAAATCAAGCATAACATATTTAATTAAGATGGGGAAAAAAACAAGATGTGTGAAGAAGAAAACTTTGATCACCTTAGCATGCCAACGGATGAAGCCATTGGCAAACAAACAATGAGATTCAGATACTTGTGTGTGTGTGTGTGTGTGTGTGTGTGTGAAAGAGAGAGAGAGAGACTGAGAAGTTGGTCGAACTGAATTATGCTACCCCGGTTCTATTTATATATTCATTTTAATTAATTTATACTTATTAAAAAATTTATTAATTTTAAATTTATAAAAATTATATCAATTTAAAAAAAAATAAAATTTCATTAGTTTATAATTTTTAGTTTAATTATATTAGAGGAGTGGATTCGTGCATTAAACCAGTGGACATTGACATGGTGGTTGTTCTTGTGCATGCCCAATAACTGAGACCATATATATGCGTGATTCATGGCGGTGGGATCATTTGGGTTAGAAAAGTCATTGATGAAGGTTAGTGACAGTTGCTGAAGGGGATCTGGATTTTGAAAGGGCCGTAGAGAAGTAAGGTACATTCATGATTCAATGTATACTGTATATATATATATATATATATATATATATATATATAGAACATCTTAGATCAGGTTTGTACCATCTTTGGCTCAATGTATATATATTGAACATCTCAGCAGGCCTATGTGTGCCCTGCATGCAAAGTCAAAATAGCTTACTCAAGCAAATTTATTGCCAATCTATGACCTCTAATTCTGAACAGCAAACTATTAATATCATTTCGTGGAATTTTAATTAATATTGATTAATTCCTTGTTTTTATTACTCAATAATATGAAATAAAAGTGCTAAGAAAAGTAAGAATTTGAATCTTTTCTCCGATAAAACTATTTATGTATTATTTAGGATCTACAACGCATAAAATTTTTTAAGAAATTCATAACTCATCGTAACTAGTGCACTTTCTTATTTTTTTTTTATTTGACAATTTTTTAAATGGAAGATATTTGTTGTCTATTAATAAAAAAACTTGTTTCTATTGGTTCTGAATGAATTTTAATTTTTGAAGAAAAAAAACAGAGTTAAAAACGATGAGGGTTTGGCTTGCAAGCAACAATAAGAATATGCTCTGTTTGGCAGACAGAAAGTGTTAGTTATATACACATGAAAAATTATGATTTTAATGAGGCCTTTAGCTGTCCATGGCATCATGGTTTTAACTTCTGACATCATACGGTTGGAGATATATGATTTTATTTTTATTGCCTTGTGATTGATTCCGAATGCATAAGTCCAACTCAGGAAATAATTTAAGAAAGTTGCGGGAGACTGGTAACTTTTCTCTCTCGAAACGAGAGATTGGGGATGATTTTTTTTTTTTTTTAATAGAGATGAAAAACATCAAATAAAAGATATATAAATTCTTAAATACAATAATTATGGTGGTTTTAAAGACTTCTTAAAAATAAATTTTTTGCCATGCAATCATAAAAAGAAGAATAAAAGATATTTCTCGCACATGACTTCCACACTTAACCTAATGCAATGTAAGTTGAGAGGCTTAAACTTAGAATATGTCAATCACACTATAAAGGGATATGTCAATCATACTATAAAGTAGTCACCACTAAGTTAGCCCATGGTTTTTGTCAATGATGAATTTTCTCCCACATTATTATTTCGTCATGCATAATTTATTTATTTTGTAAAAAATTTAAAATCTAAATGTAAATTAAATATATATTATATAATAATTTACATATTTAGTTTAGGCATTTAAGGTAGAAAAAACACATAACTGCAATAAAAAGAATATTATTGAAAATAAATTAAAAAAATATTTAGCCATAACAAATAGAAGGAGAAGAATGTGTTATAAACCATGACTGAAAAAAAATTTTGGGTATAATTTAGAGAAGAACTAAAAAATAAATTAACCCAACAAAGGTGTTTGTATTTTTATACAAAGTAAGAGTATAGATGAATTGTGATGTTAATGTGGTTTGTCTATTATATTAAAAATTTAAAAAAAAAAACAAAGAACTTATACTAGAAGATGAAAAAAACTAAGTAGAAAAAGAAATGATAGATAAAAAACAAACTTAAAAAATAATTGGAAAAAGGATGAGAAAAAGCCATAGAAAAGGTATTTTGAGCATAAAAATCTATTGAAAAAAGTATAACAAGTTTTGAAGGACAAAGTTCAATTGTTGCAAATTTGGTTTAGTCTCAACATCATCCAATTGTTGCAAATTGTGAAAGATAATCCCACTTTATCCGATATGTCTTTTAAAGTCGTGAATTTCTATACATCGCAGGCATTCGAAGTAATTAATATGAATACATTCCAAAATCAATCCCATTCCCATTGACAATAATCAGAACTGCATAAGAGATCAAATTCCAAAATAAAAAACATGTAGAAAGTACAAAACATTTAATTTTAGAGTGATGCTATAGTGAAGGGATTTATGATGCGCCAAAAAAGCCTGAGAGGGCTAAAAGATTTTGAGTGCAAAAAAATCATGAAAAAGAATAGGATTTAGAGCTTGATGCAGGCCGCATAAAGGAGCTAGCTTATGCATACATGGAGAAGTGAGACATGACCTAGGTAGGGTCAGTTTGGGCATTTGTCCCAAACGGCGAGTTTTGGTGTTTTGAGGGTCCCACTAGATGGAAGACTGGTCAACGATCACAAGTCACCCGCTTGTTTCCAACAAGTGCGTGAGTCGTATGAAATTTGACCAAATTCCATCATTTAGGCGTCGAAATTATCAAATTTGCCGTTTTTGGTAATAATTGATCGGGTGTTTGGCTCGCCGTTTTTAGCAATAGTTCTATTTTGATTTGAATTTTTCGATTTGTTTCTCTTTTGTGTCCTTACTAGGTTTTTTCTTAGTCTATTTAATGTAAGCCTTGACGGCGATGAAAAAGGATTTTTTGAATGAAATAAAATTTGTTTTTTTTTCCTTTCTAATTCTCTAAGGATTCTTAGAATAAGCAGGAGGTGGAGTTTCTCATTGTTGGCTTGGACATTCTCAGACTAAACAAGCCTTCAATTTTATACCCGCTGCGTCAGAGCTGTTCTCTTTTTGCTATGAATTTGTGGTTTATCTCTTTTCTTAAAAAAAAAAAAAAACAGAAGAAAAAATTGCTATGAATTTATGTGAAGATTTCTATTGGGGTCGGACCAACTTAGAAAAAATTAATTGGGTGAATATCGCACTGCTTTCCAAAAACCAAAACCCTGTCGATCCTTCGCACTATCGCCCAATTAGTCTGATCAACACTTCCCTTAAAATCTTATCTAAACTCTTGGCAAACTGACTCAGTCTTGTTTTGGGAGATCTCGTGGACCCGTCCCAATCTGCTTTCATTAAGGGTCGGTGTATCATTGACAACATTGCTACTGCACAAAAACTCATTTACTACATGCAGAAGCACCACCTCCCTGGTCTGATCTTCAAAGTTGACTTTGCCAAGGCTTTTAACACTGTGGATTGGAACTTCCTTTTTGAGCTCCTGCTGGCCCGGGGGTTCAGTAATAGGTGGGTTGGATGGATCAGATCCATTCTCTTCTCTTCTAAAGCCAAGTTCCTGGTCAACGGACAAGAGTGTGGTTACGTCCGTTACCGTCGGGGACTCAGACAGGGGGACCCACTTTCGCCCCTACTGTTCGCACTTGTGGGAGATGTCCTCAGTACCTTGTTTTCCAACGCTACGAACTCGTCCATTCTGCATGGGGTGGCACTCGGTAATTCTGGGGTCAAGATGTGTAACCTCCAGTATGCGGATGATCTCCTCGTCATGTCGACGGGAGGTAGCGAGGATCTTCACATCATTAAGTTGATTCTGTACTTCTTTGAGAGCCTCTCTGGACTAACGGTGAACTCGGATAAATCTTGCTTATATTCTTCTTCCCGAAACTTGGTGCCTCATGCTACTCTTGCTAGGACCCTGCATTGTTCCATCGGCACTCTTCCATTCATATACCTGGGTGCCCCTATTTCGGGCGTCAGGCCCAGGAAGCAGGACTGGGACGTCCTTATCAACAAGATCAGGGGTAGATTAGCCTTGTGGAAATCGCGCTTCCTATCTTTAGGAGGCAGGCTCACTCTTCTTAACTCCATCTTTTCCGCCATTCCGACCTACTGGATGTCTATTTACAAACTTCCTATTTGGGTAATCAAGGGCATTGACAGGATTCGTCGCGGCTTCCTTTGGTCTGGTCCTGATCTCCATCAGACCAAAATCAAATTGGTAAATTGGAACAGATTGTGCAGATCGAAAGAGCAGGGGGGGCTGGGGTATCCTGAATCTTGAGACTTTTAACACTGCCCTCCTTGGGAAATGGTGGTGGAAAGTGATCTTGGGGGACAACTGGTGTGGGGAAGCGGTTTTTCGGGAAAACTATTTTTCTCGCTATCCCCACTGGAATCTGTTTCAGAAGCAACCTTCTCGGCGTTCCTACTTCTGGAATGGTATTCTCAAGTCCCTGCCTGCATTTAGAGTGAATGTGAGCACTATTGTCCATGATGGGAACACCACTCTATTCTAAAGAGATAATTGGCTAGAGGGCCGAGCTCCGGCAGACATCTGGCCCCATCTCTTCTATCACTAGAATAGCCAGAATGCTTCGGTCCGGGAGTTGATTAACAGAGTTATTCTGCCCCCGTTGGACGGCCAACCCCTGATTACGAGGACCTCTTTTACCGCTGACAGTCTTGCCTCCCAGGGGGATAGGAAACTTTGGCATCTATCGCCGAATGGAGGGTTCACTGTTAAATCTTTTTACAATTTCCTCAACGATGGGGGTCTGCGCTGCTCCCGAACATCGGCCATTCTTAAGGGCAGCTGCCCTAGGAAGATTAATCTTTTTAACTGGCTGGTATGGGATGATAAGGTCCTCTCCTTGGAGAAACTTGCATCTCGTAGGTGCAACCTCCTGCAGAACACCACTTGTGTGTTGTGCCATGCTGGTTCCGAATCGACTGACCATCTCTTCGCCCAATGCCCGTTTTCATCACAAATCTGGCTTTATTTTGGGCATCTTTTTGAGGCCCGTTCGGGCCCTGTATCCATGCAGGATCTGTGGGGCAGCTGGAAACCCAGTTCAAAAAACCTCTCTCTTTTTTGGGACATACTCCTTAGGGCCATGACTTGGAGCATTTGGCTTGAGAGGAACGCCCGCATTTTTACTTCTACATGTGCATCGATTGCGACTATTATGATCATTAAAATTATTCATTTGGTGCTCTTGTGGACTAATACAGTGCCTCAAGCGAAGCAGGCTAAGTTGGAGGAGCCAATCAAGAAGATCAAGCAAAGCCTGGAGTTCCTCACCAACAGGGATTCGGAGTGGGAGGTCCCTGTTGAGCTTCCACCTCCATGAGAGAGTTGCTGTGACTGTCTTGGGAGTCCTCGTTGAGTGGTTTCCTCACGGGGTGTTATCTTGTTTCTTTTCTCTGTTTTCTGTTTTTTCTTTTGTTGTCTTCCCCACTTCTTGTGGGATCTGATGTTCCGTTGTTGGACTTCTTTTTCTTTTAATGCATGTGGTTTATCCACTTTTTTTTTTTTAAAAAAAAATTGTATACTTTTAGAAGTTGAAAGTTCAATGCTTACTCTCCGAACTTGATACAATATCTCCGGATTTTTCTCTCATTCAGAACTATTTTTTGAGTTTTCTCAAAAATATCTAGACATCTTAAACCAAGTCTATATATTTCTTTTCCAAGATCTCATCTATATACTTCTATGCTATTCTAGAGCTACATTATTTTTAATAGCATCCTATTAATGAGATCTTTTTGGACGCAACGGAGTCATCACACAAAAATTCATTCAAATACTCCCAAATTATTCATTATAAAAAAAATCCTAAATCTCAAAAAAAAAAAAAAAATCAACCAATCATTATTAATTTTTAATTTTAAGACTTAAATAAGATTGCCATGCGAATGCTGGAGTGATGCCGTAGATTAGCCATCCACCTAACTTTGTAGCATGTTTGGTGGATGTCTGTTCTTTTGTTGGCGTCCACACAACAAATTCCATCTATGTTTCCTCCAAATTTTATCATCACTTTTCATTTTTGAAATGGATGACCTAGCATTTAATATTAGTTGTTTTTTTATTTTATTTTTGTTATCATTTTTTTGTGCTGAGCCAATTTTATTTTTTATCTATACTGAAACCAATGATGATTCCAAGAAAAAAAGCAAATAGATAATTATAAATCTCACATAAAAAATAATTTTCTAAATCAATATTTATTTCTTTGTTGAATAGTCAATATTTTTTAATGATACTTTGAATAGTACATACAATTATATATCTATATAATTCAACTATGTGATAATCCACTCTTGAAAAAATCAATAGTCAAAGTTATAAATTTGACCAACAGACAATACCGTAAGCGAATTGAACACCAAACATCATCATAGATAACCTATTATTATCTATTAAATATATATTTTTTATAACAGGCGACAAAGTTTGAGTGCATATATGGTGGATATATAACATCAATCTAAACAAGAGAAAGTTCCGGATGACACCCACCCAGTAAACAATAATTAAAGCAAAACAAGCATATATATATATATATATATATATATTCTACTCACGCATGACCACAGTGACACCACCATCAATGACTAAATCATGGCCACTAATGTACTCAGATGCATCGGAGGCCAAGAAGAGAGCAGCTCGCGCAACGTGCCCAGCTTTCAACACCACACCCTTCAGAACAGCCATCTCATAGAAATCATTTTCAACCTGCTCAGGCTCCTTCCCAATGAACGAGCACACCAGCGGAGTAGCCACAAAGTAGGGCGAGATGCAGTTGATGCGAATCCCATGCGCCCCAAGGTCTGACACGGCCGAGCGCATCAGTCCAATCACAGCGTGTTTCGCCGTAGTGTATGCTGCGGGTCCGATACTTCCTTGTCTTGCTGCGATGCTTGCTGTGCAGATGATGGACCCACGAGTGCCGCTTGCTCGCATGGCACGTGCTGCATGCTTGATCGCGGCTGCGGTGCCACGGACGTGCACGGCCAGCGTCTTGTCCAGTTGGGTCAGGTCCATATCCATAACACCTTCAATTGGTCCGACTATGCCTGCGTTGCTGTGCATGATGTCTAAGCGCCCGTACTTCCCCACTGTATAATCAACTGTTTCCTCCACCTAACAATTACACGTGTGTGTATATATATCATTAACATTTAATTTGGAGCACATACACAAAGGGTGGTGATAAGGTAGGTACCTGCTTCTCATCAGTGACATCACAGTGCTTGTAACTGGACTTGTGAAGGCCGATGGAAGCAGCGACGGCCTCACCGAGCTGGTCTTGTACGTCGGCGATGACAACGGTTGCGCCATGAGCGGCGAAGAGCCTGGCCGTGGCTTCTCCGATCCCACTCGCCGCTCCAGTGATGATGGCCACCTTGCCCTCCAACCTTGATGATCAGTCCATATAATTAATCAAGCAGAATATATTTAATTAATTAAGATGGGTGATGTGAAGAAGAGAACTTTGATTGATCATATACCTTAGCATGCTATTGCTATTGCTATTGCTATCAGATGAAGCCATTGACAAACAATAAGAAACTTGTGTGCAAGATATATATTAAAGGAAAGAGGACTGAGAAGGTGGTGCTACTTTTGAGATGAGATCATGAGAATATGTAGTGGTGATATATATATATATATATGGAGAGTAGCTGTTAAACTTGACCAAAAGTCCATGATAATTGATAAATGCGGAGGAAGAAGTGGAATTTTAATACGCATTACGCACTCGGTTTCATATTAATCGGAACATTTTAGCTTTGTACAAATATTAAAATTATTATTAAAATTTTTAATTTTTAATAAAAATTTATGATAAAATATTTTTATTTCTATTAAAATTATTTCATTTTATTAATACACATATCTATTTTTTTTAATATGCATAACTATTTTTAAATAGAAAGAAAAATAAAATTAAAAGAAATTATTTTTTTTAAAAAAATTAAATATGATAATTAATATCAAACCAATGAAGGATTAGACTAGAAACTAATTAACTACTATCATTTCATGGAATTTTATTGGTTCTAATTGATTTTTAAAATGATAAAAGCATTTTGATTGCACAATTGACTTTTTCTTTTTTCATTTTTGAATAAATTTAGGTGATTGACCGTGTATGTGTGTGTGTGTGTGTATATATCTTTTTAAGTTAGTATTTATATAACATATCAATGATGTTCCATTAGTAGCAGTAATTCATAGCGTATATGTGTTGCTAATAATTTTCATTATAATATAGTAACATATTACTACTAATAAATATAGTATATCTATTTATTTAAATACATATAAATATTAATAGTATAAATTCTTTTTAATAAATAGTATACAGTAATATGTATATAATGTATGCATACCATAAATTTCTAATATTACTACTAAAAATACTATTTATATAATTTTATTAATATTCATACTATAATTAAATTATATATACTCTTGACAGTGTATAACTATATAACATATTCAAAAAATATTATCGTATAATCATAAATTTATACAATATTAATATTTATTTGTAATATTATATAATAATGATTTACAATATGGCTTTGCCAGCTGGGTGTACCAACATGTCGTTCAAATGTTAGACATAGTTAAATTTTCTGTCATCCAACTCATCATAACTTAGTCAGAATTTCTCGAGTAACCACACTGTGAAATTGAATAAAAGATGGATAATCATTTTGATTGAAATTGAAGTTTGGACGCAGATTAAAAATGAGTCATAGTTTGGTATTCTCTCAAAAAATTTACCAATAGGTATAATATATTCATTCAGGGCACATTTGTCCATCACCCATAATTTAGGAGTTAATTCATTTATTTATTTATTTTAAATATCCCCTTCCAAACTCTATTTCTTTTTTTTTTAAATTACCGGTACAATATTAATTTATTTAAAATCCCAATTCTTTTTACTCAAGAATCTTTTTTGTAATTTTTCTATATTATTAAGATTAATATTATGGTATTCAAAAGCAATTTTTTGGAATATTTGATTTGTAAAAAACAATCGAATTTTTAACTCTCTTGTTTTACCTTCACATTCAATTATTGTTTAAAATCATTCATCTACATTTGGCATGGCTTTCTGCAACTAAAGATCCACACCAACTACCACCTAGCGACTTCATCCAGAATCTAAAACATTCACTCACCGTCCTGAACGAGCGATAGAGCGAGTATCCTAACACTGCAACACTACAATCACCTCAAGAGTGATCGCTTTTTCCTTTAGCATAAGTTGACTTCCTTCACCTTCTAGCAAACTTCATCAACTTCTCTGCATTTTCACTTCTTTTGCTGCTTTAATGTGTGATTGTTAGAAGTGTATCACCTTTGGTTATGTACTTCTTATTCTTTCTTGTTCCTTTTCTTTTACTTTTCTTTACCCATGCTTCTGCTTGGGGCTGTTAGCATTAGTTTGTATTGCTTCAGCTTGTTCTGTTTTTTAGTTTTTAATAAAATCGTGGTTTATCCAATTTTATAAAAAAAAAAATCATTTTTTAATCTATCTTATTAAATATTTTAAAATAAAACAATGCACGTAAAACAAGTGCCTTTCTCAAAATCTAGAAAACCTTTTTGTTCGAGTGATATGTTGAAATATTTTATTCAAACAAATAATTATGTTTCTTCTTGTAGAGGATCATCACATCTTTTGTTCATATGTAAAATTGACCATATAATTATTGTTGGAAAAGATGTAATTATAAATTCAATCACTTTTTTTTTTGTTTTTTTGTTTTTTTTTTAAAAAGTGGATAAACCATATTTATTAAGAATTAAAAAGCAGTACAAAAGGGATAAAACATCGAAGACCCACAAGAAGTGGGGGGCTCCAACAAGAGCACAAAAAACAGAACAGGGGACAACAAGAATACAGGAAAATAGAAAGGCCCGAGAAAACTCTCCCCGGGGGGGAGGGGGGGGGGGGGGGGGGGGGGGGGGGGGGGGGGGGGGGGGAGAAAACACTAGCTATTCCTCATCGGAGAGAAACGCTCCAAGGAAGCTCCCTGATCCGCCTCCTGAGAAGAAAGGATCCAGGCTCCGCTTGATTTTCCTCAGCGGCTCATCCACTTTCACCCTTTTAGCCTCAGGAACTGCATTGAACCACAGTAATACCAAATGAATAATCTTGAAAATAAGAGCAACAGTCGATGTACATGATGATGAGAAAATGCGAGCATTTCTTTCAAGCCAGATGGTCCAAGTAATAGCTTTAGCTAAAGTGTCCCAGAATAGGGAGAGGGAATTCTTAAATTGCTTTCTCCAGTTGCCCCACAAATCAAGCAAGGAGCAAGGGCCGGAGCGGGCACCACAACATTTTCCCAAAAAAGTTCCAGACATGGGAAGCCACAGGACAATGGATGAGGAGATGATCAGAAGACTCCGATCCCGCATGGCACATCACACAAGTGGTCGTGCGCAAATGGTTGCAACCTCTGCGCCCCAGATTTTCGAGCGAGAGGATCTTATCGTCCCAAGCAAATCAATTGAAGAGGTTAATTTTCCTCAGGCAGGGTCCTTTGAGGATGATAGGGGTCCAATGACAGCGCAGGCCCCCATCATTTAAGAAATTATAGAACGATTTCACTGAGAAGTTTCCGTTAGGATACAGTCTTCAAATTTTAAGATCAAAGCCCAATCCCAAGGGTCCAATTTGAGCTAAGATTGAGAAAAAAATATCTGGGGGAAGATAAACCGCCCCAGTAAGCAGGTCTCGAATAGAGTCAGTCCTGTTGGGGGCCTAACAGAAAAGCTGAGGCCAAAAAAAAAAATAAAAATAAAAATAATAATAAATTTAAATAAAAATAAATTCAATCACCTGGCATCTAACATCTTGATTTCTCTAGTCCTTTGGCTTTGCTCTTGGAGGACCTAACATCTTGTAAAGTGATCTTCCTAATTCAATCACCTGACAAATGTCGTTTCAAGCACATTATCTTCCTTTTAGTTTGTTTTAATTGTTGTTTGATCTAATCCACCTCTAATGGATGTCTAGTTCTTGTCATATATTTTTCTATTGTTGTCTCAATCGGATTTTCTATATTATTAGCTCTGTCCTTGTCGATATTTACATGTGTTTATCCATCTCTATCATTGATCTATTTCATGCTCAGTTTCATCGATCCTTTTTGCTCCCAAAGTTCAAGGTCTGATGCTTCATCGACCTTTTTTTTAATATCTTTTCCTGGTTGATTTCTGTATAGACTTTTGTAAACGTTCATTTAGATACATAGATCTACGTGAAAATTAAAAATTTAAATGTGTGAGTCGTGCTTGGAGTTTGTAGTGTTCATTGCTCGATGATGAGTTTAATTTGGAGTTACAATTGTGTACTTCTGTTTATGTGATTAGAATTTGCAACCATAACTGCATGGTTTGATGTTGATGTGTGTTTATCTTGCAATGTTAGACAAGTCATGATAGATGAGCTTGGATAGTTTTGAGAGATTCTCTTGTGAAAACACTATGAGGTCTAGAAGCACAATTTAGAAGACGTTGGGTGTGGACTAGATTCTTGCAAACCCTCACTTAGAGCTTTTTTTTTTTTTTTTGTGTGTTCTTTTTCTGATTGAATCATTGAATCATTGAGGGAAAGGTCTGTGATTCTAGCATTGATTATGGGAAAGAAAGATTTGTTGACATATCTCTCTGATTAATCTTACATAAATAATTTTTTTGTCTGAATTTCTATTATATATATATATATATATATATATATATATATATATATATTCCCAAGATGAACGGCTAGGCCGCTAAGAAAGGTAGGGTGTGCACATCTATTATGGTTGTTTGAAATACCAAAAACATGTCTCTTGCTGTTTTAGTGTTTAGATGAATTAATCAGTGACCCAAATTGGGGTTTCAATTGCTTGCTGTACAGCTTAATTTGTATAGGAGATCTGTTCAAGAATGAGTAAAATATGGATATATATGGAATTGTAGGTGCTCCAAACCAGGGAAGTTTAAAAATTTTTGTGTCCTTGTCCTTACCTAAAGATTCTAAGAATGTTAATTTTCCATCTAGTCTCTGGTGCAAATGACAATAATAGCATTGTGAATGTGGTTACACAATTCACTGACAAGTATATTTATTCCAAGGAAGAGTTTGGGGAAAATGGTATGCATAATTTCCAATGTTTTGATCTTCCAAATACACGTCAGTCTGATTATGTTGCTTATTTGTGGTATATTTTATTTTAAAGCCTTGATTGTATCAAAATCATCAGCCAGCCATTGTCTTCCTTTACAACACAACTATTTCTACTTTCTTATACGTCTTCCGTCTATCCCATATCAGAAAATCACACTCACCCAAGTCATATGGCGAGAAAACAAATAGCGGCTGGTCTCTTAAGATGATGATAAATCAGATTTGATGGAAGTAAAATCAATGAAAACCATTCATATAAAAGAATTATATATATATGACTATAACTACCACTCATAAAAGTCTGTCATCATACTGCCATCAGAGCTTGTCCTTCCACCCTACTCAGTTATTTCTTATTATATGATGTGGCGCATTTGCTTGTTCTCTGTTGTCTTGTAAAGTTAGTTATCATGAGTACATTGCTTTTACATATTACTGAAATTTTAGATTTGCAGGCTGGAATTAATTTTGAAAGAGCCGTAGAGAACTAATAAGATACATTCATGATTCTGAATAGACTACTAATATTATTTCATGGAAAATAAATACATTCAATATATATTAAATATATATTGAACATCTTTGCAGGCCATATGTGTAATACCCTGAACCTTTGGATATATGTAAGTAATTATATTCAGGGTATTATAACAGTTACAGTAAGATTTTACTTGCAGATCAATTTTGCTGAGAAACCCAAGTGGAAATAGTAAGGACTTTATTGTGATAGTTTATAGTAAATTTTGGGTTCAGAAATAATAAAAAGGACTTGATCAAAACTGTTTTCCAAAAACCAAGGACTGAAAGGAATTTTTGTAGGGACTATTTTGAAAGAGTATTTCATGATATAGGGATCATTGGAGAAGTTTCAGGGACCGTTTTGTAATATATTATATTTTCAGGGACTATTGGTAAAGTTTGGCTGAAGATTTTATTAAGAGAAAAGTCTAGAATGAAGGGCCTTTCTTCATCAATTCATCTTCTTCTCATCCTTGCTGCTACAGTAAACCGAGAGTGAGAGATAGAGAAAATAAAGGAAAAATGGAAAATTTTGAAGAGGAAAGTTTGGAGAACACCGGAGGGAGCTCGCCGGAGACTTGCATTGCTTGGTAAGCATCTTTTTGGTTGAGATGTATGTATGTATGTATGTATGTATGTATGTGTTGTTGGTTTAATGGAGAGGAAAAATGATGGATTTTATGAAGGAATGTTGATGGAGAAGATGAAGTAGTTAATTTGAGATGATTGTGTGTTGAAAAACATTTGTATTTGAGTGAGATTTTGCTTGGATTGATGAAGAAATTTTCGGACTTACTGTAGATTTACTGTAGCACCGAGATTAGGGTTTGTTTTGGGTTAATTAAGAGATGATGATGATGATTTAGAGGCTAATGAAGATGGTTGGATGAAACTGGTTGGGTTTAACCATGTTGTTTTGGTTGGATCAAGTCAAGTGGGAATTGGTTGAGTTTAAATTGAAATTGGTTGAGTTGGGTTTGGATTGATTTGGTTGGGCTTGATCAAATCAAGTTGAGATGGGTTTGGGCTTGGTTCAGGTTGGGCTAATTGGTTTGGGCTGAATCAATTGAAGAAGAATTTGGGTTCAGTTGAACCAAGCTGGTTCAAAAGAATTGTATAAGAATTGGAATTGGTTCAATGCTGGTTTGTTAAGTTGAACTTGGTTCAGTGAGATTGAGGCTGGTTCAAGTTGGTTCAGGAGGGTTTGGCCTAAATTGGATGGGTTTAAGTGCAATTGGAGATTGGTTTGATTATGCAAAGCCGGGTTTTAATCGATTGGAGTGATTGGGCCCAATTAGAGAGTCTGTTACTTGTTTATTATAATTTCTTTTGGGTTAAGTTGTGTCTTTAGATTGTTATATGTATTTATTTTATTTTGTTACCCTGATAGGTATTGTTCAGGCTTGGGGAAGAGTTCCGGATCTAGCAAAAACCCAAGGGGGGACCAGGTGAGTTGGTAGTGGCTATTATTTTTGAATAATTGGTTAAATATTATTATTATTATTATTATTATTATTATTTTGAATAATCGGTAATTGTTATTATTATTATGACATTATTATTTAACAGCTAGTATTTTGGAAATTATTATTTAATTATCATTTTTTATGTTTAATTATGTATAATGGTTAATGATGCGTATATTGAAATATTGGCAATCGTATTTATACACCCGTTTGGTATAATTATACGTATTTTTGAATAGTGAAAATACATGTACGCATGATTTATTTATTCATTTCAAGTATTTATTTTAATGGCTATGTGCATCGTGATTTTGAGATGATATGTGAAACCATGTATGCGTTTTTAAATGATTTTAGCGGCAATGTTTGTGGAATTGGTTTTCATTCCTGGTATAGGAATGGTATTGTGGTTTTGGATTTTATTGATGTTATGCATGGACGGTACTGTAGAGCTTGTATAGATTTTATGGTGGTATCTTACTGCAGTAAGTGGTCTCCACGGCCAGCCTTTTGAGGTGGCGTGCTAGACTGATTATTATCTACGAGGGCCAGGTTCAGGTGGGAGTGTAGAGCCCTGACTGGATATTCATCGGGTAGCGGGAGTCACCAACCTGTGAACCGATGGGTCAACGTTAAGGGCATGAGTACCTTGACGGCTCTGAACCTAGCCATGGCCACGGCGAAGGTTTAGAGAGATTTCTAGACCATTTCATGCTGGGTGCGTATTGTGGGTTGAGTTTGTTTTTCAGATGTTGTTTTGGATTGTGATGAGGGGGCGAAGCCCAGCTGTCGCTCGTAGGAGGGCAGTCTCTCACAAAAAGTTTAAATTTCCTTAGAAGTTGATTTAATGATGATTTATGGTGAATTTATGCTTTAAAAGCTCTTTAAAGTTGTATTCTGCCAAAAGTCTAGTATTTTGTGAAAGCTGGAAATTATTTGAGAAAATTGATATTTATATATTTTTTTTATATACGCTATATTTATTTATTTCAAATGATTGAGCCACTATCGACCAACTGAAATGTGTTACAGTTGCAGGAGCAGGACCCTTATAGATTGCATGTGCGAGTATAGATCCAGGCAGTGTTGAGTTCAGAGTTTCAGTGGGTCCCTTTCCTTTCTTCTGTTTGGTGTCGTGATTTTGTAGCGGTTGTACCCGCATGTTGGGGTGATTGTGATTGTTGTATTCCTGTATTTGAACCTGTAGTTTGTTTAAAAGTTGTTATTTGTGAATTGTAAGTCTGGTTTGGGTTGTCAAGTGTGTCAGTTTTCCAGTTAAAAGAAATTTTAACTGATGGGTGCCACATTTACCTCGGTAGAAGGGGTGGGTGTGACAATATGTGTACCGTGCAGTCCATGTTCTGATTTTGTGGTTTTCTGTAGCCCTTGTCTCCATGCAAGCTAGGTTTGATGAGCACTCTCGGCTTCTATCCGTCGCAGCTTGGCGTTCCCGTGCCAGCATGTTGACCCCCTGGTGGACTTGCTCCAAAAGGGGAGGCCTCCGGGCAGGAGTTGATGTAGTTGTGTCTGTCTGGTCTTTGTTTTGGGCTTGATGTTCAGGCCAATTGGTGTTGAGGCTTTGTTTTGTTCCCACAGCTTGTGGGTTTGTTGTTTTCTATCTTGTTTTGTCTACCCTGACGGGCTGGTGTTGTACTACTCTTTTTTTAATGCATGTGATTTATTTACCTTTTTTTTTTAAAAAAATGTGTACCGTGCATGCAATATCAAAATAGTTCACGCAAGCTAATTTATTGCCAAACTTTAACCTATGATTCTGAACAGCGAACTACTAATATTATTTCATGGAATTTTAATCAATACTGATTAATTACTTGTTTTTATTGGTTCTGGATGATTTTTAAAATTGAAAAAAAAAAGAGTTAAATAGATGAGGGTTTGGCTAGCAAACAGCAATATCATGACTATGAATATGTTCAGTTTGGCGGACAGAAAGTGATATATAGTTATATATATACATGAAAATCCTGATTTGAATGAGGCCTTTAGTGGTCCGTGCCACCATGTTTTAAGCTTCTGACATCATAGTGTGGGAGATATATGATTTTATTTTTATTGGCTTGTGATTGACTCCCAATGCATAAGTCCCAACTCAGGAAATAATTAAAGAAAGTTGTGGAAGGCTAACAACTTTTCTATGTCACGAGAGATCGGGGATGATTTTTTTTTTTATATATATATAAAATCGATACACACCAAATCAAAGGACATATAGCTATAGAGGTGCACCAATTACAATTACTTGAATGACCTTTTAAGGATTACCCTTTTTACTATGCAACCATGAAGTGGAGGACAAGAGGTATTTTTCACACATAACTTTTATAGGGGATCTAGTGTAATGCGAGTTGGGAGGCTCCAACTTAAGACGTCTCAATCACACTACAAGTTAATTACTTTCCATGTAAAGTGATGATACTGTGTTTGGTAGTCATCTTGAATATTGTAATTGAAATTCATGCAAAATGAATTCTTTTATTCCTTTATTTGATATGAATAAACTTTTCATGCAAAGTTATAATTATTCTCAATTTTACTCTTTAATAATAACTAAGTAAAATAAAACCATACCTTAATAAGTACATGTTTTAATTTTCACATTAATCAATGGTTTATATATAAATAAATTAAGATAGTTGCTTGTATATATATGTTGCAATAGTAGGTATTTAACTCATGCTCTTCTATTATGAGAAATTTGATTGCCCAAACTTGATGACCCAAGAGGCGCTTCCCGTATGAATTCTTAAAAATAAATACAAAAAATTATATAACTGACCAATAAAGATTGTCTTATCTTAGAATTTTAAAAAGAAAGAAGCGTGGAGGACAACTTCTACAACCAAATAACTTCTACACCTCCAAACACTCTCTCATCCATCCCCACTCCCCCAACCAAACATAGCCTAAAGTTAGGGTTCCTAAAAGAAAAATAGGACAAAAGAGAAGAATTTTTATTTTACAAAGGGTTAACATTAGAATTCTGTATGTCTCATATTTTTCCAACCATAATGTAATCCATTTCACACCCCTCCCCATGTGAATCATTTTTCCTAGTTAAATGGAAAGTAATTGCAAGTTAACCATTATTTGGTATTTTTCTAACCAAACACATGAAAATATTTCATAAGCTTAACTTTCTAAGAAAAATTGTTACTTTTACTTGTACCAAAAGGCCCCTTAATCTCCATACTTTACACAATATCCCCAGATTTTTCTCTCATCCAGAACTATTTTTGAGTTTTCTCAAAAATATCTAGCCATATTAAATCGAGTCTCTAAATATTTTTTTTTTTCAAAAACAAGTCTAAATATTTTTTTTTTCAAGATATCATCTATATCTCAACTATTATAGAGCTAGATTATTTTTAATAGCATGCTATTAATGAGATCTTTTTGGACGTAACGGCCGCGTCATCACACAAAAATCCATTAAAATACTCCCAAATTATATCTTATAAAAATAAAGTCCTAAATCTAAAAAAAATCAACCAATCATTATTAATTATTAATTTTAAGGCTTAAATAAGATTGCCATAAGAATACTAGAGTGATGCCGTAGATTAGCCATCCAACCTAACTTTGAAGCAAACTAGAGCATATTTGGCTAGAGCAGTTTGGTGGAACGTCCTTTTCTTGTTGGTGTCCGCAACAAATGGCGTCTATCTTTCATATAAATTTTATCATATTTTCATTTTTGAAATGGATGACCTAACATTTAATATTAGTTGTCTTATAAATTTGAAAATCACAAATCATAGAATCAGAAAAGAAAATCTCACTCTTTATTTTACAAATTTTGAAAAAAAAAAAATTGTTCTACCTTTTTTTTATTTTTTTATTTTTCTTTATCAATTTTTTTTATGATGATTCAATTTTAATTTTTATCTATACTAATACCAATGATGATTCCAAGATGAAATACAAATATATAATTATAAATCTCACATAAAAAAAATAAAAATTTTAAATCAATATTTTTCAGGATAGGATGCTACCATCGGGGAGGTGACCCTGGTGATGAGACTTTGTATCAGAGTTTGGAGTAGTTCGTATACTAAGGTTTCTGACCAGATGTGCTGTTTTGATTTTGTACTCACGTCTAGTGAGGTTTTTCTGTTGTAGCTATTGCCCGCACTGATTAATGAATGTGGTTTATCCACCTTTTAAAAAAAAATTATTTGTTGAATAATCAATATTTTTAATGATATACTTTGAATAGTCAATATATATATATAAACTATGTGATGATCTACTTTTCAAAGAATCAACAGTAATGATAAACTTCTCAAAAAATCAATAGTCATAATTATAAATTTGACCAACTAACAATACCGTAAACCAAGTGAACACCAAACATCATCATATATAACCTTTTATTATATAATAAATATATTCTTTTATAACAGCCGACAAACTTTGAGTGCATGGTGAATATATAACATCAATCTAAATAAGAGAGAGTTCCGGATGACACCCATCACCCAGTAAACAATTATTAAAGCAAAACAAACAAGTACATATTCTACTCACGCAGGACCACAGTGACACCGCCATCAATGACCAAATCATGGCCACTAATGTACTCAGATGCATCCGAGGCCAAGAAGAGAGCAGCCTGCGCAACATGCCCACCTTTCAACACCACGCCCTTCAAAACAGCCGTCTCATAGAAATCATCTTCAACCTCCTCAGGCGCCTTCCCACTAAACGAGCACGCCAGCGGAGTAGCCACTCCGTAGGGCGAGATGCAGTTGATGCGAATCCCATGCGCCCCAAGGTCTGACACGGCCGAGCGCATCAGCCCAATCACAGCGTGTTTCGCCGTAGTGTACGCTGCGGGTCCCAGATTGCCTTGTCTTGCTGCAACGCTTGCTGTGCAGATGATGGACCCGCGAGTGCCGCTTGCTCGCATGGCACGCGCCGCGTGCTTGATCGAGGCTGCGGTGCCACGGACGTGCACGGCCAGCGTTCTGTCCAGTTGGGTCAGGTCCATATCCATAACACCTTCAATTGGTCCGAGTATGCCTGCGTTGCCATGCATGATGTCTAAACGCCCGTACTTCCCCACTGTATAATCAACTGTTTCCTCCACCTAACAAATACAAGTGTGTTTGTGTATATATCATTAACATTTAATTTGGAGCACATACACAAAGGGTGGTGATAAGGTAGGTACCTGCTTCTCATCAGTGACATCACAGTGCTTGTAACTGGACTTGTGAAGGCCGATGGAAGCAGCGACGGCCTCACCGAGCTGGTCCTGCACGTCGGCGATGACAACGGTCGCGCCGTGAGCGGCGAAGAGCCTGGCCGTGGCTTCTCCGATCCCACTCGCCGCTCCAGTGATGATCGCCACCTTGCCCTCCAACCTTCATGATCAGTCCATATAATTAATCAAGCAGAATATATTTAATTAATTAAGATGGGGTATGTGAAGAAGAGAACTTTGATTGATCATATACCTTAGCATGCTATTGCTATTGCTATTGCTATTGCTATCAGATGAAGCCATTGACAAACAATAAGAAACTTGTGTGCAAGATATATATATTGAAGGAAAGAGGACTGAGAAGGTGGTGCTACTTTTGAGATGAGATCATGAGAATATGTAGTGGTGATATATATATATATATATATATATGGAGAGTAGCTGTTAAACTTGACCAAAAGTCCATGATAATTGATAAATGCGGAGGAAGAAGTGGAATTTTAATACGCATTACGCACTCGGTTTCATATTAATCGGAACATTTTAGCTTTGTACAAATATTAAAATTATTATTAAAATTTTTAATTTTTAATTTTTAATAAAAATTTATGATAATTTTTTTTATTTGTATTAAAATTATTTCATTTTATTAATACACATATCTATTTTTATTAATACGCATATCTATTTTTAAATAGAAAGAAAAATAAAAATAAAAGAAATAATGTTTATAAAACTTATTTTTTAAAAAAATTAAATATGATAATTAATATCAAACCAATGAAGGATTAGACTAGAAACTAACTACTATCATTTCATGGAATTTTATTGGTTCTAATTAATGATATGGGAATTGACTAGCAATCCGCAAGATGTGTATACTCTTAAATATCTTCATGCAAAGTCCCTTTTGGATACCAACAACCTTCGGGTCTATTGGTATTCAGGTCCCTACGTAGAGCTTTCGTCTTGAGTTATGAGCAGTGGCTCCCCGTTTCGATCCCCCAATTGCGCAGGTGAGGGTTATGTGGGGTTTTCAAGCGCCTCATGCCCCCCACGTGCCCGCCCTTTGATTTGACGTTTGTCGTCTTTGTCAAAAAAAAAAAAAAGAAAAAAAGTCTCTTTTGGATTACATTTGCGAACCTTGTTGTCCTATTGATTGCACAATTGACTTTTTCTTTTTTCATTTTTGAATAAATTTAGGTGATTGACCATGTATCAGTGTGTATATATATATATATATATATATATATATATATATATATATATATATATATATATATATATATATATATATATATATATCTTTTTAAGTTAGTATTTATATAACATATCAATGATGTTCCATTAGTAGCAGTAATTCATACCGTATATGTGTTGCTAATAATTTTCATTATAATATAGTAACATATTACTACTAATAAATATAGTATATTGATTTATTTAAACACATATAAATATTAATAGTATAAAATCTTTTTAATAAATAGTATACAGTAATATGTATATAATGTATGCATACCATAAATTTCTAATATTACTATTAAAAATACTATTTATATAATTTTATTAATATTCATACTATAATTAAATTATATATACTCTTGACAGTGCATAACTATATAACATATTCAAAAAATATTATAGTATAATCACAAATTTATACAACATTAATATTTATTTGCAATATTATATAATAATGATCTATGATATGGTTTTGCCAACTTGCCGTACTAACGTGTCATTGAAGTATTGACATAAATTTTCCGTCATCCAACTCATCCATCATAATTTGGTTAAAATTTCTCATATAACCACCATGTGAAATAGAATTAAAGCTGAGTAATCATTTTGATTGAAAATTGAAATTAAGACACAGATTAAAAATGAGCCATATTTTGATACTCTCAAAAAATTTACCAATAAGTATAATATATTCTTTTAGGGCACATTTGTCCATCACCTATTATTTAGGGGTCAATTCATTTATTTATTTATTTTCAATATTCCCGTCCAAACTCTTCTTCTTTTTTTAAAAAATTATAGCTACAATATTAATTTATTTAAAATCCCAATTATTTTTACTCAAAAATCTTTTCTGTAATTTTTTCTATATTATTAAGATTAATATTATGGTATTCAAGAACAATTTTCTAGAATATTTTGTTTGTAAAAAATAATTAAATTTTTAGCTCTCATGTTTTACCTTTGCATTCAATTATTATTAAAATCATTCACCTGCTTATAACATGGCTTTCTATAGCTAGAGATCCACACCAACTATTGCCTAGCGACCTCATCCAGAATCTAAAACGTTCGTTCACCTTCTTGAACGAGTGATAGAGCGAGTATCCCAACATTGCGGCACCACAACCACCTCAAGAGTGATCCCTTCTTCCTTCAGTATGAGTTGGCCTCTGTCACCTTCTGGCAGACTTCATCAACTCCTCTGTGTTTTCTCTTCTTTTGCTGCTTTAGTGTGTGATTGCTAGAAATACATCACCTCTAGTGATGTACTTCTTATTCTTCTTGTTCTTTTGTTTTTCTCTGCCCATGCTTCTAGTTGAGGTTGTTAAAGCTTGTACTGCTTCAGCTTTTTCTATTTTTCAGTTTTCCATTGAGAGTTCACATCTATTATAGTTTTTTTTTTTTTTTGTAGAATACGTACCCAAATCAATCCTTGTACTCTTTTCACTATGCCCTTGCAGTCCTCCTACTTCAATTTAAGCCCTTTTAATCCCTCTACTCTTTGAATGAATGCAATTAAGTCCCTCAAGGTTGTACTAATCATGAAAATAATTAATTTCTTACACAATTCATCCATAATAATCATTGTAATGCACACAATTCAGAAAAATAATACATATTCTTTATCTTTTGTATGAACCATAAAATGTATGAGCAATAAAAGTTATCAATTGGCATGTTCAAAGAATAGGTGTGGGACTTGATTGCATTCATTCAAATAGTAGAAGGATTAAAAAGGCTTAAATTTAAATAGGAGGACTAAAAGGGCATAGTAAAAAAAGCACATGGACTAACCTAGGTATTCTACCTTTTTTTTTTTCAAGATGAATGGTTAGGCAACTAAAAAAAGCAGGGGTGCACATCTATTATAGTTGTTTGAAATACCAAAAACATGGCTCTTGCAGTTTTAGAATTTAGATTAATCATAGACCCAAATTGAGGTTTCAATTGCTTGCTGTACAGCTTTGTATAGGAGATCTGTTCATGAATAAGTAAAATATGGAAATGTATGGAATTCTAAGTGCTCCAAACCAGGGGCGTTTAAAAATTTTTGTGTCCTTGTCTCTACCTAAAGATTCTAAGAATGCTAATTTTTCATCTAGTCTCTGGTGCAAATGACAATGATAGCACTGTAAATGTGGTTACACAATTCACTGACTAGTATAATTATTGCAAGGAAGAGTTTGGGAAAAATGGTATGCATAATTTCCAATGTTTTGATCTTCCAAATACCCATCAGTGTGATCATGTTGCTTGTTTGTGTCATATTTTACTTTAAAGCCTTGATTGTATCAAAATCATCTGCCAGCCATTGTCTTCATTTACAACACAACTCTTTTTACTTTCTTATACGTCTTCCATAAATCCCGTATCAGAAAATCACACTCACCCAAGTCATATGACGAGAAAACGAATAGCGGGTACGTGGTCTCTTAAGATGATGATAAATCAGATTTGATGGAAGTAAAATCAATGAAAACCATTCATATAAAAGAATTTTATATATATGCCTTTAACTTCCACCCATAAAAGTCTGTCATCATACTGCCATTAATTAGAGCTTGTCCTTCCACCATACTCAGTTATTTCATATTATATGGCATCTTCTTGTTCTCTGTTGTCTTGTAAAGCTATTT
Organism: Dioscorea alata; assembly: GCA_020875875.1. NCBI lineage: Eukaryota > Viridiplantae > Streptophyta > Magnoliopsida > Dioscoreales > Dioscoreaceae > Dioscorea > Dioscorea alata. The sequence goes on along the minus strand of CM037029.1, from coordinate 24,849,021 downwards.
ATCATGAGTACATTGCTTTTACAGATTACTGAAATTTGAGATTTGTCAGGCTGGAATTAATTTTGAAAGAGCCGTAGAGAATTAAGATACATTCATGATTCAATGTATATTAGTATATATATATTGAACATCTTAGATCACGCTTGTTCCATCTCTGGTTTAATGTGTATATATTGAACATCTTGGCAGGCCATATGTGTACCCTTCATGCAAAATCAAAATAGTTCACGCAAGCTAATTTATTGCCAAACTTTAACCTATGATTCTGAACAGCGAACTGCTAATATTATTTCATGGAATTTTAATCAATACTGATCAATTACTTGTTTTTATTGGTTCAGAATGATTTTTAAAATTGAAAAAAAAAAAGTCAAAAAGATGAGGGTTTGACTAGCAAACAGCAATATCATGACTGAATATGTTCTGTTTGGCGGACAGAAAGGGATATATAGTTATATATACACATGAATTCTGATTTGAATGAGGCCTTTAATTAGTGGTCCATACCATCATGTTTTTAATTTCTCACATTATACTTAGGGAGATATATGATTTTATTTTTATTGGCTTGTGATTAACTCCCAATGTGTAAGTCCATCTCAGGAAATAATTAAATAAAGTTGTGGAAGGCTAACAACGTTTCTATGTTGAGAGACCGGGTTTCTATGTTGAGAAACCAGGATGTTTTTTTTTTATTTTTATTTTTTTTTTACAAAAGCGACAAATACAAAATTAAAGGATATATTTTTTTTATGACAGCTGACAAACTTTGAATGCATGGTGGATATATAACGTCAATCTAAACAAGAGAAAGTTCCGGATGACACCCACCCAGACCCAGTAAAGAAATTATTAAAGCAAACAAACAAAATATATTCTACTCACGCTTGACTACAGTGACTCCACCATCAATGACCAAATCATGGCCACTAATGTACTCAGATGCATCCGAGGCCAAGAAGAGAGCAACTTGCGCAACATGCTCACTTTTCAACACCACGCCCTTGAGAACAGCCGTCTCATAGAAACCATCTTCAATCTCCTCCGGCGCCTTCCCAATAAACGAGCACGCCAGCGGAGTAGCCACTCCGTAGGGCGAGATGCAGTTGATGCGAATACCATGCGCCCCGAGGTCTGACACGGCCGAGCGCATCAGCCCAATCATAGCGTGCTTCGCAGTAGTGTACGCTGCGGGACCGAGACTGCCTTGTCTTGCAGCGACGCTTGCTGTGCAGATGATGGACCCGCGAGTGCCGCTTGCTCGCATGGCACGCGCCGCGTGCTTGATCGCTGCTGCGGTGCCACGGACATGCACGTCCAGCGTTTTGTCCAGTTGGGTCAGGTCCATATCCATAACACCTTCAATTGGTCCGACTATGCCTGCGTTGCCATGCATGATGTCTAAGCGCCCGTACTTCCCCACAGTGTAATCCACTGTTTCCTCCACCTAATTAACAAATATATACATAGTTGCATCAAATTATGATACATCGATATAAAATAAAAATCTAATTACAAAGTATATATATATATATATATATATATATTACTTAATTTGGACCAAATTAATTAATTAAGCAGAGAGAATGGGGATCGAGAAGGGACCTGCTTCTCATCAGTGACATCACAGTGCTTGTAGCTGGACTTGTGAAGGCCGATGGAAGCAGCGACGGCCTCACCGAGCTCGTCTTGTACGTCGGCGATGACAACGGTCGCGCCATGAGCGGCGAAGAGCCTCGCCGTGGCTTCTCCGATCCCACTCGCCGCACCAGTGATGATGGCCACCTTACCCTCCAACCTTGATGATCAGTCCATATAATTAATATTTAACTAATTAAAATGGGGAATTGAAAATAAAAAAAAGGTTACTAGCTAGATGTGTCAATAAGAGAACTTTGATTGATCATATACCTTAGCATGCTATTGCTATTGCTATTGCTATCAGATGAAGCCATTGACAAACAATAAGAAACTCTCGTGCGTGCGAAAGATATAATAGAAAAGCGACGACTGAGAAGGTGAAGGTGGTGCTACTTTAATAGTTTAATTTAATTTGAGATGAGAATATATGTAGTGGTGATATGCAGGCTAGCTGTTAAATTAGCTTGCCCCAAAGTCCATGATAATTTATTTATGCGGAGGAAGAAGTTGAATTTTAATACTCATTACGTCCTCCTCGGTTTCATGCTAATAGTACGATTTGAGTTTTGGAAAAATATTAAAATTATTATTAAAATTTTTAATTTTTAATAAAATTTTATGATAAAATATTTTTATTTTATTAAAATTAATTATTTTTATTAATATGAATATCTCTCTTTGAATAAAAAATAAGTAAAATTTAAAAATTAATATTTATAAAAACTTATAATAAATAATTTTAAAAAATAAATACAATATGATAATTAATATGAAACCAATGGAGGAGTAGACTAGTAAGTCACAACTATCATTTCATGGAATTTTAATAGTGATTGCTTGTTTTCATTGGTTTTAAATAATTTTTAAAATGAGAAAAGCATTTTAAAGATATGGGTATATATTGAACTAGCAATCCGCAAGATGTGCATACTCCTATATATCTTCATGCAAAGTCTCTTTTGTAACATTTGCGGATCTCCTGTTGTCCTATTAATTGCACAATTGGCCATTTTTTTTTTTTTTTTTTTTTGGAATAAGTATAGGCAATTGATTCTCTGTGTGTGTGTAGTTCTTTTTAAGTTAGTATTTATATAACATATCATTGATGGTCCATCAGTGGTAGTAATTCATATAGCACATCATTATCTCACGTGTTGCTAATAATTTACATTATAATATAGTAACGTGTTACTACTAATAAATGTAGTATATTGATTTATTTAAACACATATAAATATTAATAGTATAAAATCTTATTAATAAATATTACACAGTAATATGTATAATATAATATATGCATACCATAAATTTATTATATTACTATTAAATAACCTATTTATATAATTTTATTAATATTCACACTATAATTAAATTATATATACTCTTGATAGTGTATAATTAACTATATAACATATTAAAACATTATTATGGCATAATCGCAAATTTATACAATATTAGATATTATATAGTAATGACTCATCATATAATTAAATATTAAATATCACTGTATATTCTCTTAAAATAAAATAAAATTACCAATATACTACACACACACACTATATATATATATATACACTCTTGATAGTATGTACATTTGTAAAATTCCAACATGTTTTAATGTATCATAAATTAACAATAGTTTAGTAACGATTATTAAGCTATATATAATTGAATTAATATAGTTATATGTATATGTATAATATATTCTTTGGGGGGCATTTGTCCATCACCTATTGGTTAGGTGTTAACTTTTTTTTTTTAGCTCTTCCAAACTCTTTTTCTTTCTTTTTTTTTTTATAAAATTATAGCAACACTATTAATTAATTTATTTAAAATCCCAAAATTTTCATATTCGAAAATCTTCTGTAGATATCTTAAAAAATCAATAAATAATTTAAAAAAAAAACAATGCACGCACAACAAGCGCCCCATGTTTTTTTAATTTGTTGATCACGATGCAAATCGGTGGCCAGGATGAATCCTCAAGTTATGCGGAAGACTTGGAATTGGAATTTTAATACGGGTTAATGGAGGCTGTTCTTTTATTAAAAAAAAAAAAAAAAAAATTGGAGGCTGTTCTTGGGCAAGTTATGATACAGTTATGAGGAAGACTTAGAATTTTAATACGGATTACTTGAAGTTAACAGTTATATGACCAGCAAGCCGCAATATATATATATATATTCTCCTAAATATCTCCGCTCAAACTAATATTTGAAGGACATTGGCCCATCTTCTATTGGTTGAAATTTGACTTTTTTTTTTATAAATTTGGATTATTGACTTTATATATATAGACATACAATTGTCCCATCTCCTATTGGTTGAACAATTAATTTTTTTTGTTTTTTGGTTTTATAAATTGGACTATTGCCGTTATTTAGATTTGTATATACATACAATTGACTTTATATATACTAGTATAACGGAGATTTTGTAATTTTGATGTTTTTAAAATATGTATATTTGTGTGAAATAAATATTGATGATAATTTTTATTTATAATAAAACAAAAATATATAAAAATATTGTTTACTTTATCGAGTTCTGAAAATATTCTCATTAGAAAATCTTCGTCATTGTAGACCATATCCATGAAAGCTTACATATTCAAAACAATTGTAGTTAAATATATATTATATATGTCACTATGCAATTTAGAATTATATAGCATATATGTAGATGTCCTAACTGCATAACATTTGCATTATATTTGTTAGCATAGAATTAAAGTTGAAGTGAGCACATGCAATCCTATTCGATTAAGTCCAGTCCTTCATAGAGGATATGATATGAAGCCCGATGTGAAGCCCATCATTTTACGCACGTTTCGACAATTAAAAACAATTAAGTAAGAAATTAAAATGTAAGCTTCTTTATTTGTGATTAAAAAATATAAATAATAAACTAAGTAATGCTAAGCATAGTTTGCATTTTTTTTTTATAGTCACTTACATAAAAATTTATACCAACAAAAGCTAAATCAATAATTTGTGCAGAATTCAAATAAGCAATCCCAAAGTCTTTCTTACTAATGCCACATTTAATGCCATATAATCCTTTCCATTAATAACAGTATAACACTATAAAAAAATAAATATAATAAAACATCTCCTATTACTAATATCACATGTAATACAAACAAAGATTTAAATGCAATGGAACAAATTATAAAATAAAAAATAAAAAAAATTCTTGAAACCCCCTTGAAGCAGATTATACATCTACTTTATATATATATATATATATATATATATATATATATATATATATATATATATATATATATATTCTTTTTGAGTTAATATATATAAACCGTATAAATTAATGAGAATTCATTAGTATATGGTGTATTATTACCTTATATGTTGCTAATAATAGGCATAATAATGCACTAACAAATTACTGCTAATAAATATAGTATATTAGTTTATTAAACCCATAAATAGTATAAACACATATGGATAAATATTATACAATAATATGTATATTAGTATGTACACATACCATACTTAAAAAAAAGTCTATACACATACCATAAATTTAGTATAGTAATATTATATATATATATTACTATTAAATATATTATTCATATACTCTTATTAATATTCATGCTGTAAATTGTATATACTACTAATAGTATATAGTTATATAACATATTAAGAATTTGTTCTAGTATAATCACATTTTCATACGACAGTAATATTATATTGTAATGACTGCTGGAGTAGTGGCTATTAATTGTTATAATTTATATAATATATAATTTTAAATATTACATAAATATACTTTTAAATAAAATAAACATTACTAATACACTATTAAGAGTGTGTATATTTATATGACTCTGACATATTAACATACTATAAATTAATAATAATTTAGTAATGGTTATCAACTATATATAATTAAATTAATTTTTTTTAAAGGTATATATAATTAAATTATTTTTGTTACAGTTATATGTATAGATATAATATATTCTTTCAGGGGGCATTTGTCCATTACCTACTGTTTAGGTGTTCATCAATGTAGTTATTTGTTTAAATCTCCTCTTCCAAGCTCTTTTAAAAAAAATAAAATAAAATAAAATTACAGAAACATTATTAATTTATCTAAAATCCCAATTTTTTAAACAAAAAATCTTTTCTGTAATTTTTTCTAAATTATTAAGATTAAAATTATGGTAAAAAATTTATTTATTTTATATACCTTATGAAATGATTTAATAAATATATTAAAAAAATGATGCATGCAAACCAATAGGGGTGGACATGAGTTGGGCTGGGTCGGATCTGGATTAGGCCAGACTTAAAAATGCACTCCATATATTTGGGTTGGGCTGGGTTGGGTTATGTTCGGGGCAAATTATTTTTGGTCCAAACCTAACCCATTTGATTTTCATTCAACACAAGCCTAGCCAAGCCAAGCCAACCTAAAAAATAAATAAGTTTTTATGAAATAATATAAATAACTAATTGACTATATAAAACCACTATTACAACCCCTAAAAATTTGTTAAACAATTAAATAAAAAGTACAAAACTAAAAGAAACCAAAAGCTAAGCCTAGAAAGGTACCTAGTATTTTCAAACATGCCTTTTTTATTATATATATATTAAAAATATTATATTATATATATTATTTATTTATTCGGGGCGGATTGGGTTGAGCTAAAATTCATCCAACCCAACCCAGTCCGAAATTTAATCATGCCTACATATTTGAGCCCAACCTGACTTTTTAAGCCAACTTTGTAAGCCCAGATCTTATATGTTTTGGATTGGTCTTGGGCCAACCCATGGGTCACCCGGCCCATGGTGAGTTCTAAAACCAAGCACCCTTCTTGTGCTCTAGGAAACATCTATGTTTAAGTAATCATATTTTTCTTGCAAAATCACATCTTCTGTTTATATGTAAAATTGACCATATGCTTATTAAATGGATAGATGCAACTCTAAATTCTCGAAAGATTAAAGTAGAGGAGTTACGATCGAAGTTAAAAAGGAGCCTCGATTTCTCGGATCCTCTGGCTTCAGCTTTTCAAAACACTTAATGTCTTGCTAAGTGATTCTTTGAATCTAATCACTTAACAGACGTTGGTTCCATCATATTATATTCCTTTTAGCATGGTTTAGTTGTCTTTTGGTATGATCCACCTTTAATGGATTCTAGTTCTTATCCCCTACCTTTTCTATTATTTCCTCAATTAGTTCTTCTCTATTATCGGTTTTGTCTTTGTTGGTTTTTTTTTTCTTCTGCTTGTGGTTTATCCATTTTTTTTAAAATCATATTTTTTTAATTGTTGATCTCGAAACAAATTGGTGGCCACGATGAATCCCCATGAGAGACTTAGACTCTTGACTAGACTTGTCTATGTGTTGGCCGGTCCGAGTTTGGACCGGCCAAATTTATAATTAAAAAAATTTAAGCTTGCCCAAGTCCAGTCCAACTCGATAATATATATAGACTTTAAGTTTTGCTAGAACCCACCCGAATTTTATGACCTTTAACCAAGGTCCACCCAAACCTGCCCAAATAAGTTTTTCATCAAGTAATAAATAATTTATAAAAAGGGTTAACAATAATATTAATATGTGAACACTACTAATTATTATTCTACAAAACACATTAAAATTAAAATACCAAATATAAATTTTTATTTAGTCACAATATTTAAAATTCAAACCATTATAATCAATGACAATCAACAATAATCAATAATGAGGCCAAATAAACCATCTATTCATAGTTAATTAATCTAAAATAGTAATGCATGCTTTAAATACATACACATACAATATATGAATATTTGATTTTATTAATATCTGATATATATATATATATATATATATATATATATATATATATATATATATATATATATATATATATATATATAATTAATAAATATATTATATAATTCGGGTCGGACCGGGCTCGGCTTTAACAATAAAAACCAAATTCAACACGTTATATTTTGTCAAAGGCCATGTTATTGGGCTTGTATATTTATCCAAGCCCTTCCAATTTCCAAGTGGGTTTTTGGGCTTGAGTAGATAGCCTAGCCCTTGGACAAGTCTACTCTTAACTTGCCAGGGAGCAAGTGCCCAGCGCCATCGGAAGCATCCATCGTCGCTCCGCCCATCATGCTCAGTTTTATCGATCCCTTTGGTTCTCAAAGTTCATCTTTTCAATATGAGATCTGATTTTTCATTGCTCTTTTTTTTTTAAAATATCTTTTTCCAGCTTTATTTCTGTGTAGAATTTTATTAACGTTCATTTAGATACATAGATCTACATAAAAATTGAAAATTTAGATGTGTGAGTTGTGTTTGGAATTTGGAGTGTTCATTGTTCGATGCTGAATTTAATTTGGAGTTACAATTGTGTGCTTCTGTTTATTTGATTAGAATTTGAAACAAGAACTGCTTGTTTTGATGTTTATGTGTGTTTATCTTGCAATGTTACACAAGTCATGATAGATGAGCTTGGATAATGTTGATTGATTTACTCTTGTGAAAAAACAGTGAGGTCTAGAAGCACAATTCACAAGACGTTGTGGGTGGATTAGTGTATTTTTTTTTTTTTTCTGAATTGGCTCAGCATGTTTCACCATATGCAAGGCCCAATGTTGAAAACTTGGTTTCTTTGTTTTTTTTTATTTTTATTTTTTACCATAGTTTTTCCTTTTGAATTTCACATCTCTTTCAGTTGCTTGAAATATCAAGTGAATGGGCTCTTTCCATTGAGAGTTCACATATATTTTAGTTGTTTAAAATGCCAAAAACATGTCTCTTGGCGTTATAGACATTACATTAGTTATGGACCCAACTTGGGGTTTCAATTGCTTGTTCTACAGCTTTGCATTGGAGATCTGTTCATGAACAAGTAAAATATGGAAATGCATGGAATTCCGGTTTCTCCAAACCAGGGGCGCTTGAACATTTTGTGCCCTTGTCTACATAAAGATTATAAGAATGCTAGTTTCTCATCTTGTCTCTGGTGCAAATGACAATGATAGCACTGTGAAAATGGTACCCAATTCATTGACATGTGTCCTTATGTCAAGCAAGATTTTGGAGAAAGTGGTAATGCATAATTTCCACTGTTTTAATCTTCCAAATGCCCATCAACCTGATCATGTTGTTAGTTTGTGGTGTAGTTTGCTTTAAAGTCTTGATTGTATCAAAGTCATCTGCCATTTTATCAAAAAGTCATCTGCCAGCCATTGTTTTCATTTACAATATAACTCTTTCTACTTTCTTATAGATCTTCCATGTTTCCCATATCAGAAAATCACATAGAAGTCATATGGCGAGAAAACAAATAGCTGGTGGTTTCTTAAGATGATGATAAATCAAATTTGATGGAGTAAAAATCAATGAAAACCATTCATATAAAATAATTGTATATATGCCTTTAACTTTCATCATACTGCCATTAGAGCTTGAATTCTCCTTCCACCATACTTAGTTTTTTCTTACTGGATGATGTGGCTTGTCTTCTTGTTCTCTGTTGTCTTGTAAAGCTATTTATCAAAAATACATTGTTTTTCTATGACAAAAAAAAAAAGTTCATTGTTTTTACAGATTACTGAAATTTGAGATTTGCAGGCTGGAATCAATATTGAAGTGAAGAAGCTTTCTTGCTAACTCAAAAGAGACAATTGAGAAGCCAATGCACCTCTTGACAACCAAAAAGAATGCATCAAAGCTTAGACCAATATCCGGAAAAGGTTTTCTTCTTGTAAAGAGCTGTTCTTCGAAAATTCGAACACAAACAAGACACCTACCTGCATCACTCTGCAGGCTAATCAGTGAGCAGCTGATATGATGTTCTTTTATAGTGAATTGTTGGCACATTCTTAAATTTTTCAGTGAATTCCTTGTGTTTGTTTGGCAACTTACTGGCAAGCAAGGATGCACTTGATGCTGTACATACACTTCAGCATATACTTGATTTTTTTTTGCCTTCAGTGCTAAAATGTTTGATTATTCTTCTCTGATGCTCATGTTTAATTTTTTCTGCTCTTGTACTCTACTGAAAGCCTACATCATTCTAGAATTTATCTCTAAGCTTAAGGATTACATATATATTTTTTTTCATAAATATCATTTTCTATAATTAACTCATTTTCTTTTTCAACTCTGATTCAGGATGCATTTGAATTAAAGAAATAAATAAATATTATCAAATTAAAAGTAAAAGAAAAACACAAGAACTTCAACAAAAAAGCTCTTTATAGAGAGTCCTGATCCAGGCCATCCTTTTCGGTCTCAAGATTCGCGCAAACTATGCCAGGCTAGATGACCAGTCTATCCCTTTAAAAATCTCAAAATCTCAAACCCGGGGATGCACCTACATCCTTCCAGTACCCTCCACGGTGTAGTTTCGTGAATAAAGATACCTTATAGGGGTAAATCCGACATTTAAGTTCTTAGGCGGGTTATATTACTTTTTGGGTTCGAGGACCCGAAGAACAACACCACCATCGCGAATCTCTCGTCTCCTCGACTCCTCCGCGATTTCGAATACTCTGCGTTTTGGTTTTTCTAGGGTTAGGGTTTTTGGAGCCTCTATTGACATCGGAAACGGAAGCAAAGCGAATCCATGGCTGGGGGGTTCGCTGTTTCCATTAAGAGATCACCTTATCTGTATATCTCCGACCTCTCTTTCCCTTCCATGGCGTGAATTAGGGTTTCGACGATTTTTCCCTTTTTTTTTCTGGTAGTTTTCTTATCTTATATGTCTTTAAATGCTAGTGCATCGATTTCGTATGGTTTTTTTTATTTGAATTCTTCGTTTGTGCGAGATTTTCTCGGCCTTGTTGTAGATTGGATCTGGTTGACCTTTGCTGTTGCTTGTTTTGATGCTAAAAGTGTTGGATTTGTGGCTGAATATCATAGCTAGGGCTTTTCTTTTGCTGTTATGTGGCTGATTAGATAATTGTTTGGAATCAGCAAATTGTTTGTATGCTTATTTTTTATTTTTTTTTGCTTTTATACATATATGCGAAAGAGTTCCTTTGTATGTATGATATAAAGAGTTTTATTCACTTATTAAGGTGTTTAGCAAGCTTTGATCTAGTTCAAGGGATATAGCATGACTTTTCCTGCATTGCTTTGTAGTTGCAGCAGTGCTGGCATGGAGATGTACAATGGTTCTGATAGATTAGTCACCGAGACATACATGGTATGTGCCTATCTATTTTGATCATATTATTGTGTATCTGTTTGTGTTTTGAATGTCGCATAAATGGAATGAAATGAATTCTTTGTGAGGCACACAATAGATAAGAAATTGGAGTTGTTGTGCTGGCTTGGTATCTATTACTGTAAGTTCTGCATTATGGCTAAATATCCTTATCTCTGGATTTCAGATGCCTGGTACTGGATTGAACCCACAGCTTGCATCAACCCCACCTCTTGAAGATATTGATTATATGGGTAATGAAACAGCACCAGAGGTGCTTCTCGACCAGGGCCTATATTATCCCTCTGCTGCCAACTATTATGGGTACTACTGTACAGGTATTGACACCTCTTCTGCAAGTGATATATATATTTATCTGTCTATATATAAATTCATGTGGTTGCCATTTAGTGTGAAGATCAACATAGTTGGTTGCAGTGTACTTAATTACTTATTGTATCTCTTTCTATGTGATTATGCAGGGTTTGAATCACCTAGTGAACTGGATGACCACCATATGTTTTTTGGGATAGATGGTCAAGATCTCCAGTCGGTAAGGCTAACTATTTCCTTTGATATTGTATTGTAATGCTTATATTTTCACCTTTCTTTTTCTTGATATCTGTCTCTCTGTTGTGCTCCAGGGTTTGCAAACTGATGGCGCACCATATGTATATTACTCTCCTAGCTATGAATATGCACAGTCTCCTTACAATCCTTACAATCCTTACATACCTGGTGCTGTTGGGTATGACAGCCAATTTATAGGAACACAACAATATGCTACAGGCTCCTTATATCAGCAACCCATATCTTCACCTGCGTATTTCCCAGTTGTTGTCCAATCAAATTCAGATATTGCACCAAACAGTTATTCGGGTCATTTAACTTCAAGCAATGGTTCAACAGTTATGAATAGAGTTGATAGTGCTCCTTTAAAGCACACTCCTCGTGCAGCATCTGCCAGCGCAGATTCCAATTTGCAGAAGTTTGGTTCAGGCTATCCAACATCTTTGCCTTTTGAATCTCCTTCTCACCCCACTCAAAGCCTGTCTAAGTTAGCAGAAGGGTTATTGAGCAACAAGACACACAGTAAGCAGTCCTCATCTCACGGAGCTATAACATCTGGCAGAAACCATCAGGTTCCACAGGTAATTCTCAGAAATTGAATACTTTCCTCTCGCTTGATACAATAACCGTTTGCCAGCTTAGGCATTTCTTGTTGGGTTGCAATTTTTCTATATAAAGGGTTCAGAATTAGGAGCAATGTTTGCCAGTTTACATGATAGTTTTTTCTTGGTGCCCCCTAGTCCTTCCTTCGTTATTAGCCACATCTTTTAGTGTCATTTTCCAAGTTCACATCTGCTTCTGTATGTACTATACAGTGGTCTCATCTTAGATCGATTATATCATGTTAATTTGAGTCACAAAACCTGCTAATGGTATTTATGTTTGAATACCCATTCTCAGGCTGGAAGTTCTGGTTCTATTCAAACAACACATCGCATCTCGAATGATCGAGCTCCATCTGTTAACGACCCATTCAAAGGTAGCTTGCTTAGTGGTAATGGCATTGGAAGTTTTGGATCCAATTCTCATGTATGGGATGCACCAGACAAGTTTGGTCCTGGAATCCAATTTAATAGTGCTATTACCAATGGGGATAGAAGTTCAAGGATGTTATATGATCAAAGTCGGGCTCCAAGGGCAAACAGATCTAAAGTTCAGCAGCCTTCAATGATCACAGTCAAAGCATACAGGAACAAAGTTGGTGCTGGTGATGCACATGGTAACATTGTCATTCAGACAGACAAGTATAATAGAGATGATTTTGCTCTTGATTATTCAGAAGCCAAGTTCTTCGTCATCAAGTCATATAGTGAAGATGATGTGCATAAAAGCATAAAATATAATGTCTGGTCAAGCACTCCCAATGGAAACAAAAAGCTTGATTCTGCATACAATGAAGCACAGAGGATCTCTGCTGGGAAGCCAAGACATTGCCCTGTCTTTCTTTTCTTTTCTGTGAGTGATCATCTTGATATCTTGGTCACCCCCTATTTCATTTGACAGTTTGGATTATCTGATGCTTAGCAAAAACTGGTCTGCCGTGCAGGTTAATGCAAGTGGACATTTCTGTGGTGTTGCAGAGATGGTTGGTCCAGTTGACTTTTCCAAAGACATGGAATTTTGGCAGCAAGATAAATGGATCGGTAGCTTTCCTATCAAGTGGCACATTATAAAGGATGTGCCAAATACTAGTTTACGGCACATCATACTAGAGAACAATGAAAATAGACCTGTCACCAGCAGCAGAGACACCCAAGAGGTAGTTACATTCTGATGTTTGCTTTATTTGTTCTTTATTTCTTACCCTTTTATATTCATTTGTCTTTTTTGCCTTGGGAAAGGCATGCTTATTCATAGAAGTAGACAAAGGCCTTGCTGCGAAGCAAAGCAACATCCACCTGTATAACCTTTTTTTATGTTTATTCTCTGCATATTACCTCTTGTCTGTTGTAAGATTCTCAACAATTTGTTTTTACAGTCAATGATTTTTTGCTTAAAAGCTAAGCGTTTTTATTTCCAAAGTTTGAATGAGATTCTTTGAATATTGACCCCTTATCTTGCTGATATACTAAGTTACTTGATTTTCTTCTTTGCAAATCTTTTGGCTCTCTTCCAAGAACGTTCCTTGATGACCTTATTCTTTTGTTGAACTACTAGAATTTCCGCAAATGCCTTTGATGCATAATATTAGAAGGATTTCATGCCTTACTTTTTGTTCTGACTTACAGGTGCCATATTTACCAGGCTTGAGTATGCTGCACATTTTCAAAAATAGCTCTCCGGGTACTTCTGTACTTGATGACTTCATGTTCTATGAAGAACGGCAGAAAATTATGGAGGAAGAAAGGTCAAGGCTACCCCGCAGAGGCTACAGCAAGCCATTTGCATTGGCATCCTCTGTTCAATCCTACAGGCCCAGTGATTCTGCTTACCTAGGTGGGCCATCATTGTCCCAGAATCAACTTAATGTTGCAGTTAATGAGCCCTTACATATGGATGAAGATCAATCCCATGTTGCAGTAGGAAATGAAACCCAGAACAATGCAGAACAACAAAACGGCATTGCTCATCTTCCTGAGAAATTTGGAAAATTAGACCTTACAGCTGTTAAGACATCGAAAGAGGCTGCAACACAGTCAGGCCTTTTTGTTAAAGAGGAGAAAGCTGTTCTGAATGGTCCGGCCAAACAGCTTTACGAAGCGGATGGAAAAGAACCTATTTTACTGACAAAAAATTCTCCAATAACTATTGAAAAATCTACTGATCTTGGTGGTCCAAAGAAGGCTGTTTCTCCAGAATGTCATCCAGTAGCTGACAAAGAGGACACAAGTCCTGAGATAGCACATACCAACGATGTGGAATCTGTGTTTCAGATTGGCTCTATCACCATTTATCCCAAGGGAGGTAAAACTAATTCATCTCTTCTAGGGCCAAGAGAGAGCTATTCAGAAGATGTTGTCACTGTAGGCTCAATGCGAATCAAGGTTAACAAGGATGGTCAATCTTCGCTGATTGAAAAATCTTGAATTACAAGAGTGAGATTCCAATTCTCAACTGGGATGGATTGTGGCATCTCTCCAGAAACGAGGAGAGGATATCGTATTCTATCATTCGTATCACTTGTATCTTATCAGAGGATCCCCCAAGGGGATGATTGTACTTGTGTTCTTTGTTATGGAAATTCTTGTTAGCATTAGGGGCGGGTTCTGACCGAGGTTTATTTTGTCTAGTTCTTGATTTACATTTACTTTTGTTTTTTCAGCGTTGGTGGTGTTGGCTGTATTTTTTTGTTGGTCTTAAAATTTGTATTTAAGATTCACAGGTTGTAATCTCTTGATATCTTTGTGAAAACAATAGAAGTTAATGCGGAGGCTGATTATAGTGTGCAATTTTCAAAACGCTCCCTGTTTTGGTATTTTGTACTGTGTTTTTGCATTGTTTATCTTCAGAGTTCAGAGTCAACTTCAGACATGCACTTGCATATGTTTCAATGGCCCATAATGTATAACAAAACGTGCATTAATTATTTCTCCTATTTATAATTCTATTTATATATATATGTTTTCTTTTATATTTTTAATATAATTTGAAAACAAAACAAATCTTATGGAAAAATAATAACATAACGATTCGACTTCGCTACTGAGCGGTAAAGACAAAACATACGGCCACTGGACCCTGTGACACGCGGGCTTCTTGTAAAATTCCAAAAACAACCCCAAGAAAACTCAATTCAAAATGAATGTAGGGATATTCTTGTCATTTTAGAAGTGCCTTTTTGTTTTTGGAAAGCTGGTACTACGCTGTTAACCTATATAAATAATAAAACCCTTAAAACGTAAACATTCTTGCCATTCATCAATCCTCGTCCCTCTCTCTTCCTCCCTCTTCACTGAGGCTGAGGTTCCCATCTGCGGCCGGCGAAGCTCGTTCTCCCGTCTCACTGTCGACGTAGGTATATGGATGCTTCTTTACGTCGTCTGTCTGTGACTCCTAGGAGTTTTTTTTCGATCCACTTCCCTTCCTTGCATTTTGTTTTTTGAGGTTCATCTGGATTCTTGCTTGCTTGTTTGGTTGCTACTTGCTATTGGGGTTTCTTGTTTTGATTTGTGAACATTTTTTATATTCTGAGCTGAAGTAGCTTTTTTGAAACTTCACTTGTTTCCTTTCTTCTATGATGCTTTCCTTCTAGTTAAATTCCAGGGTTCGGTTTTTCTAAATTTTGTTGTGCTTTCTTTGCTCTTGATGGTTTGTTTTCTGCTTTACTGTGTGTGTGTGTGTGTTTTTTTTTTTTGAGTTTTTCCCGTTCTATATTTATTACATGCTTTCTGATTACCTTACATCAATGATCTTTTTGTTTTTATTTTGTTTATTTATTTTATAGAAACATAGAGAAACTACTTTAAAGGAACCCAATCGGGTATTGGAATCGAATACCGAATGTTAATTGTGATACGTTCATATTTTCTTCACTAAAAATTTGGAGAAGTTTGTTGGTAATTGGACTTATTCTTGTCTGCAGGACTGCAGCCCTCTTGATTTGGCTCATAACGTGATATGGTTCCTGCCCTTTATGCAGATATTTAGTAATCGCTATTCTAAAATGGTACGTTATGAACTCACTGCTGAATGTTTACTGAATTGATTAGCATTTGCAATTTCTCATTTACACATGCATTGTTCTGATGTTATAGACTATTATCGAAGTAGAGGAAAGTAGTTCTTCTGACGTTGAGATTATAGAGCTGGATTCAGATCTGTGGACTTCGACCAGAATAGTGCCTGCAAAAAGGGTACATTTTTATTTGCTTTCAAAGTTCAAATGTATCATTTGTTGATTGGAGCCTTGCTCAGAGTCTTGATTGGTTCTCCTGCTGGAAAAGTTTTTTGGAGACGTGTATAGAATTTTGATTTTTTCTCCTGCATTAAATATGTTCTTGCAACTGGGTTTTTACGAATAGATATAATTCAGATTGTTTAGTTTACTAATAAAAAAGGGTAGATTGGCACACCCCCTCCGGCAACTTCTGAAGGAGATCCATATATATAGGCTTGTTCTTGTTTATAGCGCCAATGGTTTAAGGAGTCTTGCATGTGTGAATGCTGAGGTATTTGACTATTTGCATATATGCTTCTACTGATGATATTTTCATGTTTATTGCCTTTATACTATGTGAAATAAGATAAAACCTTTTTAATTTAATGAGGATGTTCGTGCAAGGGTAAAATACTCTTGATGTAGCCCATAATATTTTTAATTTGTAGATCATCCCTTTGAAAGTTCTTAGATCTGGACCTTATTCTGGACTGACCAGGTGTCTAAAAGGGCTGTAGTCTTAGATAATTTGCTGCTATTAATAGGATTGGTTTTTTAGATCCTGCTCTCATACAACTTACTTGCAAGTTGCAAATTTTGCTGATCACTTTGAAAAATCCCTATTAACTTGGATAAATTCATGATCCTTCATTGATGCTTAACATGGTATTATTTCTTGTTAAACGCAAATCTCTATATCTGGATATACGTATTTGCACTTGTTTCATATTTTCTCTGCCGGATAGGTCAAAGTTGAAGTATCTGACAGGCATGCAACTGTAAAGCCATCTTATGAGCCTCCAAGGCCTACAGAGGTCGGTATCATCTCTTTCATATTTTTAGCGCACAAAACTTTGTCATGGAGATTGTTTAGGAATCTGTTCATTATACTGAGGCATGTACTTTCTGCTTTCAGAATTTAATAAAACTAAATCTTTATAGGCACACCAGATTATTGGTCGTTTTGCAGATGTTCTGACCCTGCTTTTCATTCTGCACTTCTTCTGCCCTTCTATCAATTTTGGTTTAATCAAGCATAATAAGTTAGGATTTGAGAATGCTAAATTGTTTAACCATTCAAGGGCTGTGATCCACCAGTCAGAATTGGTCCATTTAGGTACTTTGGCTTCTACTACATGATCTACATGGCTTGACCTTGCAATTAATTCGCACAGTTTACCACCAAATAAATTAATGGTGTTCATAGGCTAGCGGTTGAACTTTGGCTGTTTCAATGACCCAAATGTGAGGCTATATCATATTTAGTGTAGAGACAGATATTGTTAAAAACCATCATGGTGATAGAAACAAATCTTATTATTCCTAAAATCTTGAAGAGATAAAATGGAGAACCTATGCAAAAGTAACAACATAATCTATTTATGTTACTGGCATACTATGGAAGGAGATCATGCTCCAAGCTGTTCATCAGTGTCTAAGGTTAGGCCTTTCAATCACTAGATGGGGTGTTGAAGGTATATTGTTCAACCACCACAAAACTTGATGCCTACCTCCACAAAGTGATTTGGCCCTGCTAATCAATGATCATTTTTTGACAGAGTCAATAGACTGATGCCATCATCAGCAAATCCTTGCTATGTGAAGGATTTAGCAGCAAGCATAAATAACATGCCCATAATTGAGTAGTATTAATGTATTTATGGTGGGTCATGTGAAAGACTATTTGGGACTAAGAAAATGCATGTTTTGCTTTTTTTTTTCCCCGATTGCTTTTTTATTTAAATGATGATGGGCATCAATTTATTCTAGTTAGAAAAAAAAAAAAAAAAACATGTTCGCTTAATTATTTATTTTGTATGCAATAACTCAGGTTCAACAGAAGTCGATAGGTTCAGAATATCCAGATATCCATTTATCTGCGTCAGAGGAAAGTAATTCAAAGCTCAAGTCTGATATGGATTGTAATCAAGAAAATGAGGTGATACTATGTGTTCTCAAATCCTGTATTAACTTGCATGTAGAATTATCAGCAATCAAAGGAGACCACTACTAACAAACCGCTATTTTGTTGGTATGCTTGTGTCCTCTTATTCAAGTTACACTGTCCTGACTATTTGTATGTCCAATGATAATGAAAATGTCTGTATCATGTTATTCCTCTCTCTCTTTCTGTGTGTGTGTGTGTGTTTTGGGATTGATATGTAAATGCATCAGCCTCTTTGCTTTGAATGGATTGCCTTTTTTCTTCTCTTTTGCACTACTGTGTTACCCAGTGTTTCATGTATGTCACAGGCCCTTAATAAATCTTCAAACGCGGCTCCGGACAAGAGGCTTCTTTTAATGGCAATGGAGTTCCAAGATGAACTAGTTGATTTGGCCATAAATAAGCTCGGTATGGTGTGTTTCCCAGTGCTTAAGTTCCTGCCTATGTATTTTTTCTCCCTGTTTTGGTGTTACTTAAATGACTGATAGCAATCACTATATTTATTATTATTTTGAAGTTTTAAATATTGCTTAAAATTCATTACTCTTCTTATGGAGAACATGAGGTATGCTGATAGTTCCTTAAATGTTCATGCAACTTTCAGATTTTTCAAAAACTTCATATAGTTATTGTTGTACCAGAGGAATTAGATAATTTTATTGGCATATCTTTGTACTGCTTTCAACTTTTAAAAGAAAAAGGCAATCTTCTGGAGAGCTACAAGAGACTGAGGAAGGCTCATCTTTCATGTATATGAATGATATCCTTTTGTGAGGCCCATTCCTTGCTGATATTCATAATCCATTAGTCTTTATTGCTGACCCAATTTTGATCCATGGCATGCGTATGCGTATATTCAACTCAGATAAGTGGATTGCCATGAAAAACTAAGTTTACAAGCATTTGATCATGATTCATGTAATGCTTAAAAGAACAATTAATGATATAGCACTTTTGAATCACCACAAGGATAATATTTTCTTGTTTGTTGGCCAAGTCAAGGATATGAAGATGGTGTTATGTGCAAATTTTGATTGAGATTTGAGCTTAAGATAGACAATCATATGCATGTTAATCTAGGTTTGAATAACTGTTGGATGATGAAGCTTACTCTTTATCATTGAATTTTGTTGCCTTTCAGGGGAAGGTGCTCCTCTGACAGAGCTTGTTGATTTCATCCTTTCTTTAACAGCAAGGAGCTCAAGGGAAAAGGATATAGTTGGCTCAAATGGTTCCAAAGTTGAAAAGAATGAGGTTCAATGTTTTTTTTTTTTTTTTCTTTTTTGCATGGATGCTTCTGATTCAATAAGAGAAATGCTCGAACAAATGTTTTGCTTGGTTCTGTACAACATTTCATTCATCCTTTTATCTTTATATCGAATAATATCAAGAAGGTTCGAACTGTGTTAATTAATCAATTATTAAATATTCTAGTGAAATACTGAAGAGACACCGCGTGACATTTGAACCATGCATTATTCTGAATTCATTCTATGTTTTTATTTTTAGCTCAAATAGTATCAAGGAGGTTCAAATTGTGTTAAATTCTAATCAGCTACTATATTGTCTAGGGAAATACTGAGGAGACATTGCTGGGAAAAATGGACAAGACTGCCAGCCTACTTGATATGGGTTTCTCAGAGGATGAAATATTTTCAGCAATTGATAATCTGGGCAAGTAGATGTCTCCCCCCTGCATTGGCAATTAGATTTTTTTTATCTGCTGAACAAATTCATTACACCTGACCAATCGGGCATCATTAGAGAAGTCAAGCTACAATCTACTGAAATAAGCATTGCTCCTACATATGAAACTCTTATTAGCAATGTTTTAAAACCCAGGTTGACCCGGCCGGTTCAACCCGGTTGAAACGGACCCGGCCATAAAACCGGGTCGGGTCAAGGTATAGTGTTGACCCGGTTGACTCGGCCTGGTACCCGGTGAACCGGCCAACTCGGCCCGGTCGAACCGGGTCAACCCAATTATATTATTATATGGTTAAAATTAAAACTTTGAGTAATAAATATGTAAGTATAGGGGGGTTATAAATAAAATTTGCTTCAAAATCAAAACTCAATATTTAATTGCTAAGTTTTATTTATTAGATTGTATTGTGAAACTTAAAAGCTTGTATTGTGTTACTTTTTATTTGTTATTATGTTGTATTTTGCTTGAATTTGTATTTAAGGTATTAAATTTATATTTAAAAATTATAAGAAAACTATTTATTTGTTAAACTTTTCCATTGTCATTTTTAAAATTTTTTAGTAATTTATTATATATATATATATGACCGGGTCAACCCGGTTTGACCCCGGTTCGACCATTGACCAATGACCCGGAGACCTTCCCGGGTCATATCCCGGGTCGGGTTTCAGAACATTGCTTATTAGTGGGATGCCAACCTAGAATAGAGCGCGTTTTAAGAAATATAAAGATCTCAACAGTGATTAAGATCTAGTGTTGGGACTCTTTCTTGTTTGGAGGCAGACAGAAAATGTATATTAAGTTTATGGGAATGGAATATAGAGTTACTGGTTACTGCTTTCATCAACTTCAGTTGTTGAAGTTTTATAATGTTCACTGCCATCAACTACGGGAGCTGTACACAGGTGTGGTAATAGAATATTCTGTCCCTTATTTTCAGGTCCAGAGGTTCCCATCTGGGAGCTTGCTGATTCAATATTTGCAAAACGAATTGCCTCTGGAGCTGGAGAGGAGGTAAGCTGTCTTTTTCTTGACTATAACTCCTTTCCGTAAATTAATTTCAATATTACATCTAAATACCCTTTTGTGCCATGAACCAAATCAATAAACATGGAACATTATCATCTTGAACATTTCATTTCATGCAGATGCAGCATAAAGCAATAGTAGGTGCTGGAACATGTATATCTATCTTATTATTTGATTCATGAACATATGCATATACACTCTGTGTTTGCAGGATCTGCTAACAAGTCGATGTAGCAGTGTCAGTCAGCAAGACGGAAACATGCCGAGAATTTAACTACTGAAATAGAGGAACATCTAAAACCATCAATCAAATCTTGACCATCAAAGCTATTAAAGAATTGGTCACGAAAATGCAGTAAATGCTAAGTATTAGTTAGGATTTTACATTTCACTATTTCTCCGCTGATTAGAGCTTGAACATCCTCCATAGGCTGTCAGTAACAGGTTTTCTGAAGAAACATTACTAAAAATAGCAAACATTGTTGAATTATCTAATGTCTACAATCTTATCTTGTTAGTCATACATGAAGTACTATTCATTCTTTCCTTTTCCTTTTTTCTTTTTTGTTTCTTGTTTTATATTTATATTGCAAGATAATGAAGTTAATCAAAGCATCTAGCATGCGCAGCAATCCATAAAGTTCTAATCATTTTCTTGAGATAGACTATCAATTAAAAAAAAAAAAGATGTTCAGAATCAAAAGTTGAAATCTTTTGGCCTTCAAGATATTTTATTTTTATTTATTATTATCTTTCAATAAAAGTCTTCAAATTAATAAATTAATAAAGTCTGCACGCCAATCTCACATCAAAAATAAATCATGCCATATTTTTAATTTTGCCCAACAATACAAACACGGTTACGCTAAGGTTTTATTTTAGTAAAAGCAATTTTACCCATAAGTTCGAAAGGTTTTCCCTCATGATTTCTCATGTAAATTTTATGTGCTTATTACCATGTCAATATTTATTACGTCTCAAGATTGACTGCATTAAACAACAGAAATCAACATGTGCACAAACAGAATATTGGAGCTAAAAATAACATTGCCAAATGGTTTACCAGAACCAAACCACCAAAAAGTGGATTCTGCCCAAAAAGGATCGGTGACATCCAATTCACATTCCAAAGTAGTAGCTTGACACAATTTCATAATCAACGGGGATTGGAAAATTTGCGACCGGTCATCTTCTCTGACTCATAGAGAATATGATTTATAAGACCCCTTGCAGCACTGCAGATTACAATAATAGGAGATGCTCAACTGATTTGGAATAATTAATATCACAAGAGATGGGTATAGATAAGAAGACTACTTACTCATCTTTCAATTTCTGAATCTTCTCAGGATCAGTTTCATGCATATGTTTCTTGAATTGCTGCCTCACCATGTCGACAACAAGTGCAGTGTTGTGTTGCTGCAAAATAATTAAAAAAAGAAAAGAAAGACAACTGCTTAGAGATGTACCAGATAAAAAAGCAGATAATTAAAACAATGTTTGGCTCTAGCACATAAAACTTTGTATGAATATGACATTGTTCAGGCTGATGATATAGCACTGTGGTTTAAATTTTGAATTTTCAGGATATAATCATGTGCTTCAAATATGAACATGACTTTGCATACTAACGTGTCTTCTTCTGATACATCAGTTTCAAGATGAATTGGTCAATGGCAAACATCATTTACAAGTGCAGTGACAAATTCCAAAATAGACAGCATTGTTGAATGATGGGTCATAGACAGTAGATATTCAACATAATGAATATGTCAAATCTCAGCAAATTTTGGGTCCACAACAAAATCATGGAAAATTAAAAATCACATGTGATCCTGCCATCTACTGATAACATCAACCATCAACGCTATCTGAAGCATACCTCTATCTCTTTCCCAACCTTTCGAACAAACATGAGGTGTGTTCCTCAACAAATCCAGCTTAAAGTTTCTGTTTCTTAATTTTAATGTTCACAAAATTTCAAGAATCCAGTACTTTGTGCCAAGAGATACAACCCTCTATAACTACACCAAAATAATTATACATTTTTATTGAGTGTCAGATGGAAAGTTCACTTAACTAGTTAGCCAAAATAATCAGATGGATTTTTCACTTCGCATAAAAATATACTTGTCAGGAAAATTCTAAGTGTGAGTATTGATCCCTTAATACAACTCCATTGCGAGTCTTAACTGATGAACTAATTCTCCAAGTTACCGCATCTGATTAGTTCTTAATCAGTGAAATGAAGGAATCAATCACACCGGAATATCTTTACCTTATAACAAATATTTTTCAAAACCATCCTTGTGTCACATACACACCATGCATGCTGATTTGGAATATCAACACTCTATCATAAGTCCAGAATTCAGAATGGTTTCTTAAGCTCCAAAGAAGGGTCGATTCACACCTCTCCTTTGGTTTGCTTTTACATTTACTCCAAACTTTGTTCAGGCACCTCTTCTTCATTTGCATGTATATCAAATAATTCTAAAAACTAAATGCATTTATGAGAATCACTAGAACTATTAGTTCACTAAATGCACCACAAGTAATGTTCACTACCTCAATCCAATAAATATAATCCAATAGATATAAGTTGATGATTTCTAGCAAATGAGAACCAAAATTTAGAGCTAAGCAAGAAGAAAACCAACATGAAGTACCCCTAGTTACATCCACAAACCAATAAATAAATAAATATATAACAATTCCGAGATCAATAGAACGGAAAAAATTCATTTTTTTTCCCAACTCTGAGCTCCAATTTTCAATCCAATGCACAGAAAAAATAAGCATACCTGATGACCAATAAATTTAGCTCTTCGCAAACACTCCCTATATAACTGCAAATAAATCCAAAAAAATTCAAACAAATAAAAAAAATCATGCAAGAATGATACATCTGAGAAGGAGAAACGCAAAAACAGGAAGCAAATTCACAAACCCTAATGACATTATCAGCGAGTTCAGGAGGTAGCGCAGTCTGAAGCGAAGGCATCTCCTACTATTCCAATCTTTCCTTATCTATTTCTATAAGAACCAATGGCAAGATTCATCATCAAATCAGTTCAAAAAGAAGAAAAAAAAAAAGTTCAATCTTTACACTCATCAAAACTAGAAACTACAACAAATGCAAAAATAGAAATCGAAAGATTGGATCAAGTAGTGAAAACTCACCGCGAAGAACGAAATGAATCACGATCTCGGCGGTGGTGATGGCGGCGAAGACGACGGCAGAAATCGGGAGAAGAGGAACAGTGAACCCTCTCCGGCGAGATATAGCCGCTCTATCTGCTTGCAAAGAGAGCACGTGCATAACACGTGACCCTTCCGAGCTTAATCGGCTATATTTTATTTTATTTTTATATATATTTCTTTTTTTTTTTTTTGAGAATTTCTTCATATAAAAAACAAGATTTTTTTTTGGGTGATGAATAAATGATTTTTTATAAAAGGACAAGGCATTATTATGATTAGAAAATTATTTAAGCTCAAAAAGGCTAGTGTGAGCCATTAAAAATGTTCCAATTATTCAATATAAAAATAAATAAATATATATATATATAATTTTTTTTTGAAATATTTAATTTCTTATTGATGTGAGATCCATCTTGGTCCACCCAACCATGGAACACAACAATAACTCCAGCATAACTGACTTTTCTAATTATATATTCAAATTTTTGTTACTTTTCAACAAAATTAGATTTGAATATTCCATAAATTTCTTATTTCAAAAAAAAGGAAATAAAAATATATAACTCTTGATTTTCAAGGTTATTTATTATTTATTTATTTTTCTAATAAAAAATATATTAATTAATATTGCAATGCTTATGCTCTCTGACTGGGACCCACACACCATTCTTAGTCATCCTCTTGGTGTTTGAGAGTGTCCATGCTTTCTCAACCTCTATGTATCACTTCCCTTCCCATTTCTGATATCTTTTTTTCTAATTATCATCTCAAAAGGCTAAATCTTGTAAAAAAGATTCACTTTTTCCAGCAATTCTTGGAAGGTGAGAATTTTAATGATCAATTTTATGTTTCTGATGCCTTTTTCCAATTGTCAATTGGGTTTTGGCTTATAAGTTCTTCAATCCTGTATTCTTTGTCTTCTTTTTATTCTATTTAATTTGAAGAATATATATCTGTGTGTGTGTGTGTGAGTGATTGTAGGATGTTGAGTATTATTAAATTAAGATCTAGTCTTATTTGATTTCTATTTTCTTTCTTGGAATATTCAACTGTGTTTTGTATAAATCCTTGTTGAATGATGTTTTATGCTCAGATTTTTTTTTTATATTTTTAATGAAAAAATTGGATATACCATGGTTCATTGATTAAAATATGGTTTTTGTAATCAATTCTCAATTATTTTGGTTCCAGTTGTCTGTGATATCTAAACATATAGACTTGTCCCCCTTTTTTTTCTTCATTTTTATATTTTTTATTTATTTCTGCATGTTTGAAGATCCATCTTTCCATGAATTTCTGATAAGTTAGTTTATGCTGTCTGGATATTGTTAAAACCTGGCTCTTTTTTTTTCCTGTTTTGATTTCTACTTTTGTAAGACTAATCTTTTCTGAAATTTCTGTTTCTGAAATTTCTGTTACTGTTGGATGTTTGTTTGGGTTGATGATATATACAGTCAACAACAGGGCTGAGGTTTGCACAAGATTATCTGTAAATGGGTTCAGAAGGGCCTCAAGTTGTGACAGTCCATGTTACGGGGTTTAAGAAATTCCATGGTGTCTCAGACAACCCAACCGAAATAATTGTCCGAAATCTGAAAGAGTATATGGAGAAGAAGGGTTTACCCAAAGGCCTTGTGCTTGGGAGCTGCAATGTTCTTGAGACCGCCGGAGAAGGAGCACTTACTACTCTTTATGAAGTTCTTGAATCTGCAATTACAAGCCAAGACAATGAACCTTCGGGCTCGAGACAAGTTATTTGGGTGAGTTGCTGATCTATTTCTTTGTTCTTGGCATAATACGATTGTCTGTGAAGTTCATGTGATAGATTTCTTTGGAATCAACTCGATCATCAGATTATTATAAGCTCATTTCATGCTGGACCAAACTGGAATAAGGCTATGTATGTTCTTATTATGAGAAGGGGTCATTTGAGCGTATGTCAATAGATAGTATGTTTACATATGGATCCCTATGTTGTTACTTTCTATTTAGGATTAGGAATGGGCGTAATCAGACCTACTTTTCTTTTATCAAATATTGAATGCATTTGATAATTTATACTCATCGGCCTACACTTACGGGAGATAAGATTAGTGTGTGTTTTGCGAAAGTTAGAAATATGAGCATTTTTAACCACATTGTGATTAGCAACATCAATATAGCATGTGCGAACACTCAAAAGAAACTCAAGCAAAAATGTTGTGTTCTAAGGATTCAAGGTGCTTGCTTGGCATGTTTGTTTAGTGGATTGCATCACCTTTAGAGTTTCGACATTGTTTACCTATTTTGTTTATATGAATTAAAAGTGTAGTAAATTGTCTTCTTTAACACAATCGAGATGAAATATTTCCTTTAGCCAAAAAAACCGAGTGATCTAATTATTTAACAATTTATCGCTTCAGATATATATAAATATTTTTTCTCTCACTGATGTTGATATGTTACAACACCACAGCTTCATTTTGGAGTAAATAGTGGTTCGAAAAGATTCGCCATTGAGAATCAAGCTGTAAATGAAGCCACATTTCGATGTGCGGATGAACTAGGATGGAAACCACAGGTTTTTTATAAGCAATGAAGTTTGTGGATATGATCTAAACATGTAATCTTGTCTAGCTGTGGAATTCTAGATAAACTCAGTTTGCCTGTCTATTTTCTTCTTTGCTTGTAGAAAATCCCAATCATTCCTTCTGACGGAGATATTTCGCAAACTCGAAAGGTACTAATGCTTTGCCGAATCACTTACAAAACAATGACTTCTTTGCTATATTTTTTGTCAGTATTTCTTTAAACTTCCTCTATTTTGAAATACCCAATATCCTTGTAATTGATGCACAGACTGTTCTTCCTGTGAATGAGATTGTCAAGGATTTGGCTGCAATGGGGTACGATGTGGCACATTCGGACGATGCTGGTCGATTTGTATGTAACTATGTGTACTATCATTCTCTCCGTTTCGCAGAACAGCAAAGGATCAAGTCTCTTTTTGTACATGTTCCCCTCTTCTATACAATCAATGAGGAAACACAGCTGAAGTTTGCTGCCTCCCTCTTGGAGATTCTTGCTTCCTTGCATTAGAACTTGTCTTTGTGTATGAGTTTTTTAAAACTGATGTGTGTTTTGGGAATGTAGTCAGTGAATGGTGCAAGCAAAGGCACCAAAGAAATGAAAACAGAAAACTGGTTAAATTATTGAACCTATGATCTATCTATCTTCCTGTATGTTCAGACTGAAGGCGAATAAATGACTGTATTGCTTTAATAACTCTTTAAGTTCTACCACTGCTTGTCTTGCTAGCTCTTATCTCTTCAATTATCCATCCACTCATATTGCAAGAGTTTCTAATTTACAGAATGCAGGTGAAACATACATCAAGACATTTGAAGATCATAATTGAACTCGATAATGTTGAGCAAATAACAAATGGCGAATGAACATTCAGTGTATAATTTTAGACATAAGTTTGCAGTTGGAAACAGGAATTGCAATAACACAATGAAGTGTCAAGATAAAGCAAATGTTTTTTGAAACTGATTTACAGAAGTGCAGGGTCTCATGGCAATAATCTCCAGACAGACAAAAGCTGAGGTTTCACAACAGGATCACTTAATTTTAGCAGTTGAGGGGAGGATAGTGTTAACATTCACAAGCTAACACTACCTGAACGTTTGAGAATTACAGGCCCAAGAAGGCGAATTGCTTCCGTGCATGCTCTGGGATCAGCTTCACTAAAGTCTCCATAGGCACCCCCTTCAACTCTGGCCATTGTTGCAATTCGTCGCGAATGGAAAACTATTAACTTCCTAAAGATTGGAGTACTCAAGATAATGAAAAGAAGAACACAAGTTAGAAGATTTACCATGAGGTTTGAAGTTAAAAAGAGGAGGAAGGGCACGCCCATTTGGTAAACGGGTGTTTGGATCTCGAAGTTCGTCGAAGAATGGATGGGTTAATGTCTCCAACTGCAAAGCATATGAATTAAAGTAAATTAGGACATATGAGGAGAGGCATTATTTTTTCTGCAAATTCATAACTGCCAGGTTCTTTCTTAAATAACACTCACAGCAGTGCTTCTAAGGTTAGGGGAATATTGAAGAAGCCTTGAGACAAGATCCACAGCTTCAGGTGGTGTTCTTTTCGGGAAGATCTGAGATACGCAATTAGAAATTAGAGTGATATATATTGCATAAACTTTAGGTAAGACAAGCGGAAGCTAGTTATCAAACCTTGTGCCATGGGTGAGCTTTTATCTGGGGGAATTTAAATTCTGTGTAGTTGGGATTCATGCATTTGATTTCTTCCCTTGTTGGTGTACCCAAAACCTGTGAAAGATGAGTGTGAGCCAAGAATGACAACAAGGCTGCAATAGTTAAAACCAAATAACAACAAAGACAAAAATTTAGACCAAGAACTTCACCTTAATAATTTCAACAAGTTGGTCTACTCCACTTTCACCAGGAAAAAGTGGCTGTTTAAAATAAAAGAAAGCTTAAAATCCGATATTTTGATCTAATCAAAACTTCATTATATTAAGATACAAGTGGCTTATTAGGAAGGTAATGTTCAATGCCAAGGCTTACCTGACCCAGCAGGAGTTCAGCAAGGACACATCCAGCAGACCAGATGTCGATTGCAGTCGTATATTCAGTTGCTCCAAATATAAGCTCAGGAGCTCTATAATATCTAGAACAGATGTATGATATATTTGGCTCCCCTTTGACCTATTAGTGTGTCAAAATAATTTAGCCCATATGACTCAGTAAAATAATTTTGCTTTGAACTAAAGATGGAAAAAAGCATACCAAGACTTTTGCACTGCCGAAATCGCATAGTTTCAGCTGATGAGTATGAGGGTTAACCTGTTATAACAGAGAGTATCCCTTTCAACTGGAGAACTAATCTATGGGTGACCACTGATTAGGACAGAAAAGAACACATGTAGCTTCCAATCATATGATAACAATCACCAAATATATACCATCCAGCCATGTTCTTAACAGCAGAGAGTTTGGATAGAACTTCCAACATTCAGTCATTTTAAAGAGAAAAAAAATGCAATTTCATTTCATCACTTTTCTCTTTTACTTAATTTCAGTAAACAGTATGCTCTGATCATCATTTGACATTCATCTGAATACATATTGAAAGTAAATGATCAATATGATGAGTAAATATACCAGAAGATTCTGTGGCTTGATATCTCTGTGACACACTCCAATGCTACCATGAATATATGCCAATGCTCTAAAAATCTGCCAAAATTTTGAACAAGATTAACATTAGCATACAACAAGAATATTTCATGTTAGCTATGCCAGAGTATCTTTCCTGCCCTCACCACCGCCCCTGCTCTTACCAAATATAGATTGGAAAGCTAGTTAAAGTTGCAAATGGGGCCTTGACCCAAAAACTAGCTTAACCTTGGCCAAATTGGTACAAGTCTTCACTTTGATTTGGGCTGGACAAGAACTAGCTATTTTTCTAAAGGAGCCATCAACTCGACCTGTAGCAAAAACTTGAAAGGCTGTGCCTGGAATTTTTCATGATGGACTAACCAGAGTCACCATTCGTGATTTCTAATTCAGACGCTATTCATCAGAATTTTACAAAACCAAGCTGCATAAGTGTGTAAATCCAGATATAACCCATAACTCTAATATCTTGGAACTAAGGGACCACAAATCACTATTCACTACTCAAGTATAAAAGCAGCTTACCACCTCCTTCCTCTCTCCCACCCTCCACCACAAAACAAAACAATGAGGATATTGGCAGCTATGATCTGAATATTGAAGCAGAGAATCTAGCATCCTTTTTTTTAATAGAAAAGTAGAAATTTAATTGTACAAATCTAGCATCCAGGATAACATCTTCCAAATATAGATTACACATCAATCATGGAAGAATTTAACAGAAAAAAGTAGCTTGCTCTTACCTGGTAGCTATAAAGTTTCACATAGATCATTGGCATTCGTTGGTTCATCTTGTTATAGTGTTTTATAACACGATGAGCAGTCTCAGGCACATATTCCAAAACCAAGTTTAAATACAGTTCATCCTTATCAGTTGTTGAAAAGAAGCAATGCTTCAAAGACACAACATTTGGATGGTCAAGAATGCGCATAGTTTGCAGCTCACGGTTTTTATATCTTTTATCCTGAAGAACCTTCTTTATAGCAACAGTCTCACCTGTCTCAAGGCATTTTGCCTGCAAATCCAAAACAATTAGATATGTCATATGACTAATTAAATAAACTATAATATAGGCACAACCCTAAGTGATGCATATAGCATCATGAAGGATGCATCCACACAAACATAATAGTATGAGCATGGGGAACAGGTATGCTATATCAACTGAAACAGTAAGAGCACTATTTCAACCATCATGGTCGATAGCACTTTGGCATTCATTACTGGCCACTGAAATAGGAGACCTCCAAGGTATGCGGTGCTATCAAGAGACCTACTGTTTACAACACAATGGTAGACAGCAGTGACCTTGCCGTCTTTATAGAAAAGGCAGGCCTTTCCAAAGAGCATCCGTAGTAATTTGATCATCCAAAGATGCAAGCGCATGCAGTTAGACAATTTTATGAACTTCAAAGCATAAACTATATTTAAGTTCAAACACTGGAAAACATACCTGGAACACTATTCCAAATGATCCATGACCGACAACACGCTCAGCCATGTAGCTGATAGTCTGCTTGAAGCATAGATGAGTATTATAGTACAGAATGCTATTTGAACTTGCAATAGCTAGATTTTTTAAGGAAAAAAGGAAAAAAATGTGAATGAAATTTAAATGCCAACTGCAATTACCTGCTTCGGCTGTCCATTTTTGCCACCAATAGTTGTCACTATTATATGCCCTGTCTCCGTCCCATTTCCATCAACAACTGTTGCTTCCACTTCCTAGAGTTTTACAAAACAACAACAATAGAAAGCAGTCTAAACATTTGATCTGCATAATGAAGATCAGAAGCTAAAGCTCAGATTGCCAATTACTTTATCATCTTTTATTTTCATATCATTCATTTCCTCTGGCAATTTCTCCACAGTGATACTGCTACCACTGGTTGTTCTCAAGCCCAATGACGGCGCCAATCCTTCTGAAGCCATCACATGCAAATTCAAAGTCTCCAAATGCCTTAGCTTTGATACACTTTTTTATGCACTTTGGCTAAATGAACCTGCTCCTTTGACTGTTACAGAAAATAATAGCATCCATTAGAACAGTAAAAGCACAAAGAAGCCATTGAATTTTTGTGGGCTATATTTGGCAGAACAAACAAATATAGCTTACTATTGTTAAACAAAGGGAAACACACCACAAGGTTCAACTTTGATATCATATTGAGAAATAGATCAATAAAACACCATCAGAAGTGTCCACTTCCCGCATCAATATCCAAAACTCAACCTAATTTGTGGATAAATGACCTTCCATAAGGATTTCAAATGACACGAAGTTCCTATAAGTCCCCGCATAACCATGCAGAAATATGAAAAAGTCAGCATCTTTGGTTGGATTGAAACACTACAAAGGAGGTGTAGTTAGAGCAAAACGCACTGAACAAGCAGTAAAAGAGAGATCAGTGCTAGAATCCAAAAGGGCATAAACCATTAACCGTGCCTGCAATAGAGACCCAAATCAAGAACCCGACGAGATCTAGACAACACCAAACAACTTTGAGCTTTGAGAAATAGAATGACATCAACTAAAAATCCAATTTTCTCAATCAGTTCACTAACAATCCTCAAAACACCATACAACACAGCCAACACCCAGCTTCTAACACAGATTAATCCTCGAGAAAACCAATCAAATATCTTGGAAAACAGGTTAAAAACCTGAACATTCAACTTTCATAGTCTTCTTCTTCAGCACAAAATCCCACAAAAAAACTCCGAACAAGAAATCAACTAAAAAAAAGGGAAAAACAGCAAAACAAAAAGAGATGGATCACAGCAAAACCCTCACCAGATCCAAGCGGACGGAGCATGGCGCGATATCCGATCGGCACTGAGGAATCGAAACCCAAATCCCGATCTCTTCGCCCTAGGGTTTCAACGCGAAAAATAGGAGGTCGTCTGACGAGCAGCAGGAGTGGAAGTAGTGATGACCAGTCGAAGCTCGAGCCAGAGAACAGCTGCTCTTCATGGCCTTTTTCTACAGACCAGAAAACCGACTAAATCTAAAACAACCAATAAAAAGATGCCACGTCCAACAGTAACTGGACAAGGTTGAAAACCAAAGTACTTGTGGTAATAATATTATTCATATAGTCCCCCAGGTTGACTGGCAGACCATTGGCTACGCCCGCCTTGATTTGAAGTGAATTTTGTCTTATTGCTGACGTGGATTAATTATTTGTTTTTTTTTTTAAACCCATGGCTAATTCCATCAGAATGATAACTCATGAACTTGTCTTCTTTCCTACAAGTCATGAGATTTAGATCTTTAAATAATTTATTAGATTAACACCTCAATGAACACACAAACAAACAAACAAACAGACTGAATCCAAAGAAGTTCAATCCCAGTGAAATCAAACAAAAGATAACTTGGATTACAAAAAACAAGAACAGATGGTTCAATTTAACAAGCCAAGCCAACAAACAAACAAACACTTATGAGTAGTCATACAAGGAGATGCTCTTGTCATCGGAGACGCTGGCAAGGCGGCCTAGTCGCAGACCTGTTCCACTGGGTGGTCGGAAAGCCACACTCCACACCTGGTCTGTGTGGTTGCTCATCGTCTGCACAGAAGCCCGCATGCTGAGATCCCACAGACGCACTGTCCGATCGCTGGAGCCTGTTGCAATGGCAGCCCCATCTGGACTGGCATCCACACTAAGCACCCAGCTCGTATGGCCCGACATAGCCCCAATCATGCCCTTCCTCTCAGCATCATACATGTGTACATGTGTGTCATCGCAGGCAGTGAAGAGCACATGTGGATCAACTGGGGAGTACACCATGGACCTCACAGGCATGTAGTGACCATCGAGATGGTGAAGGAACTTCGCACGAGCTACATCAAAGACAGCAATTGTGCCATCCATGGATCCACAAGCTAAACGTCGACCATCAGGGCTCCAAGCAACGGAGAGCACAAATTTCCCGCTTCCAGTCTTATCAGCAGGCCGAGATCCTTCTGGAGGAGGAACTGCAAGGGTGGCAACAAGTTGCCATGAGGAAGTATCCCACAGCTTCACAGAAGCACTTCCACCACCAGCAACGGCAAGCACAGTGCCCTGAAGGAAAAACATTGCAGAACTGCGGTCAGCATTCAAAAAGACATCCATTTTCAATTAAGAACTTATGCAAGCCATGCATACAAGAACTCAGCCAACACTGACTTTGGAAAAGTTGAAGCACCCAGCTGGGATTTTAGATAAGACAACAGATAGAAATACAAGTTCCAATTAGAACAATCAGCTTTTTGAAATGGAATACTTCTAAGTTTTTAATGATAATAATTGATGTAAAATTATATAGGACAGATAAAAGTAATAGCGGATCATTAGGAAAATAAAATAGTGTATCTGCCATGTTTCACATATCTTCCCTTTTGTCTTGTACATGGCTAAGGAAGTCAGTTCAATTAAGGCTACAATTTTATCTCTAATACCTCACATAAATTGCAAGTGCAGTGATTAAATGAATCCTGACACAAAGTTTACAAGTAGTTGCAGGGAATCTCTACTTTGAAAGAAGAAAGAAGTCCATTGAGGGCAGATAAAAAATTATGGAGAAGGAATGAAAAATATATGACCCATCTAAATTCAATATTCTGTTTGCTATACATAAAAGAATGAAAGACTTGTAATATATGTGATGGTGACTAATGAGGAGACCTCTTTGATAAGAAGAAATGCTGTAATACATGTGTGGTAGAAATACAATATGAATAAGGAAATGCAGTCAACAGACAAGTAATCCACATAATTGTAAAGCAAGGCTCGAAAAGCTGTGATCTGGTACAAGGCATCATAAGACAATGTTTAACGCAGACATCATGTAATTGCTGCCTAATATAAAATAAATCCAAATACATCAAGCAAATGTCACAGATCAGAATAGCAACATAATTTATCCAATATCCTCAAATCCCTAAAGCACCCTTACCAATTAACCATTGATATCGTGCAATATCGTGGCAAATTAACTCAAAGCCAAAGAGAGAGCAAAACAACAATATGACCGTATGAGGGACCACAACGAACATCTAGAAAATTCTTGTCTACACCGTGATGCATTGCATTAAGACTATCGGCTATGTCATGTGGCATTGAGATAATATATCAATGGTTCAAATGATGCATATTGGTGCACTGCATCCTGGGTAGGCAAGGATTGCTCTGAACATTTTGATGCCCAAGCAATCTCAACTGAATATCTCAGTTTTAAGATGAGAAAACGGCTTTCCAAAGATCATCCTTAAGGTCCTTGGACACAACTATCTACATCCCTGAACTAGCAGAATTGCAGATGTCTTGATGGCTAGACTACAATTATTTTTTCTCTAAAATGTATGAATATGGGATGTGAGTAATGAATAACATGAATCTGAAAGGGGAATTGGAATTGGAATTGGAATTGGAATTGGAATTAAAATGCCTTGAATGATCATACCATACATCCACCAATAAAAGGATCCGAAATGCTAATACAAACAGTAAGCGACACTGAGAACAATAATAAGTCAGTTCATTGTTACATATGGCTGCAAGCTAGCTATTGAAAGAAGACTATTTCAATCATTGCTTACCTAACACCACTCCCACCTACTCTCAAAACATCTCTGAAGGCATCTCACTCATTTGACATGTAATTTCAGACAAGAAACAGTCGCAAGAAAGACTCACAAAGCAAAGTGAAATTATTCAGGACAACAAAAGCATCTGGCTACAAAACCCTACTTTCAATTCAAGCAACAACGAGCAAAAAAGTATAGGCAGATGAAAACAAAAGATCTCACCTTTGGATCAAATTGCATGCCCCAAACCTCGGATGGCGGCGCCTCGAGCGTGACAATGGTGGAATTGGAATCGATGTCGAAAACCCTAATGAAGCTGTCCAGAGAGGCAGAGGCGGCCAGAAATCCGGCAGGATGAGCGGCGACTGCCACAACTCCGAGAGCATGTCCACCTGAGGGTGTCCCAACCTGGTTTAGCTCGTCGGAGCTCCAGAACCGTACGGTCTCGTCGAGAGAGCCAGTGAGAAGAAGCGCCGACCGCGTCTCCGTCGCAGGCGCCCACGCCGCAGTCCAAATGGACTCGTCGTGAGCGTTCTCCACCGATTTTATTCCGGCGAGCTTCATCGATTCCGGCGGAGATCAAGCGCGCAAAACCCCCAAATTTCGTAGGTGAAGATGAAGAGAAGACTTTAAGAAAAGCATTGTTAGTTAATCTCAGTCTAAACCCCGAACGGAACCAATATCAGCCGTTGATTTCCATTTCAAACCCGATAAACGGTTAAGATAAAACTCAAGATCAACAGCCTTCGATTATTAAATCTAGTTATTTTAAAACTTAATATAGTATTATAGTCTTGTATGGAGTATTTTATTTTCCATCTTGAAAGTGACTTTCAGTCAATATGGTGTAAGTCAATGAGCCCATAAATCAATAAATAATCTAATTTAATCTTTAAAAAAATATAAGAAAATAAACTCAAGTCATTATTAAAAGTTCTAAATTATTAAATTTTTATTGTTAATAAAATTTTAAGTATTTGTATACAGGTATATGTACGTATTGGATTCCATTTCCCGGTCTCTGCCTCGTGATTCGGTCTATACACTATTGAGATTCGGTGGTCCCGTCAAAACCGAATCTTAAGGTCAAACATCTAAACAAACCTACTCTATATTCCAGCTCCCGCAATCCCAACCGGTCGATATCCTCGTGATTAAGACGCCACGATTATTAAGACAATCTAACGGTCGAAGATGATACCGTACTGTATAACTTACTGTTCTATTATATTCATGAGTTATTTCCTTCTTGCTTCCCGTCACCGCCCCCGACAAGCATTAAAGGCGTTAAAGCTCGGTCCGGTCACCGCCCTGTCGTTGTACCTCCTCGTTCCTTCCAATGAGGCACTCGCTGGCGATCGGATCTCGGATCTCCCGATCCTCTTCTCGATCCATCTCTTCCGGTCGATCGCCGGTCGCGTGATCGACGGCGAAGGATGAGGCTCAAAGGGGATGATGATGGCACGGTGGTGCTGGCGAACGGGCTCTCCGTGAAGGCTTCCGATGATGAGGTCAAGCTTGACGAGGGCGACATCCAGGAGGCCGAGTCATCGCTCCGCGAGGGCCTGTCCCTTAACTACGAGGTGAGCGTACTCTATTTTGTTAGGAAAGGTTGGGTTTTTACAGGGTTTAGCAGGAGTTTTGAGGATTTTGCTTTTCATAGCTTTGTTGTAGTCGTCGACAATGTTGACTATTGGTCTGGTTTTGATGGATTGAGACAATGGCTTGTCCTTTAACTGGGAAATATTTGTGTTTCTTTATATATTTTGTTAGAATTTGGGGAGAAAACCATTTTGGTACAAATTGATGGGTATTTGTTTGTTTCAGATGGTTTATTTGCTGGGATTTATTGTGGTTGGTGCTAAAAGATTCACAGAAGTTGTTTTTAGTGGATATAGCATGCTCTAGCTTGAGCTTTAGGTGAAATTTTTACTTTTAAAGTTCTTGTTCCAATAATGACAATGAAGATGAGTTATCGCTCTTTTTTGGTTGTATGAGATGGGAATCCATTATGTGGTGCGATACCATTGCTGCCTTTTTAAGATGAGACGTTAGGGAAAAGAAAAACCGACTTGGATGAGCACTGATGATGATTCTGTAGTAATAGTATGTAGTGGCGTTCAAATAAGCTTAGAAGCTGTTGCTAGAGTACCTTAACTTTTTTGGGAATGTTTTATGGCGTTGTTTGATTGGAAGTTCTCATTTTGATGGTTTGTTGTCATTGAATTAGTACAGGCGGCTGAGCTTTTTTTAATTTTATATTGGGGACCATAGGTTGAGATTGTTTCTTGCATAAAAGATGGTCTTTTTCATCTTATCAGTGATAGAAGGACCTTACTTTGTCGCCATAATTTGATAGAACTTGATCTTTGACATTTCAGTGGTGGCGTGTGGTCTTTTCTACTCGGGAAGTTCCAGACGTGTTTCCTGGAGGAATTTTGAAGTTATTTGGTTGTTTTGTTATTGCATTTGATTTAAAATTCTGGAAATTGCGATGGTTTTTTAGGGTGTTCCCATAGAACCATATTCTGTTTCTGACTGTTAGTGAGAAACTGTTGCAGCCTCCTCTTTATTTTCTGATTTTTTGAGCTTGGTAACTAGATTCTGTATTGGGTGAATATTTCTCTTTTATATTTTTTGAAGTTCAAGACGATTGAACTAGAGTGGTGTTGCAGGAAGCAAGAGCCCTTCTAGGGAGGTTGGAGTATCAAAGAGGTAACGTAGAGGCTGCTCTTCGAGTGTTTGATGGAATAGATCTTCAGGCTGCTATACAGCGTCTGCAACCTGCTCTTTCCGAAAAGCCATCTTCAAAGAGGAACCGTTCCCGAACAGAATCACTACATTCAGTGTCTCAGCATGCTGCTAGCCTAGTCCTTGAAGCCATATACTTGAAGTCCATGTCACTTCTAAAGCTTGGTAAAGCTGCAGGTACTGACTGCTGTTTTGTGTCTTAACACACTATGATGTGTTAATGTTTGTGTATCTTTAAAGTACCATAACATCAGTAACTTTCTGGTATAAATGGTTAGTGGTCTTCTTTTAATCATATAAGGAGCTTATGGTTCTGAAGAAATGTATCCTGTGCTTTGTAGAGGCCGCTCAAGAATGTAAGAGTGTTCTTGATGCTGTGGAAAAGATGTTTCAGCACGGCATACCAGGCATGATGGTTGATGCCAAATTACAAGAAACTGTTAGTAAGGCTGTAGAGCTCCTTCCAGAGCTTTGCAAACAAGCTGGACACAATCAGGAAGCTTTGTCTTGTTACCGGCGTGCTCTTCTCAGTCATTGGAATCTTGACGATGAATGCTGTGTTAGAATCCAGAAAAAGTTTGTTGTGCTCTTGCTGTATGGTGGTGTAGAAGCTACTCCGCCCAGTTTGGCTGCCCAGACCGATGGTGCATATGTTCCAAAGAACAATTTGGAGGAAGCCATACTACTTCTGATGATGCTATTAAAGAAGTGGTGGCTTGGTAAGACACGGTGGGATCCTTCAGTGATGGAGCATTTTACATTTGCACTGTCTCTTGCTGGCCAGACCTCTGTGCTTGCAAGGCAATTTGAAGAAATATTACCCGGGATGTACCCACGATGTGATAGATGGTTTAGTTTGGCTCTTTGCTACCATGCGGAAGGTCAAAATGAAGCTGCCTTAAATTTATTGAGGAAATTCTTGAATAAGAATGAATGTCCTAATGATCTACCTGCAATATTATTTGCTGCGAAGATCTGTAGTGAGGATTCTCTTCTTGCATCTGAAGGAGTAGAATATGCTCAGAGAGCTATAGCAAATGCTCATGGTGTAAATAAACATCTTAGAGCTGTGGGTCTCCGCTATTTGGGTCTCTGCTTAGGAAAACTAGGTAAAATTGCTTTTTCAGATCAGGAGCGTTCTTGCTGCCAAGTTGAAGCATTAAAAGCACTGGATGAAGCAATTGCGCAAGAGGGCCAAAACTCAGATTTGCTTTTTGACTTGAGCTTTGAATATGCTGTGCAATACAATTCCAATGCTGCGCTCAGATTTGCGAAAGAGTTTATTGATGCAACTGGCGGATCTATCTCAAAAGGCTGGATACTGCTCGCTTTGGTTTTATCAGCCCAGCGGAGGTACTTGGAAGCTGAAGTTGTTATTGATGCTGCCATTGAGCAGACTGCAAAATGGGAACAGGGGCCATTGCTCAGAATCAAAGCAAAGCTGAAAGCTGCTCAGTCTCTGCCTATGGAGGCAGTGGAAGCATATCGTCTCTTGCTTGCACTTGTTCAGGCCCAAAGAAAGTCATTTGGATTTCTCAGAAGTACTTCAGGTTTGATGCATTTCTCTTTGTTCCATGTGAACATGTCTCTAATTGTCAAGTGCAAGTTTTGTATCAATTTGACTTAATATTTTGTCAATCGTTTGACATGTGGAGGAAGATAGAATCAATGAGTTTGAAGTGTGGCAAGGTCTTGCAAATTTATATTCCAGCCTTTCTCATTGGAGAGACGTGGAAATATGCCTGGAGAAGGCTAAGATGCTGAAGCCATTTTCCGCTGCTACATTTCATGTTCAAGGTACATACAAAATTGCTGATACCCATGAAAAATCATTTTCGTTTATTCTCTACATTCCGTCACATTTATGCATGTAATCTACCAGGTTCTAAGCATGAAGCCCACGGAGAGACTTTAGAAGCATCAGCATCTTACTTCAATGCACTCTCTTTAGACCTGAGCCATGTCCACTGCAAAGTATCCCTTGCAAGTTTGCTCTGGAAGAGAGGCTCTAAAGCTTTGCCCGTCGCACGAACCTTCCTGACGGATGCTCTAAAAGTTGAACCCACAAACAGGATGGCCTGGTATTATCTCGGCATGGTTCACAGGGATGAGAGGAGGTTGCTTGAGGCAGCTGACTGCTACCAAGCAGCAGCAATGCTCGAAGAATCCGATCCAGTAGAGAGTTACAGTTCCATTTCTTCATGAGTCCCTCAACTAAGCTCCTGTCATTCTTTTTTTCTTGATTTGTGGTGCATATAGCTAGCTGTTGTGTGGAGTTGGATTTCAGCTGCAGATTGTATTTTGTACTTGTAGAGCTGAGTTGGTTCTCTCTCTCTCTGTTTTTTTTTCCCTGGTTGTAATTCGACTCTGACATTTTCAGCCTTAGCTAGTATATATATATTTATGTGTTAGTTTACATGATCAGGTAGGGACTGGTATTTTATTAAACATGTTGTTAGACAACTACTATTATTTGGTGGAGTAGAATAGTATGAGAACAGTGAAAAATAGATCTATGATCGAATTTTTAGGTTGGTAGTATTGTTTATTCACTGTTTATCAATCTTTTGACGTGTTTCCTGAGCAGCGTTTGTCGGTTTGTAAAAACATATATATTTTTATCTATAATAATTAATTAATAATTATTATTTAATAAGAAAATTGAACTCATTTTTTGACCGCAAGTCGAGTTGCGATAAAACTGGCGCTTTTTATTTCTCCACATAATTTTTTTCTTGGTGGTCGAGAAGAGCGCTCCTTTTCGTGCCTGGTCTCCCCTCCTGTGAGTTCGATTCTTTCAAAATTCTTTGTAAATCCATAGATCCAGGTGTTATTCAGCTGTTTATTTTGGATTCTTCGATCTGTTGGCTTCGTTTTGTTGCGAATTTTGTCGATTTTCGTGGAGGAATGGCGTAGATCTTTATTGAGGGCTTGGTTTTCGTGTTTTTTTTTTAGCTCAGGTTCTAAACCTTGTTGGATTGCTTGAAGATATAATATTTTATGGTGAAATTCGATGTGATTTCAATTCTTTTCCTTTAGATCTCACAAAATGTGTTTATATATATATATAGACACACACACACACACAAACTGTTGATTTGTAAAAAGGAATGGATTAATTCTTATGTGAAGCTGTAGATCTTGTGAATTGATCACAGGGCATACTTGATTAGCATGCCTATTTAATCTTGGAGAGAAAAAAAACTTATCTTGGTATTGTGTTTGTGTGTGTGTGTGTGTGTGTGTGTTTGTGTGTTTGTTCATGAAATAAGTATTGAATGATATACTTTCAGGTGTGAAGATGGGGCTGTCTTTCACCAAGCTCTTCAGCCGGCTTTTTGCCAAGAAAGAGATGAGGATTTTGATGGTGGGCCTTGATGCCGCCGGTAAGACCACCATTTTGTACAAGTTGAAGCTTGGAGAGATTGTGACTACCATTCCTACCATTGGTATGAGCTTTGAACTGTATTTATTTGGATTGCTTTTGATGGTGCCTTTTCTTCTCTATTCTCTTTTATTTAGGTTGTTTCAATTTTCTGTAATGTTTGTTCTTGATTGATAAAGTGTGTTATTGCTTGAGGCTTAAATTCTGTGGATTCCTAATGCTGCTTTTTGCATGATCGGGATTCATGTTGCAACTTCAAATTTCGACCAGGCCACCTTTGAAATGATGTTGAAATTTCTCTGATGTTATGCAATGATAGTGGGTTATACATTGTTTGCAAAATGCTTTTGCTGATGTCTTTAAATTTCTTATTTACCATATGATATTGAAGCTATTGTTTATGCTGCTCCTATTCCTTGTTGGATGTTAGATTTCTTGGTGAAGACTATAGAGTGTTCATTTTCCGAATTAAATGTTTTATCTTGCCTGTAATATCATGCTAAAGGGTTCTGAGGGCAAGCCATGTTGTTGTTATTTTGTTGTCATTAGCTTGGAATTTTCTGTTTCTTGAAATCCTCCAATGTTCATGATAAAGTTTCAAGTAGCTTGGGATTATTGGGGGCTTTTATAGCTTATGTTTTTCATCGGAACATGTTTCTTATGAAGGATTTAATGTGGAGACTGTGGAATATAAAAACATCAGCTTCACCGTGTGGGATGTTGGTGGCCAGGACAAGGTAAGTGTATCAGGTTTTTTTCCAAGTAATCATATGCTAAGACATTTATTTACTCAGAACTTTATTGTCGGATTCTTGCTTCTATACCATGTACAGATCCGACCATTGTGGAGACACTACTTCCAGAACACCTAAGGCCTCATCTTTGTGGTTGATAGTAATGACCGTGACCGTGTTGTTGAGGCGAGGGATGAACTACACAGGATGCTAAATGAGGTAGACCTTTATAACAACATAATGCTTCTAAACATTTGGTTAAGTACAATAAATCTAGTAATGGTTTGAACTTCCCCCTACCTGGTATTCTCAGAAAAAGCTGTGCTCATCTTTGATGGGTTTGTGCTTTCTTCCAAAGGAACTTTCAGTTCTTGATCCTCACAGACAAATTTTAACGTGTAGGATGAGTTGAGAGATGCTGTGCTGCTTGTGTTTGCAAACAAACAAGATCTACCAAATGCCATGAACGCGGCAGAGATAACTGACAAGCTTGGTCTGCATTCTCTTCGCCAACGTCATTGGTTAGTTCTTTCAGTTCTATATTATTCTTTCTCAGTGAAGGAAAAAAAAACTCTTCTGGATCGCTGTGAATTAATCAAAACCATCTTTCGGCGCCTTCTCTAGGTACATCCAAAGTACTTGTGCCACTTCTGGGGAGGGTCTGTATGAGGGACTGGATTGGCTTTCAAACAACATTGCAAACAAGGTATACTGCCTTAGTCGTATTTATTAATTTCGGATTCCTTTCAATTGACAGAATCACAGCAACATACACCATGTTCATGTCTCTTTTTCGCTTACTTGCAGGCCTAGATCTTGCAGGCAGGTTTTCGTGTGGATCATCTTAGCGACCTTCTTTAACCCCAGAAAGCAACTCCAGAGATAACTCTCCTGCTGTTTCTAGTTCTACAAAACCTAATATTTGTTGGTCTCTAGACCAGAGATGCCTGGAAATTTTAATTATGTTGTCAATTTTTTTTTTAATCTTCATTGTATGTTGCATGAATTTTCTTTTTGTATCGTATTTTATTCGGTATTAATTGATGCAAGTTTCCTTATTCATCCTAACCTGGACTCTGCTTAGTCAGAGAAATCAAGGAAGCCATTCTTCACAC
This sequence comes from Dioscorea alata, assembly GCA_020875875.1. Lineage (NCBI taxonomy): Eukaryota > Viridiplantae > Streptophyta > Magnoliopsida > Dioscoreales > Dioscoreaceae > Dioscorea > Dioscorea alata. The sequence continues at coordinate 24,806,159 of CM037029.1, read as the reverse complement.
TGGTTCAACTTCAATTATGATTTATTTATGAACATTATGTATATTTCTTAATTAAGGGCAAACTTTCACGATGCATGATTTTTTTTTTTTTTTTATAAACCACTTCAATTAAAAAGGAACAAAGGTACAGCAACCTGTCCACTGGAAGTGGACACGGACAGAACACCAGAGGACACGGACACTACAACACTAACACACAACCAAGACAAGAAGAAAGCAGAAAAGATACATAGGTGACGCCACCACTGCCACATAAAAGTAATGACAAGAGAACTAGCCCATGCTCTGATCAGTCGCCTCCTCGTCCGTTCCAGATCCACCAAATTCTTCCGAACGCTGTCCAAGGAAGTCCATGATGTATGATTTGCCTGCCATAATCTGGTTTTTTAAAAAACTTTTCTTGTATAAAATTCCATTTATAAAAATTCTTGTAAATAATTAAAAAAACAATGGAATTTTATAAGAAATTAAAAAAAAAAAAGCATTTAATGGGTCAAAAGAAGGGGATTTAAATAATAATAATAAAATAGGAATATCTTTTATGAACAATTATTTTAGTAATTTATAATTAGCAGAATGTTTTTAAAAAAATGTAAAGATGATCCAACGGAACAGGATAACAATTTCAAAAAGGGTAAACGGGCCGGATTTCTTCAATTCGGATCCAACCCGTTTTCACAACCCGACCAGATCCGCTACCCCATTCTGGACGATTCTAGGGTTTAACTACGGCAAAGAAACAGTCTCGAAGTCGAAGAGCTGTTCTCGTTTTGCCGCTCTTACTTCAATCTCTTGCGGGTTCTGCTCTACTTCGTCTCCCGAATCAGATCTCCTCTTCGAACCTCTCCAATGGCGGTATGATCGTATCGAAAGCTTCTTTTTTGTTATTGTTTATCCTACTTTTGTTTTTGATCTATGTGTTGTTCTATTGCTGTTGGCTTGTGCACATAGGTTGAACGGCTGCTTAAAGATGAAGCCACCGAAGAGAAAGGAGACCGTGCAAGAATGGTATGATTTCACCTTTTGTTGTAGTTTTTATGGTTTTGTTTCTGAAAAAGGTTGGATTTTGCCCTTGATCTTCTGTGCGAATGTTGTCAAGTAATGCTGGTGATTGTGATCTAATGTAAACTGGTGTTTGTTTTTTATTTTTTTGAAGATTTTCAATTCTTGTGAGTCTCATGAATTTTTGTGAACTTGGTATCGATTTGGATCTCAATGAAACGTTAAGTAATGATGAGCTTTTGAACTGAAAGTTTCCTACTTTAGTTTGGATATGATGTGATTAATTGGAACAGGCATCATTTATTGGTGCAATGGCGATAGCTGATTTGGTGAAGACCACCTTAGGTCCGAAAGGAATGGTATTATATTCTCTTCTTTCTTCTTTCTTTTTGGTCGATCAGTGCTGTTTGGCTCTTGAGATGAGTGGAAGTTGTTTAATGTTTCTATGCATGCATATTGCTAATCTAGGATAAGATCTTGCAATCAACTGGAAGGGGACACAATGTTACTGTCACTAATGATGGTGCCACCATCCTGAAGTCTCTCCACATTGATAACCCTGCTGCCAAGGTCCTTGTGGGTATCCTTCACTAATGATGTGCATATGATCTTGTTGAACTACATGTGAACATTTGCTCATTAATTTGTGCATTCCTATCAAAGCTTTGCAAAGAACATGTTCCTCCTTAGTCTTTAATGGTCAGATATTTCTAAAGTTCAAGATGATGAAGTTGGTGATGGGACAACATCTGTTGTTGTTTTGGCTGGAGAGCTTCTTAGAGAAGCTGAGAAGCTAACTATGGCAAAGATTCATCCAATGACTATAATTGCAGGTTTCCATAATTTTCTACTGTATTAGCATTCACAGTGCTAATGGCCTATGGATTACTTCATTGCAAACTTATTTAAAATGGATCTATGTTATGTGATGTAGGTTACAGGATGGCTGCTGAATGTTCTCGAAATGCTCTATTGCAAAAGGCCATGGATAACAAACAGGATCCAGGTTTTTTTTTTATTAGAAAAATTTCACTTCGCAATTGGTTCTTTGTGCCTTCGTGTTATTTCTATGTTTCAATTTGTTTCGGAGAGTGAAAAGTGTTTTATTGGGTCTTTCACATTCAATCTCACCTTTTCACATATTAATTCAATATTTTCATGCTGGAGTTTGACCAGACGTGATTAGATTCACCAACCCATATGCATGTGCTTTCACACCCTTCATGCACATGCTTCCTATATCTTGCTGTTTCTTCAGTGAATGGCCTTTTATCATGATATTCTCACGTGGCAATGCAGAGAAATTTAAGTCAGATCTGATGAAAATAGCTATGACAACTCTTAGTTCAAAGATACTCTCCCAAGACAAGGAATATTTTGCTCAATTAGCAGTGGATGCTGTCATGAGGCTCAAGGTGACATCTTTCTACTTCCCTAAATTTCATTACCTTTTATTTGCATTGTGGAGCAATGTTCAAATGTAAAAGTAATCTTTAGTTTTAAACAATTTAATCTCTCCCATTCTTAATTTTTTATGGTTTCAGAAATGGGTTCTTTTATTTTTGGCTTGTTCTTGGGCGATTGGTCATGGCGTTATATTTGATAAATACCATTCTAACCTTTTCCTTCTATGGATGAGTAGCTAGATTATTACTAGATAATTAGTAATGCAAATATGAAGATGTGCATTTATATGACAAGCTATACTTTTAAAACAACAGGGTAGTACAAATTTGGAGGCTATCCAAATCATTAAAAAGGCTGGAGGATCCCTGAAAGATTCATTTTTGGATGAAGGGTAAGGCTTCAAGTTCATCAGGGTTTACAATGCAACAACAAAGCATCTCATTGCATTTTCTTTTTGCTTTCAACCTAATTGACTTATTTTCTATGCCTAGGCACATTGAATAAATTTACATCGAAAAGTCTCAGAGTGCCATGCATCTTGTTCATGAAGCTTTGATGTTTTCCTGTATCATATAGCAATGTTTGCTTTGCAGGTTTATTCTTGACAAGAAGATTGGCATTGGCCAGCCGAAACGCATTGAGAATGCAAAGATTTTAGTGGCAAATACTGCAATGGATACTGATAAAGTCAAGATATATGGTGCTCGAGTTCGTGTTGATTCAATGGCAAGAGTAGCACAGATTGAGGGGGCAGAGAAGGAGAAAATGAAAGAAAAAGTTCAGAAGATCATAGGCCATGGAATCAACTGCTTTGTTAACCGACAATTGATATACAACTACCCTGAGGAACTTTTTGCAGATGCAGGAATCCTGGCTATTGAGCATGCTGATTTTGATGGGATTGAGCGGCTTGCTCTTGTGACTGGTGGTGAAATTGCCTCTACTTTTGATAATCCAGAATCTGTTAAGCTAGGCCACTGCAAGCTCATTGAAGAAATTATGATTGGGGAGGACAAGTTGATTCATTTTTCTGGGGTAGAAATGGGTCAGGCGTGTACCATTGTCTTGAGAGGTGCAAGGTATGTTCTTGAAAGCATGTATCAACATTACTGTTTAAATTTTATTTGGGGACTTCAATTATTAGTCCCTACATGGTGCAATTAAGTTTCTAGGTGTATTTCTTTTTCGTATTTATTTTTTTATCACCTACATTTTAACTGTGAACCCGGAGCTGCCTATTGAGTTCTTGTAGTGTAGAAATGGTTAGGTTTAGAGATATGGGTTTGAGAATGTCATTAATTTAAGCTGCCTAATTTATGTTCACTACATTTTTTAAATCTTTTATTGTGTAGTTCCCATATGCTGGATGAAGCAGAGAGATCTTTGCATGATGCATTGTGTGTGCTATCCCAGACAGTGAATGACAGCAGGGTTCTACTTGGTGGTGGATGGCCTGAGATGGTAATGGCAAAAGAGGTGGATGAACTTGCACGGAGGACTCCTGGGAAAAGGTCCCATGCCATCGAAGCTTTCTCACGCGCACTTCAATCTATACCCACCATCATTGCTGATAATGCTGGTTTAGACAGTGCAGAACTGATATCTCAGCTTCGTGCAGAGCATCACAAGGAAACAACCAATTCTGGCATTGATGTGATCTCTGGCGGGGTAGGGATAAAACAGCCATTTTTTTATGCATTTATTTTCAGATTTTCTGAGCTCAAAACCCAATTCTTTTTGTTCAATGAGATTTCATTTTTTTTTTTTTTTGGCTGCAGGTAGGGGATATGGAGAAGCTAGGAATCTCAGAATCTTTCAAGGTGAAGCAAGCAGTCTTGCTTTCTGCTACTGAAGCTGCTGAAATGATCTTGAGAGTAGATGAGATCATAACATGTGCTCCAAGGAAGAGGGAGGATAGAATGTGAATGATGGTGTGTGATTTTAAATTAATAGACATTCGACTGAGGAAGAGTTGTACTATTTTATCTATGTTGCATTGGATTTTGCTAGTGTTTTTGTGCCTTATCATCTGAAATGCTTTGAACTTTGTGAAATCTTTAATTGAATTATTATGGATGAGTTTCTGGCCATTTATTAGGCGAGGTCGTCTGTTGATTTTGTACTACATGAACATTTTGTTTGAAATTGAGAGTAAGTGGAAGAAAGATGTCAAGCATGTGTGTGATTTTTAGTGGGTTTGGTTGAGTGGTGCCAGTTGTAGGATTGTGCATGTTGCCGCCACGTAGGTACAGAGGGTTAGGTCTCCTAACCTTCATCTTCAACTTCTAGTGGACCTGCAGCTTTTTCTTTCGTTTTTTGTCTGTGTTCTGTGGATGAGAGCATCCGTGACCAAGAGGTTGCACACATTCTCCATGATTTCTCATTTTGAATATTCTGTTCATTAACCATGGAGCATCTATATTCAGCAAAACCATAAAACAGGCACTCGCTGGAAATCACTACATGGTGCACTCACAGCCCAGGGTCCTGTTGCTGAACATGGCCTTGTTCCAAGTTTTCCGGTATATAAAAGGTACCCACTCCACTCTAGTGTTTGCACATGGCTCTTCACTACTCTCGCATTGTTTCTTTCACATTCTGCATTGTTTTCTGCTACTGTCAGTATGGATTCAGTTTGGAGAAACAAGCAGAGAATGATTTCAAGAAATGGATCTCCTGGAATGTACAGAATCACAAGAGATACGTCAGTGTGAGACCAAGCTCTGTCTTTCTCCGTGGCCAAAGATCTCTAGACTCCAAGCTAGTGAAGGCAGAGGCAGCAAAGGTGAGATACATTGTGAGCCAGGATGGTAATGGTGACTTTAAGAGCATTAGAGAAGCTATAGACAACATTCCATTGTACAACACTAGAAGAGTCATTCTTGACATCAGACCAGGGATGTACAGGTATATATATACTTACTGCATTCATCTCCATACAATAGTGTATTGTAGATGTATGTATGTATGTATTGATTACCTATGTGATGGTTTATCATTTAGGGAGAAGATTGTGATTCCAAAGAGCAAGCCATACATCACCTTTGTTGGAAGCTCTGGTGATCCACCGATCATTACCGGAAACGATACTGCAGCTACAAGGGGCAGCGATGGCGTGCCACTGAAGACCTTCCACAGTGCAACAGTTGCTGTCAATGCAAACTACTTTGTGGCTGCCAACATAAGATTTGAAGCATGCTCTACTTCTACTCCATTAGATATATGTAAAACTTGTTTGTCATTTTACTCATATTTTGTTTATTCAGAACACTGCTCCATATCCAGAGATTGGAGAGAGGGGAGGACAAGCGGTGGCTCTCCGCATCTCCGGCGACAAGGCGGCTTTCTATAACTGCAGTTTCTATGGTACTCAAGACACTCTTTACGACCACAAAGGCCTCCATTACTTCAACAACTGCTTCATCCAAGGCTCTCTTGATTTCATCTTTGGAAATGGCAGATCACTCTATCAGGTAATTAAGATGAGTTCATATATAACTTATATCCAAAGAAAAACACCAGCATTTATCCATTAATGGAATATCATATGGTTGCAGGACTGCTACCTAAACTCAATAGCAAAAAGATTAGCATCAGTGACTGCCCAGAAGGGGAACACAGCCACCATGGACAGTGGCTTCTCCTTCACCAAGAGCACCATTGCAGGCAGTGGCCTGGTCTACCTGGGCAGAGCCTGGGGAGACCATTCAAGAGTTGTCTTCTCCTACACATTCATGGACAATGTGGTCATACCTCAAGGTTGGAACAAATGGCACGTTCAAAGACCAGAAGAGTAAGCTATATTCATACAAATATTTCAAATATTCATTAAATAAAAATAAATGTAGATATAAATCCATGTATTTATATTTATATATTTTTTATTTTTTGGATCAGGAGTGGCATATATTACGGTGAATATCAATGCAGTGGACCTGGGGCTAATTGGACCGGAAGGGTTCATTGGGCTCATCAATTGACTGATGAAGAGGCTCAGCCTTTTCTTGGCACATATTACATAGAGGGAGATTCATGGCTCTTAGATCCACCGTCATATATTTTCTAATTATTATTACCATTTGTATTCCGTTTTGTGTGCCAACTCTTTCTATAATAATAATAAAATTCAAGAAATTTTACAATTAATTAATAAGATATAAAAGTAAAAAAGAAACAGTCAAACATACTCAAAGAAAAGGAAGGTGGGGTGAATGTTCTATGATTGACTTTGACTCGGGTAGTAAAATAAATTTAGGTAGCTTCTCAATTTGGACTATGGACACGTGTCACAAACCGAGTGGTTTGTTTCTTGTGGCTTGGAGATCAAGGGGATGGGATCTACATAAAAAGCAAATTGATCACCACGTCAGCACATCCACGTAGGATCCTTATCCTTTTTCTTTTGTGATTATAAAAATTTCATCCGTTGGATGGAGATCGAACGGTTCCTACAAGAGTAAGCCCTGGAGATAATTGTAATCCAATACGACACGTGATGCATTTCATGCGTCCATTTCGAGATCCGTGCGCCACATGATTTAGGCACGCGTTTCTTTTATTCTAATCCTTCATTCAAAAGACCTTTTCACCCTCGTCCCTGGCTTCCCTTAATTTGACCAAAATATCCTCACCTACTTAAAATGGTCATTAATCTCATGCATTCAGATAAAAAAACCAAGGCTATAACTGTAACTTCGGTAATGGCATCTCCGTAATTCTAATAAACACAGAGCCTTGTCTTGAACCACCCATCTTTTCCGCATTCTATAAAGAAGACCCCACCGTCCAACATCCGTAAAACGTTCTTCACTATTGCGTCCCGTGTTTTTCTCATTTAACCCCCTCTATCTTATTTTTATCTCAATTACTCCCTTGATTTTTTTTTTCGGAAATAGCCCTCGTTGCTGAATTTTCATTACGGACAAGTCCTTCTCTTCCGTTCCGGTCCCTTGTTGGTATGAATGCTTCGACTTCAATGGCGATCGCTGCCGTGAGACCAAGCTCGCTTCTCCTCCTCGCTTGCGCTCGAACTCCACGTTTCTTCCCAAAATACCCATCTTTCTTCCCGAAATGCCCCCACCATCCACTCCCGAAATGCCCCCGACGCCCCATCTCCGCCATCGCCGGAGCTCGGCCCTTCTCCACGGCGTCCGAGCACGTTTCCGGCTCCAACCCCTCCCTCCGTGACCTATACATCCATGGCCTTCCTGTTGAACCTCTCGAGTTCCACCCCGTCAAAGAGGAGAGACAAGAGCTTGAGAGCACCCCCGATTTGGGAGTCAAGGAGAGAGAGGAGACCGAGACGGAGAGGGATGCGTGGGCGCTGCTGAGGAAGACGGTGGTCAGCTATTGCGGGTGCCCGGTGGGTACCGTGGCGGCCGCCGATGATGGTATCGAAGCGCTGAACTACGACCAGGTGTTCATTAGGGACTTCGTGCCATCGGCGCTGGCGTTTCTGATGCGCGGGGAGAGCGAGATCGTGAAGAATTTTCTCCTCCATACCTTGCAGCTTCAGGTATGATGCTTAATTGCATAGCCTTTGATCGGTTTTTCCTTGCTGAATGTTTTGGAAACTCAATTTGCTTGATTTGGGAACAGAAAAAAAAATCATCTTTTTCCTTTTTTTGCTTTTGATTTTCCTTTTTCTTTTCTGTGCTTTCCTGTTGGAATTTGATAGGGCTCTGATAGAATAAAGATTTCCACTTGCAACGCTATAAATAAGTCCAAAATATTTTATTTTGATGCAAGTTTTTCTCTTCAATGATCATTTGTGACTTAGCCTCCTAGTTTATTAGCTTATCATAGATTGGGGACATATTTTTATTTCTGTTCTTGTGCCTGAAGACTTGAAGTCATTGTTGTTCGATCTTCACAGTTTCATCTCTGATGAGTAAATATGGTAGTTGTTTGTTCACTGATGCATTAATTTTAAGATGATATTAGCTTCTGTTAAACTAAACTCCATTTTGTTTTTATAGGCTGCTGTTCTGTATTCATATAAGAAAACCATTGGATTATTTATTATCATATAAACCTCGACTAGAAGTAGAATCCTAGGTGTTCTTATGAACAAATCGATTTTGACTTACATTTTCTTGTGCTTGCTTCTTCTGATTCCTTGTAGATTACATTTATGTGCTTGTAATTATCACTTTGGTATTGATCAAACTCATATCTATGTCCCGTTGTCTTAAATGTTCCGTGTTTTTGTCTTTTTGATGTTCAGAGTTGGGAAAAAACTGTGGATTGTTATAGCCCAGGACAAGGGTTAATGCCAGCTAGTTTTAAGGTTAGAACTGTGCCATTGGATGAAAACAATGAAGCATTTGAAGAGACTCTAGACCCTGATTTTGGCGAATCGGCCATTGGACGTGTAGCTCCGGTTGATTCTGGTGAGCCACTGCTAGTGTGAATGAAGTTCCCACTGGATTTGTTTTGATTAAAACAAGATTTGATTGTCATTAATTCGTGTTACGGTGTGCTTGCAGGATTATGGTGGATTATTTTGCTGAGAGCATATGGGAAGATAACAGGGGATTATGCATTACAAGAGAGAGTGGATGTGCAGACAGGCATTAAACTGATCTTGAATTTATGTCTTTCGGATGGTTTTGACATGTTTCCTACACTTCTGGTCACTGATGGGTCTTGCATGATAGATCGACGCATGGGTATCCATGGACATCCTCTTGAGATTCAAGTAAAGTCTCTAATCATAGTTTCAATGTTAACTTATGCATTATTTTGTTGATTGTCAGTTAATCATATCTGATGAGTTATAAATTTTGCAGGCTTTATTCTACTCAGCTTTGCGGTGCTCTCGGGAAATGATCACGGTGAATGATGGATCAAAGAACCTGGTGCGTGCTATCAACAACAGGCTAAGTGCTCTGTCATTCCATATCAGAGAGTACTACTGGGTTGATATGAAGAAGATCAATGAGATATATCGCTACAAAACTGAAGAGTACTCTCATGATGCCATCAACAAGTTCAACATCTATCCGGAGCAAATTCCTTCCTGGTTGGTTGATTGGATTCCTGAAAAAGGCGGCTACATGATCGGAAACCTGCAACCAGCTCATATGGATTTCAGGTTCTTCTCACTTGGCAATCTTTGGGCCATAGTTTCATCTCTAACAACTCCAAGACAAGCTGAGGGAATCCTAAACCTTATCGAGGAGAAGTGGGATGATCTCATCGCGAACATGCCTCTTAAGATATGTTATCCTGCTTTGGAATATGAGGAATGGCGCATAATCACTGGTTGTGATCCAAAGAACACGTGAGTATTTTTTATTTTTATTATTATATCTGTTGCTTCTAATTTAGAGAGTTCTTGAAGTATTGGCATTAGAATTCTTGAGAAATGATCTTAAATCATATGATTTGCAGACCATGGTCGTATCACAATGGTGGTTCTTGGCCCACACTACTATGGCAGGTATCCTCAATCTCCTCATCTCCGTTCTATTTACCCAAAATTCACCCAAATTTTTTGTTCCTGATCAACTGATATACTAAGGAATTGGTAATTTCAGTTCACTCTAGCTTGCATCAAAATGGGAAGGCCGGAGTTAGCCCGGAAGGCTGTTGCAGTCGCTGAGAAGAGGCTTGCCGAGGACAAGTGGCCAGAGTATTATGATACGAAAACTGGAAGATTTATCGGCAAGCAAGCACGTCTTTACCAGACATGGACAATTGCTGGCTTTTTAACCTCCAAAATGCTCTTGGAAAATCCTGAGCTCGCTTCCATGTTAACATGTGAGGAAGATCTTGAGCTTCTAGAGGGCTGCGCCTGCAGTCTGAGCAAGAGTGCTCGTACCAAGTGTTCTCGATCCGCCGCAAAATCTCAGGTCCTCATCTAATTCAGTGGTGGCTTCTTAGTCTTACTGGTGGTATAGAGGAACAATAAACATGAAAATGTGGTCCATTTCGCATTATATAAGAAATGGAACCACTCTAGTACTTACTATAGGCACGTCGATCATCGCTGCAACTGATAGTGATGATCAAGTTTATTCTTACAAATTCATCTCACAATGACCGCAGCTCATTGTTTTTTGATGGAGCTCATCATTGTGACAAATTGTATTGTAGTGAATCCATTCACTCAAAACCAGCATGACTACTGATTCATATCAGTGTATAAAGTGTACAAGTACAATTTAATTCCATTATATATAAACATATATATGTATATATGTGTGTTGTTTAATGTTACTGTTTCATCTTCTGGTACTTAAATACTGTAGACCAAATCCAGGACTAGAGATTTGTGTGCAAACTTGCCCCTCAACAACACCACAAAACACCCAGGCTTCAAATTACGGACATGATTTCCAGATTGTGTGGGGTTCCTGGTATGGGGCCTTATGTATTTGCCTTGAGTTCCAGGTGTAAACAAAACAAGGACATCACACCGTACGACATGATCCAGCATGCTCCTGATACTTGTCTGTCAAACGACATAGATATAACTTATGCTGTAAAATTCCATGCAATCCAAAAACTATACAAGTAGAAGAAATTCATCCCATTGGGATCAAAATTAACTCATAAGATTTACAGCAGAACAGAGTAAGTCAATTATCGATCATCCTATACGATAGAGGTCGAGACGGTTGTAGCCGAGACGAAGAGAATACATTGCCTTCTTGAACTCAGCCCAGGTGAATGATTTGTATCGTCGAGGTGCTTGAGGCGTGACAGTCTCAGGGAACGCGCAAATTTGTGCATGTAGAGGTGGTCCGCCGAAGTAAATCATCGATAACCTGCTCGACGAGCTTCTGCTAATCGCCATTGCCCTGTGTCTTACACTCATCAACCTTCCATTTGTCAATGCCTGAAGTATTTATTATCAATATATACAAATACAACACACTAATGAGATACAAATAAATACAAAGAATACGAATACAAATACGACGGTGAAAATACAAACCCGAAGAGCATCTCCTACAATGACATAAAATGCGGTAGGATCAGGTGGTACAGGGGATCCAAACAGGGCCGTCGGGGGACGATGCCAGGATCTGCAAGCCGGGGACATCGTTGGAATGGAGTACGGTGATGATCTGGGGATCGGAATGGTCACCGAAACCAATCTTGGAATTTCTGGTGGTGGACTTTGATGAAGGATTATTGTTATTATGATTATGATTATTATAAGGCTCATCTTGTTGGATTACAGTATAGTGATTGAACCTTAACAAAGAGTCATTCTCAGTGTCCCTTATAAACTTACTGAGGCCATGCACGTCCTCAAGTCCAAGTCCTTCTCCGATCATCTCCAGGATCTCAGTTGCCAGCTCCCTCATTGAGCTTGCATACTCATTCACCACGTCACTGCACATCAACCATGCATTAATTTTGATCAATACAATTGATAGGATTGGATTGCTCAACTAACTAAAATATTTGCTTGGAGGAAACACCAACACCATGAGATATGAATTAATGAGAGACTCTGGCCATCATATCATGCATATCCATGGTTTTAATTAGTGTTTGTTAGCACAAGCACCTCATTGAAAAGCAAGGGATGGACTGGAATACCAACCAAACCAAACCAATAATATTGATTGATTTGATGGATTCCTATTCCATTGCCCTTTCACTTAATTTGTCTTTGCCATCAGAGACCCTCCACCAAATTAAACACACTATCATGCATGGCCATGCCACTATGCCAGAAACAAATAACAAGATCATATTCAAAATATGGAAATAATACATACCAAAACTTGGTAGGATTTGTCTTGCAAATGCTGAGTGCCTTTTGAGAGATGAAAGAAGGATTAGTGTTGAGAAGAAGGTATTCCAAATCACCGATATCACCGGTGAAACCGATGTTCCTTACGCCATAACCAAGAGGGTTGGGTGGTCCAGCCTGTTGCTTCTCTCTTGCAGGCAATGAGAAGAAGTTCATGGCTTCAGTTTCCATACTTGAAACAAGATCATCAGACACTCCATGATTAACCACCTTGAAAAAACCAAACTCCTCACATGCTCTCACAATGAGCTTTGCAGCTCTTTCTCTTCTCCATGATAAGTCTATCACTGGCACACTTGCTGCTCTAATCCTCTCCACTCCTACTGGCTCTACTGAAGCAACAACCATCACTAATTACTACCACTACTCCTTCTCTTCCTTTATCAATGTGAATGTGTGAATGTGCTGCTGGACTTTATATATATATATGTCTCTCTCACTCAGTACTCTACATCTATTTGCACACTATAAATGTGTATAATAATAATGATGATGATGATAATAACAATAAAAAGGATAAGAAGAAAATTAAGTAGAGGTAGAGAATGAGTGAGTGAGAGAAGGGGAGTGTGATAGCATGTGAGTATATATACATACGTGGATATGAAAGGGTGGAAGAAGTACTTGTAGGTCAATTTTGATATGGATGAAAAGATCTGGCTGTCTGACTACAACGTCTATTTAAGAGAGAGACAGCTCGGGAGAGGTGGGGTTTTCCTTTGATATGATATGATGTTTTAATTAATATCTTCTTAGACCCAATCACTCGTTAAACATACAATTGTCTTAATTAATATCTTATGATATTAGTTGCCGTCTTTGAGATATTTCACTCACAGTAACAAAGCCACTCGATTCAAATGATTAAAAACAATCATTAAGATTTTATTTGAGGAAGGACATGGCCTGAGTTTAAAATCCATATAAAAATATTAATTCCGTAAAAATTTATATTAAAATAAAATTAAAAATTTTGGAATTTTTATTTAAAATTTTTAAATATTTAATCTCCCGTATAAATAATAAGCTGCTGGTACTACTACGTAGTAACTACAAAAAGGAGAAAAATATAAAATAAAAAAATACATATTTATAAAAAAATAAAATAAATAAAATCAATGAATAATATAACTCTTTAATAACTTAAAATAAGAACACGCGGAACACTAATACTCTTTAAGTTATTGAAATAACAGGGGATTTGTCTCCATTGTTAAAAAATTAATAATTCACAGTGCTTGAGGATGAGAGAAAAAGATTGGTCATGTGCCTTAGAAAAATATATTTATATTTTTTTAAATCCAATCTTGTGTTGTTGGTTTAATTTAGTAATTAGTACTATACCAAATGATTTGATATGTCATGCGGAAAATGAGGATTTGATTTGAATCGGTGATTATTACTTCACTATGCACCCGTGAAGTGAAGTATGCTGCGATGTAGACTAGATTATTTATTTATTTATTTATTTAATAAAAGATTCGTTATGGTGGGAATGTATATCTCTTCCGGTGGAGCATAACAATTCATTGTGTCATTAATAAAACATTCATATTTATATTTAACTTTTATTAGAAGGGATTGTTTCATTTTTTTCTCTTAATTTTAATAATAATAAATAAATTTAACTTTATTAAATAGAAAGGAGACGATTACATTTAAACAAAAATAATACAAGATAAAAGAAACAGAAAAAAAAAAAGTTGTTAATTTAGAGTTAATACCAATGATTTGTAAGAGTTTACAAACAAATATGATTTTTAAAAAATGTCAACCAATATATATATAACAATATATGTACAATATATAGATCAAACATCTAAGATTTTTTTTTTTTTTAAGATTTGGAGGAACATAATAATCTTATTATGACAAGAATATCTTGAAAAGTTAATTTCCAATAATTATAGACATGTATATATATAAGGAAAAAAAATCTTTGAAAGCGTAAGTGGTTTTATTAATAATAATAATAATAATAATAATAATAATAATAATAATAATAATAGGCATTGCTATTTGCTGGTTCCCACAAGTGAGAATAGATTGATTGGACGTGATTTGAGTGCCAGACAAACATTTGACACTCAAGGTCCAAGAAGGTCACAAGAATGAATTAATGCTCTTCTATTTTCATGCAATACTAACTAATCCTTTCATTACCTACCCATTAACCCAAACTTAATATTAATTAATCCCCCTCTAATCACTCCACATGGACACACATTAACACAACACTAAAATTTTAATTAATTAATTAAAAAAAAAAGAATCCCTTTCAACATCACCATCAATAATGGATATTTTTCATGCAATGCACCGGCAATTTGGGGCGTCAAGCTCAACTTGATTTGATGGCATGGATTAGATAGTTTTTAGTATTAGATTGTCACAGTTCCTTGGTCAACATTATTCATAAACCCAACACATTTAATTAAAAAGGATTGAAATAAGTTGTTTCTTTGACTAATTAGTTAATTAATTAATAAGTCATTAACTTGATCCTATGAATTTAATATTAGTTGGGGATTAGTGTTTGGGAATCTTTTTCATTAATCCAAATAGGACTCCCTCCCTTCACCCATGTGTTATCACCAAACATGGCTCAAATTATTATTATTATTATTATTATTAAATAATTAGTTTCATTAAATATTATTATCCTTATTGTTATATGATTGACATGTTTATTAATGAATTTTGATCCGCAAGACAGTCCCGGTTCATATAACCTTCAACTTCCATTGTATGCATTTAAATTAAATCAATTCAGACAAATAATTCATTATATTATTAAAATCATCAATTATGATTATAGACAAGAACCATCATTGAAAAGATATATATATTTTTTTATAATATAAAATGATACTAAATGTGGAATATATATAATTTATTGATAATGTGCATCATTTGTATGGAATCACAACTATCAAACTATTAATTCCAACTGCCAACCATAACTGAAGCTCACTGCCTAATTTTTAATCAAAAATTAAAAGAGTACCAACTCCTAAGTCCTAATTCAATAAATATTATAAATTGTTATGAATACAATAAAAACAGTAAATATCTACTTTAGCAAACGACAACACTTTAGCAAATTACAGTATTGTACCAACCATCATTTTTGTAGCAACTGTCTACATTTCACTATTGTAGTCATTTAGCAATCACTCATGTTTTATTGTATCAATCACCAATATTGTTACTATTGCACTTATCAATATCTTTTAGACTCTTTAATTAAATTAATTTTATCATCTATTTTACTTTTGAGTGGTTATAAATACCCTCATTTGTTATAAATAGGAAAAAAAATATAAAATAAAAAACTGAAGCACAATAATTTTTTTTTTCTTTATTTTTTATATCATTTATATTGTTTTTTAATTATCATATATCAACCATTGGATTTTAATCGAATGATTATACAATATTACTATATTTATAAATAATAATATAGTAAAAAGTGAAATAAACGATATTTCAATTTGAAACTATTCAATTATATTTATACAATAATATAATCAATTACAGTGATACAATGGTATCTCCACTACACCTACACAACATACCAATCTATTCCTCTGTGATATATGCTTTGGGTACTGTTTAGTTTACTATTTATCTATTCTTACTTTCTGTCTCTCTCATCCTGATTCTATATTAAGTATGTACTACTAGTTGCATTTACAGTATAAATCACCTTTTTTCTCTTTCTTTATTATTTATTAATTTTTTTCTTTATCTTCGTACCTAATTGCATGTTGATGATAAAATTTAAGTAATATAATATGTTTGCGGTGTTATGCTGCACGTGAGGAGAACAATAGAAAAGATATTAAACAAGAGTCAAATACACTGTGAAAGCCAAAGAATTTTATATTTATTATTTGTATAAAATAGTCATACAATTATGTGATGATGATGGTGGTCCAATATCTTTATTTATTTATTTATATATTTATTTATTTGAAAGTGCATGAACCCGGATGGGAAGGAAGACATAATTGGTGTGTGTTGTGTATTAAGATGCTTAAATGTATCTTTGTCAAATTGCCTGTTGGTAGGGCTTTTTCTATGTATATATTTTCAAAAGTAAAATATATTGTTGTGTTTTGAGCAACCAAATTTACTTAATTTAATTGAATAAATCATGTTAATTACATAAAGTATGGAGTTTGGAGATTTTTTTATGCAGTATGATATATTTATTTTATAAAAACAAATAATAATAAAAAAAATTCAGTTTTTTTAATTTAAAAAGAGAAGTGATTTAAAAAAAACGTAAATTGTTTTTATTACTCAAGAGGGTATTAGCAAGGAATTGATTATATTATTAGAATTTTTCTCAAATTGAAAGCATGTATATAATATTTCCATAAAGTCATAGATTTATTATTATTATTATTATTATCATTATTGAAATTTAGTGAACGTTTTCCAGTCTTGATCACTTGCTATTTAAATGTTTGTTTACTATATATATACCAATATTATATATTTTTCATTAAATATTATAAGGTAATGATGTAAAATTCAATTAAACTAAACAAGGAAAATTGTGATATCCTAATCCATACTAGGAATAATAACTTACAATATCTAGAGTGGATGCACATTGCACACTTAAATGAAATATTGATATAAAACCATCTACAATAATTTCACTAATTTAAAATTTAAATTAGAAAATCAAAATTAAATAAATTCTAAAAAAAAAAAACAAATTTAGAAATAATATAAACAACAAAATGGCATGTTTCAGTGGAAGACATGAAAAGAGGTGGGCTAGCAAATGTTTATAGTGTGTGAAAGAAGATGAGACATGATCCAAATCTGAAACATTTTGAGTTTTGCATTAAGTCCAAAAAAAAACACACACTTTGGTATTTTTAGATTCTTGTCTCTTCTAGGCTTGGCCTAAGCACCAAATGGGTTGGGTCACACCAAGTCTCTTTCCGACATCATTTATGTCGATTTTTCCTTCTCATCGGGTCTAGTCGAATCAGGTCGGGTCCGATCTAAAGATTTGTCTTCATTTTAAATCAAATTTATAATATATATACATATATTCATGTAAAATATAGAATTAATCTACGAGAGAATTTTCAAGTCTAATAAATATCAAAAGTAAAGAGTATAAAAGGAAATAAAGATAGGTTATCGGATCCGAAAAGAAAAAATGTGTTATTTGAATAATACTTTTAAAAATAAAAATAAAACAAAGATAGGAAAAATAAATTCTTATTTTTTTCCCAAATATAAAAGTTAACAAAAGGAGAATAATTATATAGAGTTAACTGAGAATAATATTGAGATTGCAAAATATTTGTTTTGATTATTTCCCTTAGTAGTAAACTGTGAGAGATTTGTCTTTGTTGCGGCTATAAATAGGGACTAATGGTAGAGAAAACACTTTTATAAATAAATTGTAAAAAATACAAACCAAGAACTATGCATCAATGTTTCTTCAGTCAAATTTAAAATAACATCTAAATAAATAAATAAATAAATAACCTATTGTCATGAATCAGTAAATTTCTATTTTATAATACAAATTTTCATTAACATGTGTGTTTCTTGATATATGGGCCAATCTTGAAACTCAGGCCCACTTGTATGATTGGTGCAAATCACAATCAGGCCCAGGTATCAATCAGGCTTACATTTACATGCTTCCATCCTATTGCACTGATATAATAATGTGTTAATATATATATATATATATGCATTTCTTTTAGAAAGAGGGAAAAATCAATATATACCAATAATTGATGATTAGTATTTCTAAAATAATACACGGTGAGCTTTCCTTATCAATCAAATTTAATACATCAGCAAGATATTTTTTTTCATTCACTTCATCAACAAGGAAAAGAAAAACTTGTGGGTTGCTAAATATTGAAAATTAGAAAAAGAAAAAAAGAAATGAGAGATGTTAAACAAGAAGCATAAACTCATGTCATCATAGTTCTAAAATGTCATTCTCTTCAGTCAAAGCTTTGAAGCAGAAGGCAAAATATTCATTGAAAAGCTGACAATTTTTTAATCTTACAATAATTCTTTATATTCTTCCCTAGAATGAACCTTGTCAGCCATAAGACAAAAGCTTGCACCTCTTTTTCTCTTTTCTCTCTCTCCATGCACTCTTTATCTAAGTATATATGAACCTCTATATTATTATTTATTATTATTAAACTGAGAGCAATGCAAGACACAGAGCAAATCACAACAAGAGCTCACATGCCTTTTTCTTATCTTATCTTCTTCTTCTTCACACTCTTCTCTCTATCTTCCCTTGAAGCTATTCAAGAGTTTGATAGGATTCATGGCCTCCCTGGCCAACCACAAACCCCACAAATCTCTCAGTTCTCTGGTTATATCACTGTTAACAAGGAGAATGGCAGAGCTTTGTTTTACTGGTTCTTTGAGGCTCAAACACTGCCTTCCAAGAGACCCCTTCTCCTCTGGCTCAATGGAGGTAATCATATCAATTATTTCTTTTTTTATATATATATAATTATGATTATGAGTGTGGTGTGTTAATAGGTCCTGGATGTTCATCTGTTGGGTATGGAGCAGCAGTGGAACTAGGACCTCTAAAAGTTAAGAGGAATGGAACAGGGCTTGAGTACAATAAGTATGCTTGGAACAAAGGTTTTCTGTGAATCTTCTCTCATTTTTTTTTTTTTATGGTTATTTCTTCTATCTTTTGTTTTTCTGTTGTTTTTAAGTTTCAATTTTGCAGAAGCGAATTTGCTGTTTCTGGAGTCTCCAATTGGAGTTGGATTCTCTTACACCAACACATCCTCTGATCTTACCAAATTGGATGATGGATTTGTTGGTAAAAATTCATTAAATGCACTCTTATTATTATTATTTTATTTGTTATGATAATCATGTTCAGCATATAGAGATTGATTTTATAACAAAAAAAAAAAATTGTTTTTATAGCTGAAGATGCATACAGTTTCATAGTGAATTGGTTGAAAAGATTTCCACAGTATCAAGCTCGTGACTTCTACATCTCAGGAGAAAGTTATGCAGGTATATTATTATAAATTTTATTTAATTATTTATTTATTGAAAGAAGGTATATTATAATCTAAACTAAATTCATATTAATAAACCAAATGGAACACTTGCAGTGTTTTTTTTCAGCAGATAAAACATTTCTGTCCAGTTGAAACAAAACAGGGCACTTTCCAAGAATTTTTCTCAGTCCTTTAAATTCAGCTCTGAGAATCTTCTTAACTTTTAACTCAAGAATAAATCCCCTTCTTATTAAACTTCTGGTCAAAAGTTCAATAAATAATTTTTTTAAAAAAAGAAGTGTTCATAGATAAGAAACAGGTTTTCTGGAGTATAGACAAAGAGGTCAGTGTTCACTATCTCCATGAAAAGATGGCATTTGATTTGCAGGTCATTATGTTCCCCAACTCTCTGAGCTCATCTATGAACGTAACAAGAACACTAAGAACTACCCATTCATCAACTTCAAAGGCTTCATGGTGAGCTTGCTAATTTAAAACTAACTCTATTATGATTTTTTAATTATCTTTTAACAAGCCAAAGTAATAGCAGTATTGAATTTTGTTTGCAGGTTGGCAACCCTGAAACAGATGACTATTTTGATTCCAAAGGCTTGGTGGAGTATGCATGGAGCCACACTGTCATATCTGATCAGATTTATGAGAGGGTTAACAAAGATTGTGACTTCAAACTGTTCAATAACTGGACCAACAAATGCATTAAAGTAATGGACATGGTGTTTGATAGATACAGAGATATAGATATATACAATGTTTATGCACCCAAGTGCAACAATGCACATGCATCATCATCATCATTATTATACTCAAAGGTAATAATTTAATATAATGATCATATATATTTCATTTCATTTTATCTTGGAAAAAAGTTGAAAACACTTGTAGGTGAAACAGAAACAGAGGCTTTTGCAGAGGACCAGAACTCCAGCAGGTTATGATCCTTGTTACTCAGTTTATGCAGAAGAGTACTTCAACAGAGTTGATGTTCAGAGAGCAATGCATGCAAGTGTTATTAGTGATGGAAAGTGGAAGGTCTGCAAGTAAGTTAAGCAATCTTATTATAATGCTAAAAAAAAATGTTCATAAATAAACACTTAATTGATGATTCATCCCATTGTTATTAGTCTTTCTCTTGTCTTCATTGCAGTGAATCCATATTGGACATTTACAACTTCACTGTTTCCTCTGTTCTTCCCATATATTCCAAGCTCATTAAGGCTGGACTAAGGATATGGATCTACAGGTAATTAAATGCTGTTATTATTATTAATGGAAAAATTCAAGTGTTTGTTGCTGTTGTTGTTTTGTTCCTGGAACAAATGCATGAGTCTTGTGGTGGTGCTGTGCAGTGGTGACGCAGATGGCAGAGTGCCAGTAATTGGGTCCAGGTACTGTGTTGAATCTCTGGACCTATCTCTCCAGACACAATGGCAGTCTTGGTACCACAACCACCAGGTCTTTCTTGTTATTATATTATATATATATTAATTTAGTATTTCAATTTGATTGAGTATATATATACATAATATGGAAGAAAAGTCTTTTAATGATGTTGTGATTTGGTTTTATTTGGTTTATTGGGATTGAGGGGGGGATGCAGGTAGGAGGGAGGTTTGTGGAGTACCAAGGACTGACAATGGTGACTGTGAGAGGAGCAGGTCATCTTGTCCCTTTGAACAAGCCCAGTGAGGCTCTTGTGCTTATTAACACTTTCCTTGCTGGACATAAGCTTTTAACAAACATGTGGAAATGATCTTCTCTCTAAGCAGATTGAAGACATTATTGTACTTTTTTCTGAAGAACAGTGGCTTTATTAAACTGCTTACTCTCATCATCACTAGTTTTTTTTTTTTTTTTTTTTCAATTTATTTATTTTTGGTTTGGTCAAATGTTTTGCCAATTTACTACTACTATTTTGAAGGGGTATTCAATTTGGGGAAAAAATTAGAATGACTTTTCAATTATTTTTACAAACTTTAGTTTCCTCACTCCTCACTATATTTGTTTTCAGCAATAGATGATCAATTTCTTTGCAATTTTCCGACTAGTTGATATTGTGATTAGTTTTTTTTTTAAATAATAAAATCCAGTTATTTAAACTCCTATAAAATTTTGGGAAATATACTTGTATCAAAATTAAAGAGATGCATATGTAATTAGTTAAAAATGGAAACTTTTCATTTTTATTTAAATACAAAATGAACCATCCATATACGGGACGCACCCATGACGCCTTGATTCAAACATTGTCAGATAC